>OY253751.1:8279764-8879764 GCA_958009045.1 Oxytorus armatus | reverse complement strand
GTTCAAAAAGTATCGCGAATTTTGAATTTCCGCGGGCTATGTATATTCGATTTTCGATTTTTTTATGGCGTTAGGTTGGTACTCATGTTCCTCACTTATGCTGAAAAAATCGGCCATTTTGAATGTTTAGTTAATTGTTGACAGCTGTTTTGGTCAGACGTGTTTTGGCTTGACTTCGATTTTTGCCTATCCCAAAAAATGGATCAAAGAATCTGTATCAAATTTTGTGTGAAAAACAAAATTAAGTGGGCGGACGCATTCCGAATGTTGACTGTGGCATATGGTGAAGCTACCTTGGACCAAAGCGACGTTTATCGGTGGTACAAAATGTTCTCAGAGGGCCGAGAAGATGCGAACAACGAAATGCGTTCCGGACGCCCGAGTACATCAACAACAGACGAAAACATTGATGAAGTGAAGAAAATAATATTGGCCAATCGTCGAATCACCGTTAGAGAAGTTCCTGAGGAGCTAAACATATCGATTGGCTCGTGCTAATCGATTTTTACCAATGATTTGGGCATGAGACGGGTCGCCGCGAAATTCGTGCCAAAATTGCTCAATTTCGAACAAAAACAGTGTCGCGTTAACATTGCTAAGGAGCTGTTGGACTCGGTCCGCGACGACCCAAATTTGCTCCAGAGGTTCATAACTGGTGACGAATCATGGGTTTATGGTTATGACGTGGAAACCAAAGCTCAATCATCGCAATGGAAGCTGCTTTTTTTGGAATAGGCAAAAATCGACGACAAGCCAAAACACGTCTAACCAAAACAGCTGTCAACAATTAACTAAACATTCAAAATGGCCGATTTTTTCAGCATAAGTGAGGGACATGAGTACCAACCTAACGCCACAAAAAAATCGAAAATCGAATATACGTAGCCCGCGGAAATTCAAAATTCGCGATACTTTTTGAACAGACCTCGTATGTGTGTCGATTCACTGGTAGCGTTTCTTAAGCCGTCCATTTACCGGCACATTCACCCTTTCATTTTCAAGATGGACTTCCGCACGCACGAAGCGATTCTCCCCTTCAAGCGTTCAGAAACTACGTACTCTAAGGCCCGTTTCCTCCGACTCGGTTTGAACGGGCTTTGTTTTTGTATAATTCGAAGATCGGCTGAACTGAGTTTAAACTTCGATTAAGGTTGGAGGAATCGGGCGGAAATCTCGCGATGAACTTGGACGAGCAATCACGTGTTATGTATATCCGTGTGAGATATATTTTCGAACGTAGCCCCGGGATAAATACAATGTACCCCATTCGATTATTTGTAATCTGCTCGAGTAAATTTTTCCATCATTCTCTGGGAAACTCTAACGGATGCGGCAAAAAAAAAAAGAAATAAGATCTATCGATCTATTCTAGGTACGATCGGGAGCTTGTTGTATGATAATTGGTTCGTGTAATGTCAGTGAACCGAGGAATAAATATAAATACATGTACACGTATGTAAGTTAATACGTGAAACGTTTTGCAAGGGTTAGCGCGCGTGGTATTACGGGCGAATGAAGATGAACGACCCTCGCGATCACCGCAATGATGCAGCATACATCTTTCTCATTCTCTCGCTGTGTAACAGCGAGTAAAACGGATGCAACGAGTACACGGATTTTATTTTTAGATCGCGAACGATGACGGATCGGTATCGCAAATGTGGGCACAAGTCTGAGGAGATCACGAAAGCCCTTAAGCGCGCGTTGATCAGCTGATGCTGCGATCCCACGGCTACCGCGATTATTAATCGACGATCCTCTCCTTCTCTCCTGGTTATATATACAGATAATGATCCGAAACTCATGGAGTATACCGCGAGGAACGACGATGATACCAGAAATCGAGGACACACGCGGACTTTGACTTCGGGTGTTAGCGACACTCGGCTCGTTTGTTATTTCAATCGACACTTTATTTCAATCGTCAAATCGGCACGGGCATCGTGTATGTTTGGAACGTTTGTAAATGTATATGTGTCACCGTGATCTCTTAAACTGGCGATATCGTTAAATTGACGATTGGTAGTGTTTTTTACCGCGAGATTTATTGAGGACTTCAAGAATCAATGCTTACACAAGACACTTGATCGAACGTTCGTGAATTATGAAAAGTGTACGATATCACAGTTCTACAATCGGACTCTTGCTCTTCAATTTAATACTCATCGTGAACAGTTTAAACATTAAGGGGGAATCCCTCGAAAATTTCTTATTGAAAAATAAAACTAAAATATTTTCGGATGAACCATGCCAGAGACAGGAATTCTACCGTTGAACGAAAAATGTTTACAGAATTTTTTTTGTTAAAATTATAACTGTCATAATTTTTATTATTTTTTAATGAAAATTTTTATAAAACAACTTCAAAGTTTCATTAAAAACATGCCGTTCTCACAATCCTGATATAATTCATTGAGTGGCAAACAAACATTTGTGAAAAGGAACGTTTTTTTTTGCCTGTTCACAGTGAGATTCTCCGTTAAATTAAACCTTGTAAAAATTCTCAGATTGTTAGATATTGTCAAGAAAATTTGCTCCACAACCCTTACATTTGGAGTATGAAGCAAATTCCATGATCTGTTCCTTCGGACATTGACAGAGACCCGTTGAAAGAGGATTTTTAGTTTTTACTAGACGTTTCGATTTCTAATGTAGATAAAAGAGATTCTTCATTTTCGCTTTCTCAAAGAGGAAGCGTCGTTTCCTCTTTAACGGGGGGGTTAGGGTTTTTAAATTATTTTTTTTGCATTTTTTTTATATTTTTTTTCTGAATGAACAATTTGTCGAGAATATTGTGTATAAATTTTAAGTCAATCGGAGTAAAACTAACGGAGTTACAGCGTTTCAGCGACCGACCGTGATACCTGATTTTCACGTATAAAAAACTTTAAATCGATTTTCCCGAAAACGTCATTTTTGAAGTTTGTGAACATTAGAACTCAAAATCTACTGAACCGATCCTTTTGAAAATTTAAACATTACTTCTTCACATAAATCAACAGGTAATCAGGAGGAGTTTTTTTTTTCAATTTTTTAATAACAAATTAAGCGCGATTTTTTGAGCTAAAATTGCGTTTTTCACTTCCAAGTGCTGCAAAAAATAGAAAAAAAAAAACTCTTCCTGATTACCTCGAGAAATACATCGCCTTTAAAATGCATATCAATTTTTTTGTTTCAGATGATCCGGTAACGAGTTATAATGTTCACCGCAAAATCACTTGTTTTCAAGGCGCCTCTGGAGATTCAACGTCACCGGCTTATTTATCAATATTTTTCATTGAAAATTTTTTCTGAGATACTTCAATAGTTGTACAATAATATGTAATTCTATTTAATAAAATTATATTACTCATGTCGCCGCAAAAAAATCATAAAAATATGCTTTTTTTTTCGTCTTTGAAACCCTACCCCCCCTAAGGAAGCGAATCGTTAAAAATCGTTTCGAAAATCTCAAACAAGAGAATCTTCGAAAGACGTTTCTGGTCCGATAAATGAAATATTTAGATCGGTATACAAAAAAAAATGCAATAGCTTTGCACTCTCAGATATTTATTGTATTCTGATGCAAAAAAAATGCATTACCACCTACAATTATTTAGATTTAGATCCGAATATTTGTTGACACGCTCGTAGAAATATTTCCAACAAACCCTCGCTCGAAATTATCCCTATGATCTTTTTTCTTCAAGTTCAAAGGCGTCGTGAATCGAGCCGCCCCTCACAGGAGAATGAGTCAAACGGCTGACATTGTTTTCAAGATTCAACGATATATAAATATATTGTACAAACAGTACAACTCGTTACAATGAATTTCAAAGCTAATTGAATAACAGCCACGATGATGATGATGATGACGAGGAAGTTCGATTGAGGGTTCGAGAGAATCAAACCTCGTGGATGCACGGGCGTGAAACGATCACGCTTTCCCGCGCAAAACATTGAGAGAGTGAGAGAGAGAAGAGAGCTTAAATGTGGTGGTTCTCGCTTTGAACCTGAATGTGCAGTTATATACGCGGGTCCTTTGCGGATCAGCGTGATGCTGTAAATCGAAAGGATCTTATATATATATATATATATATATATATATATATATATATATATATATATATATATATATAAGATCGCACGTTAAACGAGTCCCGACCCCAACTAACCTACGATCTTGGTTGATAGTTAATCGCACGTTAAGAAAAAGACACCGAGCGATAGAACCACCACATCCTTCTCGCTATATAAAATCCTCACACACACACAAACATATCTTTTTTTCTCTTCTCAGCCTTGCGGGGTCCAAGGAACAAAATCTCTTCTCTAGTGGTGTTGGGCTCATATCGTGCGAAAGAAAACGGTAGTCACGACTCTGATTACCGAGGCGAGGCGCGAGACCAGGAGAGCTGCATTATAAAAAAAAAAAAAAAAATTTGATGTGAGAGGCCTCTGAGCCTGCCCCATGGTCGTATTTACCGATATATAGGTATATGAGTATTTGCTGACAAACAAAAGGCCGTAACTCAAATGATTTTACCCGTTAAATCCTGCGGATCGAATTCTTTCGTTTGCCAACAGTCGATAAGTAAGTTTATGTGTATAAATAAACAACGAGAAGAAAAAGGAAGAAATATGAGGAAGCAAAAGCACGAGCGATAGAATGAGGTGGTACACCCCTCTCCCGCCTCATCCCCCACCGCCCATAAGTGGGAGTACACGAAACACCAACGCGATAATGACCCGAGCGCCACGAGAGTAAATCATAATTAGATCCGTTTGAGTGCCCTCGAGAGAGGAAGAGAAAGAGATAGAGAAGACATTCGATCGAACGACAGACACTGTACTTATTGTCAGTCCTGTAGCTAAACCGTTAAAGTCGATATCAACCACTGACAAACAAAATGGCCCAACTCGCGCAATTCGTCAGTTGGGTTTTAGGGTTTTGTATGTTGTGGATTACGCCGTTATCGTTTCGGCGCAATGGCGATAGTCGTGCTGAATGTAGCGAGGAAAATTCCTCAGTAATAATAGCCTATATGTGTAAGAAACAAAAGTACCAACTTTTCACTTGCACCTACGCCACGAACTAACCTGGCAATTCTAAACGACATGGCGCGTTATTTCGCTCAACTGGGCCGCCAATAACCATGCGCGTGGTGTTTCATTTATCAACTTTCTATATCCTATTAACCACACGAAATTGTCGACGATACGAATAACAAATGTAAAGGTGAAATTTAGAGGTATTTATCGTTCTTTTTTGATACTTTTTTTTTCCCCGAAAAGCTTTAGCAAAGGCCAAACAACCCTGTTGTTAATAAATGTAAATTAAAACAGAGTATTTAAATTTAACGAAGCATTAATGCGTGGATGAATCGAATTCAACGGGAATGAGGGTAATTTTGACGAGTTTTTTTATGGTAATGTAACTGAAACTACAGTAAAATATAATTGTCCGTATCGGTCAGAGTTTTCCGTAGTTTTCCTGTGCCCTCGTGGTAATGCGATACATGATGTTGGATTTTGCATCGTTGGAATGCAACGAAAATAGATTTTTTCATACCATTGATCCGCCTTAAGGGGGAAATAGGGTTAGGACAGCGTTTCCTCAATGATTTTCATGAATTTTTTTATGGTATAAAAAATGAATATAACTTATTCAAACTTTGAGAATATTTTATACATATATTTAAGTATATACTATAAAATTTTTGAAGAATTTCCTTGAAAAACACCGAAGATATTAGCGACCCCATATTGTAGGTCACAATCAGACTCAGCATTTTGCGTACATTCTGGAAGCCGCAATTTTCTTCTGAAATCAAACGAGGTTGGAATTTACTTTTATTATATGTCTCTCTTCTATATGAACCTAAATGCTATAAAAAAAATAGAAAATTGAATTTTTTACAGGGGTCAAAACAAAAAAGCATGATTTTTTGCCATTTTTTACAACATTATTTGCAAAAAAAAATTATTTTAAATAATGATAATATTCCGATCTTAGGTTCATATAGAGCGCAATACTATGGAGAAAGTAACTGCCAATTTTCAAAACGATTGGTTGAAAACTTTTCAAACTAGCGTGTACGCAAGTTCAAAAAAAGTCGTTTTCGGAAAAACGTGTTTGAAACACGTGTCGCGCTCGGGGCCTGAAGGAGAGCTACTCACTTTAATGGCTTATAACAATAGAACGAGTCGGAATTTTCATTTAAAATTTTTCGAATATATTTTTCAATACTTTTACGAACAATTTATAAAATAAAAAAAAAATCGATTTTTTGAACCGTCTAACCCTATTTCCCCCCTTAAGGTTGGATTATCGATCACAAAAATGGCTGAAACGTTTTATTAGGGTCTCTTTTAAGAAGCTGGGTTTAAAGGGACAAGAGAAGCTAGAGCAATACTGAAAATGAAAATTTTTAAACCTATTTTCGTTGCGTTCCAACGATGAAAACTTCAACATCATTGCGATACAGTGATGCATTAGAAAATAATGTCCGCGCATAAAACATTCTGGGGTGGGGGAGATCTCGAGGGATGAAAAGGAAATGAAAACAATGGCGAAAGAACGTAAAAACCTGAAAAGGTGTACGATGGAACTTCCGAGCGCTGCATTATGCTGAACATACTTAAAAAAAATAAAAATGACCTTGAAATTTCATCAAGGACTTATGAAGATAAACCGAACCCAAAACTCGTCAACGTATTTACGAAAAGTGCCTGATCATTCCGGATGAAGAATTAAAATGAGACACACCATGTAAACATCAACAACCGAACGTAAAAAGTCTTATGACGTATTATTACGATCGTAGCGTTTGAGAAAGTGTGTAATATCTATGTGCTAACGAGCGATCAAACAACCAGGTGACACACTTCCGACGATGGTTCTCTGTGCCATTGCACAACGTGCATTATTTCGCTGCTTTATTATTTTCTTCTTTTATTATTGTACACATAACTATTGCATATATCAATGTGGTATAGTGATGGAAACGTTATGAGGTATGCATAATAGAGGTGGGCGTCGTCGATTCTGCGACGATAAAAATAAAAGCGATGCCTCTCGAGATATAACATAATGCGCCATTATATATATACATATAACTATACTTGTGTTACAGTTGTGTGTAGGAGGATGACGAAATCGTAATCGAATGTCCTATATACCTCGGAAAGTACACAAGTACTATATATCGAAGAGCGACAAACCAAACGACCTTGAATGAGATTTTTATCGAACCATTATACTGTTTTTTTCTTCTTTCTCTTCCGTTGAGACGAGAAAACGAAAGTGAGCTTTTTCGGTAAGTTTTGTCGCGTAACATCATAATCAACTGACGGTTCAATTATCAACGTGTTAAGATGATTAAATATCAGAGACTCGAAAATTGTAATTTTTAAAAAATGATTAGTGTGCTTATCGTAATCCCTTTTGAGGTTTTTACGTTCCTTTCCCCTTGTTCGCATTTTCATTTTTTTTCCCCGGTGAAACCCTCCAAATTGTTGTCCGCAGCCGCTTTATCCTAATGCACCACCGTATGACGTTTGCACAAGATTAATTACATTTTTTTTAAATAAATTATATCCGTATCAATTTTGTACACGAATAAAATTAATTTAAATGAACGAAAAATATTTGATCAAATCAAATGAATCCTTTGTCGTCGAACGATCGAAACGATGTTTATCAGCGGAAAATTATATTTCGTTTGCCAACGCTTGGCGCAACATTCAAACGAGCCCTTGGCTCTGCGTTCATCCGTTCATCTTGTCTCGCGCCTCTCGTAGGAACATAGATATACGCACTCCAACCGCACATGCCAACTGAATGGATTCCACTCCTAAATTTACGACTGAAAAATCTTTTTGAAATACGTGAAAAAAAAAAACAAAGTTCCCGCGTACATTACTGCCATACGCGAGTGTGTGATTCTCAACAAAGAGAGAGAAAGAAACAGAGAGAGAGAAAGGGAGTCAAGAACCAATTGCGGAAGAGTCGAAGATAAATCTCGACTTTCGATTTTACGCGGTAGAGACGTGCGTGGCACGCCCCGCGGGGAAACGTAACGAGAGACTGACGCCCTTCGCGCTGTGCGAAGTGTTCTCGCGACGTAGATTTTTTTTTTTCTTTTCACGATAACGAATTCTGCATCGTTTTGTCCCTCGGACGTTTCTCGTTTTAACGTGATCCTCTTTGAACCGTGCATTCGCGTTCTCGTACTTTCCCGTGAGAGATGATAATTTCGTAAAGTAAACTGTTTATCAATAAAACAAACTTAAGGGAAGAAAAGCGTGACTTTGGTGAAAAAAAAAATCATTTACTTGCTAAATGTAGGAATCTTCGTTCCTGAAAACTTTCATTTTTAATATTCTTGATATTTTAAAAATAAAAAAAAATAAATCACTTGCGCTTTAGGGTGCCACGGATTTGACTGAAATTTGGTAGATGTCTTCACCGGGCTTTCATCTACGAATTGTATTACCGAATTTGTCAAATTCAACAATGTAAAAAAATTATTTGACGTTAAAGTTGAATAATACGATGAGATAAAGTTTGCTGAACATTTCTGCAATGATCTAAATATTTCTAGATTAATCGAAAAGCGAAAATCCGGTAATACAAATTGTATCTAAGGATAAAAAAAAACAAAAAATCTGAAAATTCGATACAATAGGGTTATTGACAAGGGTAGAAATTTCAGTATTCACTATAGACTCCCCCTCAATACGATATAGTGAAAATTATTGACTCATTCCATCCAGTATCACGATCGTAGAAACATTCGAACCTACTCACTGGTATACTATTTTTGTCTATTTATTATGAAGCGCCCACTGTTATTTTTTTGCCATCGTCCCCGGGGGCGATGGCAAAAAAATGATAGCAGCTGCTTCGATCTTATTCGATTCTTCAGCTTTTGGACACGGTTCTACAGCCACTATCTCCCTAAATGTCGTATTGCTACTCATTATTCAGTGACTATTTCACGTTTATTTAAATGACACACTAAAACAACCGACTAACACGAGATTTTCGAATGAATAACCACACAAAGTGTACTTCAAGGTAACGACATATCCATCTCTATAAATCTCAAGGAAAAATAACGAGACCCAAAGATCAAGAAGTCAAATAATAATATCACGAATATATCATATGTCTGTCGATGTTTTCTAACTTTAGCATAAATCGAAGCACACGCCACAGGCTCAATTCAAGGCTCTTCAACATCCGAATAATGGACTTTCAGTGTCGCGTTGTTTGATCTTGTCAAAAATTCTCAACCTTCGAAACTTCTTATTTTTCCAAGCGGAGCAAATAACTGTCGGACGAGACACCTGCTATTTCAATTCAAACATTGGCGCACACGAAATCTCTGTGAGATCTTTAAGGAAAAAAAATTAAATAAATAAACAAGACGACCGTCAACGTGTTTTTCAGAGTTTTAATAATTAAAAAAATGGTCTAAGGAAAACGCGTTTTGAAATCACTTGCATCTTCAAATCTCGTCAAAGTGGTTGTTTATTTCGCCGAAAGGTAAGGAGGAAAAATATTACGAGTCTGGCACCAAGGAGATTATAAATCTACGTTCCAAATACTATTTTGGGTATTTCTGATTTTTTTTTCTCAAACAGAGTTGCAAATTATTAATTATTTAAATAATGCATCATCAACTTGATTATCCACTGTGTAATAAATTCCTCATAAGCATACAATTATTTAAATTTTTTCAAGGGGGTTCGTCAATTTCCTAACGAACCCCTCTATAGAGGGATTCGTTACAAAATTGACGTGAGTCCCCATAAAGATTTGCTGGTTGACCGCTGCAGCAGTTTATTCCTAATTCTGCGCAGAATTTACGAAAATGTGAAAAATCATCAATTGCGTTGAAAAAAAAATTATACAAGTTACAGGATTCTAACGAGAAGCAAAAGGATTCTTTGCTTTTCAATAATAAATAACAATAATTCCTCTAGATTTTGACCAGTCTGGAGTAAACTCCAACCTCCTTCAATTTTCGTTATACTTTTTGGCGATTCGACCGCCCCTAAGAGCGACAAACACATTGAGCATTATATCGGCAAGGGACAATAATGCCGACTGCTCCATTATCCGTTGATATTGATAATGAATAATGAAACTCTGAAGGATTATTAATTATTTTTTTAGTGAAAAATTCATTATTTTTTGAGTAAAAAATTCATTGTTTTTTGCGTGAAAAATTCATTATTTATACGTTGTACGTTATATCGACGCTGCTTACGAAAACTAGCATGTTCCAGATTTCTTACGAAAACAAGCGCGCTTGATAGCTGCGCGAAAACTAGCATGTTTCGGCTTTTGCCACGAAAACTAGCACATTTCGATATTCGCCGCGAAAACTAGCATGTTTCGACTTTCACCGCGAAAATTAACACGTTTCAGTATCACTGGAAGTGTTTCTCATTTTTTACTCCACGTTTTTTGAACATCCTTTTTTACTCCAAATTGACGAAATATTTATGCTTGTCATTTTATACTGTTTTATTTTTTGTTTGAATTTATTTCATAGATATTTTACTGTTTGAATTTTGGTCTGCTAGGCTTATCATAAGATGGCAAACAGCAAATGCCTCGTCATTTTGGAGTAAAAAAACCATGGTCAAAAAAATTAGAGAAAAGAAAATCGAAAACAATTGCGGTGTATGCAAAGTTAACAATGTCAGTTTTTTTCCCTCTTGCTACTTCGTCCAAGACCTGACATTTCTCGAGATATCTCAATCGATTGTTTTGAAGATTTTGTCAACTGTACTTTATACTTATACTGTACTTTATACTTTAGTCGTTGATCACTCCAAGATTGTGTTTTTTTTTTATGAAATAAAAACACAATGAACGATTCTTCAGACTGTAAGTAGAATATACTTTTTATAAACAATAATTTTGTTCAATTCCATCGCTGACTCCGAAAAATATCATTGATGAACAATTTTAGTTTTTGAGTGGTGGAATATTACGTATCGTATTTGCGAATCGTATTTTCAATAATGTTATTATTTTTTAAATAGAAAACGAATATAAATGTTTAAGGGTGTACAGGCGACACACTCTTAATGTTTTTCATTTATTCCTTATAGTGATTCCAAAAAAATTATTAAAACATTTGTGAAAGTTCTGAATCTTATACGATTTAGTTCGGCAAATATACTACTTTTTCCAGTGCAAATCGAAATATGCTAGTTTTCGCGACGGAAGCCGAAACATGCCACTTTTCGCGGCAGAAGCCGAATCATGCTAGTTTTCGCGGTGAAAGCCGAAACATGCTAGTTTTCGCGTCGAATATCGAAACATGTTGATTTTCGTGGTGAAACTCGAAACGTGTTAGTTTTCGTAAGAAATTTGAATCGCGCTACTTTTCGTAAGCAGCGTCGATATGATTTTTACAACGCCTGCATCCAAATTATTTTGTTATTCTCGTTGTTCGCCATTGGCATGATTATCGAAGGCGTATATCTCGAAGAGAAAAATCGTGTTCTACGATGGTCGTGCAACGGCACAACAATGGCAGCAAAAGGGAGAAAAGGAGAGAAAAATTGCTCTCTCAATGCTGCTGCCGGGCAAATGGACGTTCGCCATCCGCCCCCTCGTCCAGTTTCATACAACTGGTACATTATAGGTCTTACATAGATATAGAGATATGTATTATATGCTATATCCATGCATATAGCACCGTTAGATCGCTAGAAAGGCCAATATAACTTTATAATAATCATCGCGACCGTTAATACACAAACGGTGAATAAACGGCGACCAAGGACATTGTCGTCCAGGGCAATGTGAAGCAAAAAAAAGATGTATAAATTGGTACATACATATATGTGTTATACAGATATTGACTGTACATAATATGGGTGCGTTCGAATCACCGCGAATACTCGAACGACTATATCGAGTATTAAAAAACGAAATGGCGTAATCGGCATTGTTTAATCAAGAAAAATCACGTGAAATTAAGCCCTTTCATTTGTCAACGGTCGATGCGAGCAAGAGTCAAGAGTTCAGTGTGCCCCCGGGAACAATGTGACATTATATGCTGGAACGATATTGCCGCGCTCGCGCGGTCTCTCGGGGCCATTGTCGTAAAAACTTGTGTCTCGTACTGACGCGACCACTTGATCATTATATCCAGTTTCTCTCCGCGCGCACTGTCGAGTCTCTCTCGTGACTCTGATTCTAGAGATTATATAATGAAAAATACAAAAATAGGGTCGCGCCGACCCTTTGACTTGGATATTTACGTCTATTTTTTTTCTCTGCATTGTAAAATTTTCACCGAAATATTTGTCTTCCAACAGCTGGAGAAAAATATGGATTTGCTTCGAGGTAATTGTATTGTTTTTGCCAATTCATAAATTAATCGCGATTTTAATGAATCTTCATATTTTCTGCAAAAAAGTAATGATTTCATTTGGGAACTTCATTGAGGAAATTCGTTTTTTAATGTACCCGAATTTGATTTACGTTATTATTGTCCACTGTAACGTATTGCCTACAACCCAAAGTATTCTCCGAGCCCAAGAATATTTGCCAATAAAATTATCCATAGTCATCTAAGAGGTTTTTAAATTTAAGGACAGAAAACGAGTCTATCGAATGTAGTTTGTTTTAAAAAAAATGTTCATCCCTAAAACAAATCAATTTCATGCGTTCTCAAAAGGGAAAATTGAACAATTTGAAATGTTTCCTCAAAATCATAAAAAAGAGAAAAAAATATCGTTTCAAGGTAAATATTGTAAGAACGAAAGATGAAGTGTAAATCATTTTGTTTTCGTCAAAGCAAAAATTAATTTGCGAATCAGCGGGAGAAATTTAAAATAGAGGCGGTATTTAATCGTATATATTTTTTTTACTCTCTATCCTTTCCAGCCGCCTCAATATTTTTCCGCTCCATACATTGCTGCGACTCCCTCGCTTTAGAAGCGCAAAAAAAATGAAAATAAAACAAAAACGTTTTAACGTTACGATTTGCACGAGACGCCGTTTTACGAGCGTCTCGGTTGCTCGTGTAGCCTCGAATATAAGCTCGATCAAGGATCCCCGGCGTGTGTCGGATTATATGGTCCTACTGCATGAAATACATTTACATACGTATGCGCATATATTGTATGCCCCGCATGTCGGAAATAGATTTTTTACTGCGCGACACATTGACGGGTGCAACTGCCACATCTGAGGATCCACTTTTATATGCATCCAAATATATATATGTGCACTCGCGTTGCATATTTTTTGCCCATTGACGAGAAGGAGCCATTGTCTCTAAAGGGTTCAGATATCCCTGAACTTTTCAAAATATCCATTTTTTTTTACAGATTTTTATTCATTATACTTTTACAAATTAAAAAAAAAACTTTTAAGGTGGCAGTCTGGTAACTTAAGCCGATTTTCATGTCTTTTTTGGAGGGCGTTTTTTTGGAGGAAAATAAAACTGAATCGTTTTGGATATTTAGGATGTTTTTATTTACATATTAAAGATACAAAAAAAAATTTTTTTTGAAAAAATTTAATATTTTAGCATTATTATTATTATTAATGATCGAAGTTGGCAGCCCGGGTCCTAACTTTTTTTCTACCGAACCGATTGCTTTCAAATTTTAACAGGCTACTCTACACACTTATAGTTCTCGTCGGAACTATCGAGAAATTTTTTCACCCGTAACTTTTTATTTTACAACCCCTTCTTTGCTAAAATAAAAGGACTTTTTTTTCCAAAGTCCGCCATTTTGTTATTTATCCATGAAATTTAACTTCAGTAGTTCCGACCAGAATGACATGTCTGTAGATTAAGAATTATCAAGAATTTTTTATTTCATATAACATCAAGAGCCAAAATCACCGGGGCCACCCACGCGCTTTTTTTTCGAGGTGCCAACTTCGATGAATAATAATAATAATAAACTATTAAATTTTTTTGAAAAAAATTTTTTTTGTATCTTTAATATGTAAATAAAAACATCCTAAATATCCAAAACGATTCATTTTTATTTTCCTACAAAAAAAACGCCCTCCAAAAAAGACATGAAAATCGGCTTAAGTTACCAGACTACTACCTTAAGGAATTTTTAGGATTCTTGAAAACAGGACTTCCACGTAATTTGGCATTCGCGTTATTTCGAATCATAATTTTCTTCTCACCACAATGTTAATTTGCGTATTTGCAAAAGACAAATATTGATATATCAAATATTGACATTGTTTATATATGGTTTTTAATGGCAGTAACTATGGACCAATAATATCATAATGAAGTTGTTAATGTAATGTTAAGGCATTTTGTTTTCGTATTTGTTCGAAAAGATATTTTTAATGAATCAGCAATTTTAGTTAGATTTGTCAATAATGCGTTAACTCTATAATGTATGGCAGGTACTCTTTCAAGAATCAACAATTTAATTTCATTTTCACCATATAATCTTTACAATAATTTTTCACATTTACTCTCTTTTCAGCGCGCGCAGGGGTATTTTGAATTTCCGCGGGCTACGTATATTCGATTTTCGATTTTTTTTGTGGCGTTAGGTTGGTACTCATGTCCCTCACTTATGCTGAAAAAATCGGCCATTTTGAATGGTTAGTCAATTGTTGCCAGCTGTTTTGGTTAGACGTGTTTTGGCTTGTCTTCAATTTTTGCCTATTCAGAAAAATGGATCAAAGAATCTGTATCAAATTTTGTGTGAAAAACAAAATTAAGTGCACGGACGCATTCCGAATGTTGACTGTGGCATATGGTGAAGCTACCTTGGACCAAAGCAACGTTTATCGGTGGTACAAAATGTTCTCAGAGGGCCGAGAAGATGCCTAGCGATGAATGGCCTGTCGAAGACAAGCCAAGACACGTCTAACCAAAACAGCTGTCAACAATTAACTAAACATTCAAAATGGCCGACTTTTTCAGCATAAGTGAGGGACATGAGTACCAACCTGACGCCACAAAAAAATCGAAAATCGAATATACGTAACCCGCGGAAATTCAAAATTCGCGATACTTTTTTAACAGACCTCGTAAGCCCTAAAGGGGATATATCACAGCCATCTATCACTTCGAAAACGCGAAATGGACTTTCTCCGAAATGACACAATCGATTTGAATGAAATAAGCTTAGCCGCCGGATTACGATGGCAAAAAGTGGCTAAGATGTTTTCATCCCGATCGGTCGTATCGTTTTCGGAGAAAGTACCGATAAGAATTTTTCAGCGATCTCTCCACGAGTGTCACGTAGTACATGCGCGCTCTCGGTAGTTGAGAAGAAAAAAATTTTGAAATTACAAGTTTGTCGTGGCTCGCTAAACTGGCCCCAATGTGTATAAATGCCAAATGTCGCGCGCTGTCTTTCCGCGGCGAGAAAATAACGTCTAAGAGATATAAATATTCTTTGTGTCCGAGTATTGAGGGGTTGACGAGGTTTCCGAAGAAACGGTTTCGCGGGGTATGTATGATGTTATTTCTTTTGTTGTAAATCAAGAATTCCCCCGCGCCCCGAGAGTTTCGACATTTTAAGGCTTTCTCTCGAAGCGCGCTGCTCGACGTCAACAAGAGAGACAAAGAGAGACGCCGCGTCAAAAGACGAAAACATCCACAGAGGGTCTACACAACGCAAAGAAGACTATATGTATACGTACACACAATTATTTGTGTGTAAAAAAGCAGTACACGAAACGAATAATATATGTATGTATAAGTAATCGAAGAATATCGTGTTACAACGAGTGCACACACGATTTGCGTAAAATTTAAAGTCTACGACGAGGCCTGGGCTGCCTGAGCTTATTGACCCGTCGATTTCACGCTTTTCTCTATGTGTTTATGCATACCTACGTAAAAAAAAAAAATATATATATATATATATATATATATTTGAGGTTATGTACGTAGGAGAGGAGAGAGAGCATCAAAGCTAAAGATATCGATGAATATACTCGCATTCATATGTCCTCCAATCGTTCTGACCACCACCGCTGATTTAACGCATTGCAAGAGACTTTTTTTCTTCGTTTTGTTTTTTTCGCGCTACCTCTACGCCTACGCCATCTTGACAATCGTGAAACTCAACCGTCGTCCTTCGTATTCGGAAAATGGCGTCCTAACAAAATGCGCAATACCGGCCAACGACCGGACGAAGGTTTCTCTCGTAAAACTACAGCCCGCAGCATACGCATGTCTACATGGGACACTCTGTGTGCCAACTCGACTTGACCCTCACTATTTTTTATCTTTTATTTCTTACAAGTACGTTATAGAATGACACGAAAAAATGACTCGCATCAATTTTCGGTGCTACGTAAAATATAACGACGGGCATAAACGAAATAGTCTTGAAAATGTTGTTTTCTATCGAGACATTTACCGTGTAAGTTTGAACAAAAACGCTAATGTCCCTCATGGTCAAATAAATACGTTATTAGGACCGCACTGATTTTCGAGAAAAACCTCTGAAAATTCATTATGTTCGTTGTTTCATGTCACTCTGTAATGCAGTTGAAGGGAAAAAATTAAGAATGGTGAGGGTTAAGTCGAGTTGGCATGTAATGACCCATATGCAAAGTATGTGAAATTTTCTGCATATTTCGATTTAAAAAAAAAAACAAAAACGACAATACTCGGAAGAATTTCCTTTCGTTTAGGAATTTCACGAGCTGTTTCCGTTCGTCGTTTACACGTTAACGATGAAGATGAAAATTCACGACTTTCTTTGATTAATAAATTACGGCAGCTATATTACTCATTTAATTATGATAATTAATGTTCCGCGGTCAGCATTACATGCAATGTAATTTATAAAATCGACAATAAAATTGTAATTGGTTAATTGGTAAAATGTTTTTTTTTTTTTTTTCAAGTTTCTGATAAGCACGATATTTTTATGGCATGGATCGCATTGATTTAAGGTATTTATTAAACGGATGTTTAACATTCTTCATGAATATTTCTGCGTGCAAAAGTTTAGTTTCTTTTCATCAAGATGATTAAAACCTTGGTGAAAAAGAAATTCAAAATACCCCCATCAATTATAAGTAAAAAAATTATTGTTAATTATTTTATCCATTTGCGTCTCAAATTTCGATGAAACATCTGAAAAAGTTCCGCGAATTGTAAGGGATATCAATTTAGCGGGTTCGTGAAGTAAACACATACAAAACTGGATATTTTACATTTTCTAAATTGCGAAAACAAAGTTTCCTCCGTGAGGAAAGCAAAATAAAGAGTAAATTATTTAATATACGGCATCGTAAATGAAAGTTTACTATCGTAAAAAATTTATATCCGACGACCATTTTAAAAAAATATTTTTTTCAAATATATTTATAAAAAATATTTTTTTCAAATATATTTATAAAAAATATGTTTTATAAATATTTTTATAAACAACATTCATTGTCATTGTTATCATGTAAAATAAAATTTCTAGAAAATATTCTAAACATATTTTTTGCTGAAGCGAATGGAAATCCTTAAAATTTGCAAGCTCGCTATCACGATGGAAAGTAACAAAGTTTACTCACCCCTTCCATGCTTTATACGTCATTTACTCCTAGCCCGTCATCGGAGAAAAAAAGAACGAGTACCTGCCGATGACAATTCAGCGTCGCCATATGCTGTCGTCGATCGCGTTGATTTCTCTGCAAACCTTCCCTCGTTCATCTTCTCGATGCGGCGCACATTCACTCGCTCTTAATTTACAACGAGAAATGAATTTGCAAAAAAGATCGCAACATTACCCGATATTCTCGAATACTAGACACCCGAGAGACGGCAATAAATCGTAGAAAGTACGTAAACAATGATTACGTAAGAGAAACGTTCGCGAGACGCGCACTCGTTGCACCAAGCTGCGCGACAATGAACGCGCGACGCGCCATCTCTGAACCCTTGTCGTAACTACGACAATACCATAAATTCAATTAAATTGCTCGATATTTCCAAAAATTAATACTTATCAATCAACTGTCGTTTATCGGTAAATATTCACTTTCGGAAATTAATATTTATCGACATCGTGACAAAAAACAACAGCACCACTTTTTCTCCATGGCGGTTCAACGACGCGGCGTGCTTTTGTCGATCGTGTCGAATTCTTCGCGAAATTTTCCTTTCGCATCTTCTCAATACGCCCATTCTAGTACAATCAATAGAGAATATTGTGGCGCATTAAAAATAAAGGGGATTTTTTTTTTAATTAGGTTCAGTATCACGTACTGAGTGTGAATTAACGAAATGGTTACAAATTATGGGAGTGGAAGTGCCGCCATTTTGAGGAAAACCGTATTGGCCAATATCTCCGTTACCGTGCACTTTAGGCCAAAAATGGTAATAACCTTTCTTGTAGATAATTGAATTTCCTATCTTTTTTTTTAAATAACATTTTTTGTATCAGTTACCGTTTCCGACTTATACGACTGTTAAAATTTATTTATTTACTTTTTGACCTGGATCTCTCCTAATAATTGTTTAAACAATAAAATGCTAATAACTTATCTTTTAAATCCATAAATTTCCCACACCTTTTATTTTAAACTTTTTTATCTAAAGTTAATATTCTCAAAGTTATAACGCGTTTTTATTAGCCTTGCACCCAGTAGCGCAACATTGACCGCGTTATAACTTTGAGAATATTAATCTTAGACAAAAAAGTTTTAAATAAAAGTTGTGGAAAATGTATGGATTTAAACGATAAGTAATTAGCATTTTATTGTTTAAACAATTATTAGGAGAGATACAGGTCAAAAAGTGAATAAATAAATTTTAACAGTGGTATAAGTCGTAAACGGTAAGTGATACAAAAAAAAGATGGGAAATTCAATTATCTACAAGAAAGGTTATTACCATTTTTGGCCTAAAGTGCACGGTAACGGAGATATTGGCCAATACGGTTTTCCTCAAAATGGCGGCCCTTCCGCTCCCATAATTTGTAACCATTTTGTTAATTCACATTCAGTACCTGATACTGAACCTAATTTTAAAAAAATCCCCTTTATTTTTTGTGCGATGCGGACAAGAGTAACGGGCTCCCTATTGATTGTACTATTCACTACCGTTCACGATTTTATACAAGGCCTCTGTTAAAAAATGGGTCGCTGAACACTACTCGATATTCCCGAATAGTACACACGCGATCGGCGAAAATAAATCGTACAAAGAACGTAAACAATGTTTTCCGATTGGAGCAACGTAGCGAGACGCGCACTCGCGTAAACACGATGCATGCGCGCCATTGTGTCTCCAAGCGGGGAACCGGCGTACGAGCGTACGACGTAGCATCTCATCACGCACGCACCCTACAACCGCGCGTAAACGTTGCCAAACGTTCTACTTCGTAAGCCTCCGCGAAAAAAATCATACGCGCCGAACGAAATTGTGAGAAAGGAAAATAAAACAAACTAGAATAACGTTCGTTCTATTAGGAGATTCACAGTCCCTGCAGTTCATTGTGAAGTGACTCTCTGTGTTTACAACGTCGCGACATTGAACAAAAAAACTCCTGCCCCGGCCGCGAGGGAAGGGGTAACCGTGCAAGAAACACGGGCTATTTTCCCGGCGAGTTATATCACAGGAGAAACGAGTTCGTTCGACAATCGACGGTTTTTGCGAATGATTGACAATTAAACGGTTTGGTTTTTACTTGCCTCGATGCGGTTTTTCGTTTCTCGACGATCCTCGAACGACGCGGCGACGAAAATGATCGGAGGCCATCACTTATCACTGCTGTAACCCGGAACGGACTGAATTAGGCCACTGGGCGACGAGTAGGACAAAAGGACGAAGGAGGAGGAAGAGAAACAACTGCTGCCAGCCCCGTAACTACGAAATGTATGTTTTTTTCTCGTACTAGAATTACGTTGGTACATTGGATTTCGGAAAAAAACGAGCAGGTCGCATCGATCCCTCAGTGTTTCGTCGATAATCGTGTGAGTAGCGTTACTAATGATCTTTATCGTTGTGTGTATTTAATATGGAAAAAACTGTATAACCTTAATAGAATAATTTTCACAAAGCAGATTATCGTTCGTTGATTTTTTATGACATAAAAATTACACAATTAACACGCACAATTAACATTCCTTGTTTTTCATACGTGCGACGACGACAAACGGCACATGCAATAGACAAAGATAGAAAATAAATACGTTTTCGCACACATGTGTTCCTTATCGCTTTCGCGTGTATAAAAACGTAGCATAAGAAAGGGACAAGAATTGGAAATATTTTATTCGGATTGTATTCATCCAGCTATTTAGCACCAAGGGCGTCCATTTTTTTTCCTTCCAGTAACGCGTGCTGTGTACTTGTGCGTTGTCGAACGTCGTCTCGCGAAATAATTGTGCAGTATTACTTGTGTGTAGTTTTCAAAAAATGGGTGGCAAGTGATTTCCCGAACTGTAAATACAATAATTCATTGATATTTATCATCGTGCAACATTCACCGGGGTAATTACCATTTCATTAATTTTTCCAAACGATAACCCGCGTTTATTCGTGGCCAATTTGCATAAACGAAGTTTAGCGGAAAAGAAAACATCGACTCAATGGGTAAAACAGTTCTGTTTCTATTCTCTCAATCGTTATTGTGCATTTGTGAAGAAATGAGTAAGAGGTCTGTTCCGTTATCCACTTTTTACCCCAAATATGGGTAATATAGCTCACCGCAATTGTTTATTTTTTTATACAAATAACACAATGGTGGTCAGCTTGATTTTTCAAAAACGTTTTACGCGGTCCATCGTTATTGTACATTTTGGAAAAAAATTATTAAGAGATTCATTTCATTGTTCATTTTTCTTATAAATGTGTAACGAGACGCAGCTCCATTATCCATTCTTTTGTAGAAACATTTTTTGGGAAAAAATTAATAATGGGGCTACGCTCGATTATCTATTTTTTTCCTGAAAATGTCAATAACGGGCCTTGACTCGATTATCAATTTTTCTCAAAAATTGGTAATGGACTGCATCCATTTTCGTTTTAATTTGAAAATGATTAGAGTACCTGTCATACATTATAGGATTAACGCATTATTGACAAATCTGACTAAAATTGTTGATTCATTTAAAATATCTTTTCGAACGAATACCAAAACAAAATGCCTTAATATTACATTAACAATTTCATTATGATATTATTGGTCCATAGTTACTGGAATTAAAAACCATATATAAACAATGTCAATATTTGATATATCAATATTTGTCATTTGCAAATACGCAAATTAACATTGTGGTGAAAAGAAAATTATGATTCGAAATAACGCGAATGCCAAATTACGTGGAAGTCCTGTTTTCAAGAATCCTAAAAATTCCTTAAGGTAGTAGTCTGGTAACTTAAGCCGATTTTCATGTCTTTTTTGGAGGGCGTTTTTTTGTAGGAAAATAAAAATGAATCGTTTTGGATATTTAGGATGTTTTTATTTACATATTAAAGATACAAAAAAAAATTTGTTTGAAAAAATTTAATAGTTTATTATTATTATTATTATTATTATTGATCGAAGTTGACACCTCGAAAAAAAAAACGCGTGGGTGGCCCCGGTGATTTTAGCTCTTGATGTTATCTGAATTCAAAAATTCTTGATAATTCTTAATCTATAGACATGTCATTCTGGTCGGAACTACTGAAGTTAAATTTCATGGATAAATAACAAAATGGCGGACTTTGGAAAAAACTTTTTTTTTTCCAAAGTCCGCCATTTTGTTGTGGCCATTGTGTGTGTGGAAAAAAGTTTTTTTTTCCAAAGTCCGCCATTTTGTTATTTATCCATGAAATTTAACTTCAGTAGTTCCGACCAGATTGACATGTCTATAGATTAAGAATTATCAAGAATTTTTTATTTCAGATAACATCAAGAGCCAAAATCACCGGGGCCACCCACGCGCTTTTTTTTCGAGGCGCCAACTTCGATATCAATAATAATAATAATATTAAACTATTGAATTTTTTCAAACTAATTTTTTTTTGTATCTTTAATATGTAAATAAAAACATCCTAAATATTCAAAACGATTCATTTTTATTTTCTTACAAAAAAACGCCCTCCAAAAAAGACATGAAAATCGGCTTAAGTTACCAGACTTTAAACGTGAAGTAACCTGAAATGATAAAAAAAATTATTTCTAAAAAGAAAAAACACAGTAAGAAAAATCTAACGAATCTCAATAAGTTCGTCCACTCAAAAATGAATTTCACAAATGATATTGAAATAATGCTCACTTAACATCTGCTCAATATAACATATTGAGAAGATGTTAAGTGAGCATTATTTCAATATCATTTGTGAAATTTTAAATATATATGTATATATGCGTATCACGAGACGAAGAAATCTCTCCTCCGTGAAGAGATGCATACGTAATGATCTCCCTTCGGCTCCGCATCTCACCTTTTTCCCTGTGAGTGCTACCGCGAGAGTAGCATCATCACACCGCGAGCCTCGGGAAAACGGGTTTCAAACGATTTCCTGAACGCGCGACGATACATTAATGCGTATTACTTTTTTTCTTCACAACCCCGCCTCTTTCTCTTGTCCAGAATCGCTAAACTGTATATAATTCGCCGTGTCGAGACTTCCTACATATCATCGGATCGGGATGGTTGAGGAAAAAAAAAAAAAACATTGCGACTCACACACGACGACGACGGGTTACGAAATGCAAAACGTCGTCACACGAGCTAGTTACGCAAGAACCATAACCACGGACGTGGCTATATAAACGGCAAAACAAATTCGTCACCTTGACATACCCGGGCGAAAGTAAAAGAAAAAGGAGGAAAGAAAAAAAAAAGTAAACCAAGAACATCGTAAAACCGTTTCTCTCACGAAACAGGAGTGATTCCTCTTACTCCGCGGGGGAGGGGGTTTCGTCGTTTAAGTCGTCACGCGTTTGCCTCGCGTTACAATCAAACGATCTTTGTGCGATATTAAAACGAAAGAAAAAAAACAGTAAAATAAACTTCTCTCATCGAAATAACAGCATCATCAATTTTATCGGTATTTTTTTTTTCGCCATTCGGATCTCGAATTTATCGATTCACGTATAAGTTAGTTCACAATCGTGATGTTATAATGTACCGGTTGGCTTTTGACTTTCACCGTTCGTTTGAGCTTGTGTACCAGATACATTCGGAACTAAAGCATTTCTTTTGTGGTTGCAAAAAAAAAAAAAGGAAAGTAAAACGGAATTTCAACACTTATTGTTTGCTTCACACGATTATTACGATTGTTTTTTTGTTTTCTTCTTTTGTCAAACTAACACACGAATAACTCGCTTTTACAATGATAATTCTAACGACGAACGAATTTTTAATTGTCATATTGTTGTTTGAGTGAAAAACATTTTTTTTAGAAAAATTCAAAAGCGCGTAAAACCCGAACGAATTGTTCAATATTCATGCAAAATTTTATTAGACAACGAGGGCTGGTAGTTCCCCTTGTCTGCAGAATTTCAATCGATCAATCCATTCCCGAGTTATAGAATTTTCATTTTTGCATCTTCGTCACACACACGCGCTTTTTTACGTTTTTTTGTAAATAACTTTTTTTTCAACGCTTTGACAATGAACACATTGGCATTGAAAACGAGAAAAAAAAAAACTTTTTCACGAATACATCTCCTCCAAGGGGATGTAAAAAATTGATTAAATTAGAAACACTTTTTAACGAACTATATAACGTTTGATAATTAATAAACAATAAATATCGACGCAAATATTGTAAAATTTATATGCCGAATCGACATGTAGAAAAATACAGAGCTAAATACAGTGTATTGCGGAAGGGAAAACATAAACGAATGCGTGTGTGCGTGTGTTTGTCGGAAATTCATAAATCCCACAGTATCATCTTTAGATTTTGAACGTAACATTTGAGAGAAAGCATCGGCGAATGGAAGACGAGGTTCTCTTAATTCCACCTGTATACATATATTTATATATGTAATACCAGAAAACTGTTGCGTAATAATTCAATTTTGTGGTAAAACGTTAAGTCGTGAAACATAATCTCGCGGGCGAGAGAATGTTCGGTTCGTTAAAAAGCCTCGCGTTAATTGTCCGTAATCTAGCGCGTTATGTGGCGTTCGCATATAACGCGAAAATAACCACAAGACGGAAGAGGAGTCGCATTAGGTATTGGAATTTGCGCAAATCTCGTATTTAACGAGATTTCTCGATCATCTCACGATCCTTTCCTCTCCTTCTCAAATTTCCCATCACAACAAATCCCATCATAATTATCCTCGACTATAAATATAAGTCACCGGGATATTCCACTCGAAAAATTTCACGTATTTCCACTACGCAAAGCACAAACAATTAAATTGCGCAAGTGTAAAAACTTGCAAACACTAAAATTTTCATTCATTACATTTTTATTATCAATAATCTTCTTTTTAACGATAAAATGTATACGAGTAACGATAAAACTTAAGGTAGTAGTCTGGTAACTTAAGCCGATTTTCATGTCTTTTTTGGAGGGCGTTTTTTTGTAGGAAAACAAAAATGAATCGTTTTGGATATTTTGGATGTTTTTATTTACATATTAAAGATACAAAAAAAAAATGTTTGAAAAAAATGTAATAGTTTATTATTATTATTATTATTGATGGAAGTTGGCACCTCGAAAAAAAAGCGCGTGGGTGGCCCCGGTGATTTTGGCTCTTGATGTTATCTGAAATAAAAAATTCTTGATAATTCTTAATGTATAGACATGTCATTCTGGTCGGAACTACTGAAGTTAAATTTCATGGATAAATAACAAAATGGCGGACTTTGGGGAAAAAAAGTCCTTTTATTTTAGCAAAGAAGGGGTTGTAAAATAAAAAGTTAGCGGTGAAAAAATTTCTCGGTAGTTCCGACGAGAACTATAAGTATGTAGAGTAGCCTGTTAAAATTTGAAAGCAATCGGTTCGGTAGAAAAAAAGTTAGGAGCCGGGCTGACCAGAAAAACACTGTTTTGAGAAAAACTTCGAGGCGCTCTCGAAAACTCATTATAACTCCGGAAGTATTTCGAATTTCGGTCTGAAATTTTCACAGTATACTTTCAAGACATTGTACTTTCAAATTGAG
Organism: Oxytorus armatus; assembly: GCA_958009045.1. Taxonomy (NCBI): domain Eukaryota; kingdom Metazoa; phylum Arthropoda; class Insecta; order Hymenoptera; family Ichneumonidae; genus Oxytorus; species Oxytorus armatus. Next base: position 8,854,677 of record OY253751.1, on the reverse strand, counting down.
CAAAAAAAAATTTTTCGAGTTTTTGAACCCAAGTTACCAGACTACCACCTTAAGTAACGAAGAGGAGTTCGGTAATATAGGTATACAAACATTGTAATAATCGTTTGTTGATAATAATATTTCATTCTGTTTTACGATTTTTCGTATAATCCGTAGTTTTCCTCAATCATCTCTCTATCTTTGCGACCCACCCTCCTCCCCAAAGAAAATACCACGATGTTTATAAACTGGTGAAAAGTTGCGGGCATCTTTGTAAATTTTTTCGCGGTCGTTTATGCATATTGTCAGATTATAGGACACTTCACTCGTATAATTTACTAGCTGCGCCCCGCGGTTTCACCCGCGTTAAATTTCTGTCTCCCGATTCAACGCGTCTCCGCTGCTTCTCAGGGTCATAGCATAAAGTTATATGGCGCAAAGCCTTCCCGAATAATCGAGCTATCTAATGCAAAAAGGATTTTTCAAATCGGATTAGTATTACCCGAGATTAGCGCGTTCAAATAAAGAAACGAACGAACAACAAACTCTCCAGTTTTATTATAGTAGTTAGATAAATTATGAATGTTACGAAAGAAATGTAGTAATGAAGAATGAAATTCTGACAGTGGGACAAAACTTCCCCGTTTTCCGTGATCTCTTCAGCTCAATACTCCAACGACAAAATGGTCAACTTCGTTAGTTCGTAAAAGCAAATTCGTGCAGAGAAGTTCCCAGAGTTCGATGACCATTTTACAACACACATTCACACAGATTGGCCTCTCTCGTTTTATTTTTTTTTAACGGCGAAGAAGTTGCTTGAATGAGCGAAAATTCGCAACACTGTTTATTGTATGTAAAAATATATGGATATTCAACTCGTTGGCAATGTCGAGTTGAACGATAAACAGAATTTTAAGCAGCTGTTGAGAATATTTTCGTGCTACACACCGACAAGGCAGAACCAAATGAAAATCACAGCGGGTGCTACTCTGTTGCAAACATTCCTGCATCTTCGTGAACACTCCAACTGTGTGTGTGTGTAGTGTCAAAGTAATTTAAAAGCAATTTATATGTTACCAGATATATTCGTTGAACGTAAAAACTCGTACATATAGGAGAAAAATGTTCTATCGTTAGACCGTCAAGAGGTGTCTTCTGTTGAGCCTCTGATATAGACGTTTTACGACACTCTCCTGGAGCACGAAGCAAACGCGTTATCGTTAAGATACGAAGTCATTGTACAGGGGTTGTCACGCGCGGTCTACGTTGTTGAACATCATTTTCAGGAAAAATCCCGTTCTGTGATACGAGTAGCTTTGGAAGAACCGAGATGATGGAGATCAATAAAAAATTATGCAAATTCCAATTTCCATACTGCTTGATCGTTATCTTTACGTATTCACAAATTTTCCTCCGTGAGGCTTTGTCAATTTTGTCTCACCCACGGAGAAAACCGTTGTTTAGGCGCAAAAATTATGTGGAAACAATGTGCAAGTTTTAATTCGCATCATTTTTCGTATCTTTAACTTGATAGTGCGAGGTTTGTTTGATTTTGCATGCATCTTTCGAAATATCGAAATTACCATAAATATAGAAGGTTTTTATCGCTTTCCCGTAAACTCAATGCCAAATAGCATGATGCCCAATTCATGTAGGAAGTTTTGACCCGATATCTCAAAAATTGTACGGTCTAACGTCTTAACAAACGCTTATAACGATTTTTCGAAAAATTCCATAAATTTACAACCCCTCTATCGATTTCCTCTAAATTCACTAACGAACACTATTTGGTGATAGTGTATTTTTGTCAAAGCTTTCAACTTAATAGCTAGAAAATTGCACGAGTTATTCTCAAATTTTTGAAAAAATCAAAAACCGTGTGATATCCAAACTGGTTGTTCAAACATAACGAAAATTATATCAGGCAAAAAGGGCTGGACGCTCTATTTGCGTGCAAAATTTCGACCAGAATGGGACAGCTATTCCAGAAATATGAAATTCTGATACGTTCAACCTCATTACACACATACACATATTGATGCGAGTTTTTTTTTGTTTTTCCGCTATTTCGATACAATTTGAACACATTGGGATGAAAAATTGAAAAAAAATCTTCACGAAAATAAACGTTCCTCTATGAAGTAGGAAAATTAGTGGAAACAAATTTAGTAGATATGAGGTCGAAGCAATGCTTAATAAATCATATCAATAAAATGATGTACTTTGAGAGACATTGATACATGCATTTGATCTTCCTATTTGACTGGCATTTCCTAAAAGTCGATAAACCCTCGCAAGTCAATTTCCGACAAAATAACCAAAATTTTTCCGGCATGAAAAAAGAGTATCTAAAGGGAAAAATGAATGAGAAAAATTATATTACTATTAAACTATTCTAATAAAAACTATTTATTATCGGAATAAAAATCATCGAAAATTATTTAATAAGCCATCACCCGAATGAAAACATTATAACGGATAAAATTACAGAAATATTTTAAATACGCGGCGCGAGTGATAAGCAAGCAGAAACGGCGAATCGAGGGAACAGCTATATACTTTCTAATGTCAATCTAATAGGCTCGTTTCGCGCATTAATTATTGCGATTCCGGTTAAATATATTCGTTCGTTAGATTTTTTTTCGTCATATCTCCCCAGTATTTCTTAAGAATAAGTCTAGAGACACGATTCGCGTCGACAATATTACATTGCCAAATGATTTTTTAAATTATAAGAATATATCGACGCTGCTTACGAAAACTAGCATGTTTCAGATTTCTTACGAAGACAAGCACGCTCGATATCTGCGCGAAAACTAGCATGTTTCGGCTTTTACCACGAAAACTAGCAGGTTTCGACTTCCACCGCGAAAATTAGCACGTTTCAGTATCACTGGAAGTGTTTCTCATTCTTTACTCCACGTTTTTTGAACATTCTGTTTTACTCCAAATTGACGAAATATTTATGCTTGTCATTTTATACTGTTTTATTTTTTGTTTGAATTTATTTCATACATATTTTACTGTTTGAATTTTGGTCTGCTAGGCTTATCATAAGATGGCGGACGGCAAATGCCTCGTCATTTTGGAGTAAAAAACCATGGTCAAAAAAGTTAGAGAAAAGAAAATCGAAAACAATTGCAGTGTATGCAAAGTTAACAATGTCATTTTTTTTCCGTCTTGCTACTTCGTCCAGGACCTGACTTTTCTCGAGATATCTCGATCGATTGTTTTGACAATTTTGTCAACTGTACTTTATACTTATATTGTACTTTATACTTTAGTCGTTGATCACTCCAAGATTGTGTTTTTTTTTTTATGAAATAAAAACACAATGAACGATTCTTCAGATTGTAAGTAGAATATACGTTTTATAAACAATAATTTTGTTCAATTCCATCGTTGACTCCGAAACTTGAAGTCATGAAAAATATCATTGATGAACAATTTTAGTTTTTGAGTGGTGGAATATTGCGTATCGTATTTGCGAATCGTATTTTCAATAATGTTATTATTTTTTTAATAGTAAACGAATATAAATGTTTAAGGGTGTACGGGCGATACACCCTTAATGTTTTTCATTTATTCCTTATAGTGCTCCCGAAAAAATTATTAAAACATTTGTGAAAGTTCCGAATCTTATTCGATATCGAAACGTGTCGATTTTCGTAGTGGAATTCGAAACGTGTTAGTTTTCGTAAGAAATTTTTTTTTTTTTTTTTTTTTTCATATCCATTTATTTACAATTATAAGCTGTTATGTTCCATAACAATAAATAATTTCGTTGAGACGATTATAAAAGGAAGTAAGCGAAGGTAGTAGTTGCATCCAACGATGCACGCTACTATTGGTTCGTACGTGGATTAATTTTTGTTATTATTACATTTTGCTTTTTAGTGGTCAAATCGTTGCCGAAGGTCTAGCGGTTTATATTTTTTTAGTCTACGTGTGATGCGATTTCTGTCGAGTAGTTGTGTTGCTAGCTGGTTTGGATGTTGGTCGATACGCATTTCGTAGCTAGTACTTTGTTTTTTGGCCGTATTTCTGATTGTGTCAATTCCGAGGTCTTGGTGGAGCGTGGCGTTGGAGATGTACCAGGGAGCGTTCGTTATCGTTCTGAGCGTTTTGGATTGAAATCTTTGTAAGATTTCAATATTGGAGTTGCTGGCAGTTCCCCAGAGTTGTATTCCATATGTCCAAATCGGTTTGAGTACGGTTTTGTATACCATGAGTTTGTTATACAACGATAGCTTGGATTTCCTGCCTATTAGCCAGTACATCTTTTTTAATTTTAGGTCAAGTTCTTTTCTTTTCTTTTTTATGTGATTTGCCCAGGTTAATATTTTATCAAGATGCATGCCGAAGTATTTTACCTCGTCAACTTGTGGAAGGAGTTGACCGATAAGAAATTTGAATCGTACTACTTTTCGTAAGCAGCGTCGATATAATTGCGAAATGATTACAGGGAAAAATTGAAAATACCAATTTGTTTCAAATATAAAAAATAATTTGTAATAATTATTCTCTCGCGATGAATATTAATCAGTTTCTTCAGCACTAATTATTAATTACATTTTTTTCGTTAAATCGTTTGTTGGTTTGGAAAATAGTCTTTCTTATTGTTTTTCATTCAAACGTTATTCGCGTCTGCTCGAGAATCCTATTGTAAGATTTGTCATATGGGTCATTGACCAAACAAGCTAGTCGACTGTCAAAGTGTTTTCGTGCGTTAGTTTAAAGTGTATCTTTAGCAAAAGTGCGGTGAGACGTTTATCGAGAAGAACGGCGGAGGACGGGTCGAGGGAGGGGGGGACGACTCGTAATTGACACAGGTCAATTGTGGTCAAACGCGATTTTCACAATCGATTCACAGTTGCGCGATTGGCAAAGCGGAACAATCAAAGACCTCACACAAAGCGCGTCTGTATATGCTATATTTGTATATATACAAGTATTTCTTGCTCGTAAACCCGATTTAGAATTATATTACTTGCAATACCCGTTACGAGCCCGTATAATCGAGCTCAAGAATAAGGTGAACAGCGCGAATACACGACTTTCTGTCATATTATTATTATTATCATTATTATGTAAAATAATAATAATAATAATAATATACTGTGCAATGCACGACAAGGTTACTCCGCCTTCGTATGTGGATATATTATAGAATCGTAGCAACATTTGTTCTGTTCTCCTGCGTGGGAGGTTACACACACACACACACACACACACACACACACACGACTCTGAGAATCTCGACATCAGACGCTTGTATGCGCGATGTTAATAACGAGAATACCAATAATCGAACGGCGCCACTACGACGTCGATTATTATGGGTTCTCTTGGCGATACTGTAAAAAACGACTCTTTGCCATTACGTTTATAACATCGAACACACGCACACATGAATATTTTGATCGGCGAGTTGTGGCATGGAGAAATTGCGTGGAAACTGTCAACTATTGACGTTTTTCCAATCAAACGAATTCGAATCAAACGTCTCAAAGCTCCCTAAGAGTTTATAGCGTATCGTTATAAAGTCAACTATTATGCAATTCGGAGTGCAAGATTTTTTAAATTCCGATAAGCCATTTTGATGAAAGTCACATTGTCGAAAAACACTTACGATTTGAAAGAGTGCGAAATTTCAAGGTAAGGTAATATTTTTTAATCTCTTTTCGTCGATTGTCGTATTCGGAAATTTTAAAGAAAAACTCGTGCCAAGAGGATGTGCAAATGAAAAAAAATTGATTTCATATTGATTCCTCGTCAGTTTTCCATCTTTCATGACATTCGTTCTGTGAGAACGCGTTGAACTTCTTGAACTTCTCGGGGAAAAAGGTTTTGAGAATTAGCGGAAAAACGATGAAGAAGCAATACCGAAGTTTCGAGTTCCGAGAGGTTATTATCGTCCGCTTAAGGGGCGAAATAGGGTTAGGACAGCGTTTTCTCAATGATTTTCATGAATTTTTGTATAGTATAAAAAATGAATATAATTTATTGAAACTTTGAGAATATTTTATACATATATTTGAGTATATACTATAAAATTTTTGAAGAATTTCCGTGAAAAACACCGAAAATATTAGTGACCCCATATTGCAGGTCACAATCAGACTCATCATTTTGCGTACATTCTGGAAGCCGCAATTTTCATCTGAAATCAAACAAGGTTGGAATTTACTTTCATTATATGTCTCTCTTTTATATGAACCTAAATGCTATCAAAAAAATAGAAAATTGAATTTTTTACAGGGGTCAAAACAAAATAGCATGATTTTTTGCCATTTTTTACAACTTTATTTGCAAAAAAAAAATTATTTTAAATAATGATAATATTCCGATTTTAGGTTCATATAGAGCGCAATACTATAAACAAAGTAACTGCCAATTTTCAAAACGATTGGTTGAAAACTTTTCAAACTACCGTGTACGCAAGTTCAAAAAAAGTCGTTTTCAGGGAAACGCGTTTGAAAAAATAGTACGCTCGGTTATACACGTGGCGCGCTCGGGGCCTGAAGGAGAGCTACTCACTTTAAGGGAGAACACCACTGTGACACCCTGTTTTTTTTTTCACATTTTTCAAGAATTTTTTTTTGTGGGAAAAAAAAGAGATATTACAAAAATTTTTTTGGGTTTTGTTCCTTGTTTATGAACGTATCAAAAAAACATTTTTTTCACATTTTTCACGCCGCATGGTGGCGCTGGGGAAGCTCCCGCGTCAGGTGCTGTCATTTCCGCGGCACGCAGCAGAACTCTCTTCAACGTCGATCTGAAAAAAAATACCAAGTGTTTTCGTTAATAATATGATATTTTGAAGAGAAGTACACGGGGATTTGGAAAAATATTGTTTTAAAAAAAATAGGCACGCCTTTGAAATTAAAGTTAATTTCAAAGGCGTGCCTATTTTTTTAAAACAATATTTTTCCAAATCCCTGTGTACTTCTCTTCAAAATATCATATTATTAAAAAAAAAAAAAATATTGTTTTGAAAAAAATAGGCACGCCTTTGAAATGAAAGTTAATTTCAAAGGCGTGCCTATTTTTCTTAAAATAATATTTTTCCAAATCCCTGTGTACTTCTCTTCAAAATATCATATTATTAACGAAAACACTCGGTATTTTTTTTCAGATCGACGTTGAAGAGAGTTCTGCTGCGTGCCGCGGAAATGACAGCACCTGACGCGAGAGCTTCCCTAGCGCCACCATGCGACGTGAAAAATGTGAAAAAAATGTTTTTTGATACATTAATAAACAAGGAACAAAACCGAAAAAAATTTTTCGAATATCTCTGTTTTTTCCCACAAAAAAAAATTCTTGAAAAATGTGAAAAAAAACAGGGGGTCACAGTGGTGTTCTCCGTTAATGGCTTATAACAATAGAACGAGTCGGAATTTTCATTTACAATTTTGGGAACATATTTTTCAATAGTTTTACTAACAATTTATGAGATAAAAAAAAAATCGATTTTCTGACCCGTCTAACCCTATTTCCCCCCTTAAACTGATTCGTTCAAAGTTCCATTGTTTCGCGTATTCCTTCGTAAATAATTGTAAATCACTCGGAACAATGAAACAATGTTTAGTAGAGTAAAAGGATTATTATTATTATTGCATTATTAGTCGAAATGGGCCTTAGTCCTAAGTGCATCTTAGCAGGAATTGCCCCTTTGACAATTTCAAATTTTGACGTATCTACCCCTTTGCTGCCATTTTCATTCCATTCGTTGAAAACCTCCCTTAGCTCTTCCGGAGCGATGTCCGCCACTCTTTCCTAAAACAATACTCTATCGAATTTGCTTGAGGGAAACTGCGGAAAATCCTGGCCGAAACAGACACACATATTTTACTAAATTTTAGTTGTACTACCATCGGAATCTCTGACAAGGTACCAATAACCGGTTACCCATCCCAGTATTGACCATAATCTGCTTAACACGCTAGAGCGTTGAAGCCGCGCGCTGGTCGAGCGTCCATTGGTTGTCGGTATTAGATTAAAAGTATTTGTGCTGATTAAAAAAGAAAAATTATTCAACTTGCAATTTGCATACTTCTTGATCGTCATCTTTACGTACTCACAAATTTTCCTCTGTGAAGCTTTTCTTAATTTTGTCTTACTCATAGAGGAACTCTTGTTTATGCGCAAAAATTATGTGGAAGAAATGTGCAAATTTCAATTTGCATCATTTTTCGTATCTTGATAGTGTGAAGTTTATTTGATTTTGCATGCATTTTTCGAGAAATTGAAATTACCATAAATATAAAAGGTTTTTATCAATTTCCCGTGAATTCAATATCAAATATCATGGTGCCCAATTGATGTAGAAAGTTTTGACTCGATATCTCAAAAATTGTACGGGCTAACGCCTTAACAAATGCCGATAGCACTCTTTCGAAAAAATCTATAAATTTACTAACCCTCTATTGATTTTCTGCAAATTCACTACCGAACAGTATTCGATCCACCACTCTTTCCTAATGCAATACTGTCTCGAATTTGCTCGAGGGAAACTGCGAAAAATCCTGGCCGAAACAGATGCTCATATTTTACTAAGTTTTAGTTTGGTATTACCATCGGAAACTCTGAAAAATGACCAATAACCGGTTACCCATCCCAGTATTGACCGTAGCCAGCTCAACACGGTAGAGAGTTAAAGCCGTGGACTGGCCGAGCGTCCACTGGCGGTCGGTACCAGATTAAAAGTATTTGTGGCGTTTAACAAACAAAAATTCCAATTTCATTGAATAAATTCACACGGCATTTAAAGCGAACATTTTAAGTGGCTCAAATGCCATTTCATTCTCGCGAACTTGTCGAATATTTTAACAACCAGTGATCAGTAGCTTCGGGACCCGTAATTTTCCGGTAAAATCCTCGAGATATTCTATTAATCGAGGCACTAGGATATTTTCGCGAACATCTCGCGCAACAACGTTTGCCCCACGATTATCCGGATCATCGAAACTACCCGCGCAAGTACCTCTTTGCTTCTTCTTCGTAATCGTATAGTTACATAGATTACCATCTTACCGTGTAAAATCATATCGACAAGTGTATACATAATATAAAATTCTATATACATGCACTTGCTCATTTTCCTATTTTTCATTTGTTTTTTTTTTTTATTCAATACCATATCTATATACGAACTTCTCGACACATCATATCCTGAGATAATAATCGAATATCAGCCGATGTATCTCATAATATCGGCGTATAGAAATTGATTTCTCGATCTTTCTCAATTCCGATATTTCACCGAAGTGTGCGTGATATATATATATATATACCAGACGGTGTATATATGAGCAGGCAAATCGAAGTTTTGATGCGCTATACTGCGATATTCCAGCCGAGGCCCGCACGGAGGTCGCGGTGGCCAGCTGATTGGAGAATAAACACCCTTGTATTTGAAACCAGCGAGTATCTTTAGTATATATACTATATGACGATTGGTAAAATACAAAAAGTAGTAAATCCATAAAGTTCAACAGGTAAATTGTTGTTTGTTAGGCCCTTTTACTTCTTAACAATAGATATGGTCTTTCTATGTATCACGCTATAGAACAAAATCATAGGCACTTTGGTCAGCGTATATTGGCCGCTCTTCGTGAGCACATTGAAGATACATATATAACCGCGAGCGAGATAGAAAGAGAGGAGGAAAAGGAGTAGATAGTAACCGCGCGTGGATCTCTTGGACGAGCTCGCATTGGTGTTGTGCCTCGCGGGTTCGAGGGCAATGCACCGCTTCTTCTTGGCTGCTCACAAGTACCGCGAATGAGATTTCATCTCTCGTCTTGTCTATTACATATATACATATATATATATATATGTATATATAGATATATTTATACGTATAGAAATATGTAAATGGTATAGGAAAGGGTTAAGGTATATATGAGCGAATAACGCGTTAACATTCGCGCCCGCCCGTTCAACTCTCTATCATTGTAAACCCGATGTATAATTTGCCCCGATGCCGATGCACCCACGGTGCAATAATTCAATATAAAAGCCCCGCAGAGCGAGAAACGCAATGTCGAAAGTCCCGGCGTATTACGGATGGGCAACCGAGAGGCGGTCTATCGCCGAGAAAGCTTTTCGAACAAATGCGAATGGCGTACATATAATATGAAAATGAATTTGAGAGAGAGAGAGAGAGAGAAAGTGAGTGAGTTTGAGTTTCTTCGCGTTACGGTCGCAAGGGAGATATTGTCCAGAGATAAAGGAATACAAATAATAAAGGCTGTTTATTGCAATTGTAACGTATACATCAATAGAAATTTGTATAGCTAATTTGCATTGTAAAAAGTCGTTTTTAGTCCAACTATATTATTATGTTAAAGGATAACACCACTGTGACCCCCTGTTTTTTTTCACATTTTTCAAGAATTTTTTTTTGTGGGACAAAAAAGAGATATTCGAAAAATTTTTTTGGCTTTTGTTCCTTGTTTATTAATGTAGCAAAAAACATTTTTTTCACATTTTTCACGCCGCATGGTGGCGCTGGGGAAGCTCTCGCGTCAGGTGCTGTCATCTCCACGGCACGCAGCAGAACTCTCTTCAACGTCAATCTGAAAAAAAAATACCGAGTGCTTTCGTTAATAATATGATATTTTAAAGAGAAGTACATAGGATTTCTTCGATATCTCAATAATTATAAAAGTTATAGCCTATTTTCGACGAGAAATTTTGCTCAAAAATCATTCTTTAATTTCAAAGGCGTGTCTATTTTTTTGAAAACAATATTTTTCCAAATTCCTATGTACTTCTCTTCAAAATATCATATTATTAACGAAAACACTCGGTATTTTTTTTCAGATCGACGTTGAAGAGAGTTCTGCTGCGTGCCGCGAACCACTGCGGAGATGACAGCACCTGACGCGAGAGCTTCCTCAGCGCCACCATGCGGCGTGAAAAATGTGAAAAAAATGTTTTTTGATACATTAAAAATCAAGGAACAAAACCCAAAAAAAATTTTGGAATATCGCTTTTTTTCCCAAAAAAAAAAATTCCCTTAAGGGCGAACAAAAATGTCGATCAATCTACTTACGGTCTTTGGAATTTTACCGAATTATGAGAATGGGGTGTAAAGGTATGGAATGGAAATGAGGATAGAGGGAAAGTTGACGTAAAGATCTCAAAAGGTATTCTAGGGGAAACATTAAGAGAATATAAATAATTTGATAACAATGGAATTAAGTGTATGGTTGCTGATTTGATTCCGCTTCGATGTGACGTATCAGCAGCTTTAAAGTTGTAGTAAGTAAGGACGGGGCCTCCTAATATTTCTCTTCCATCTATCGCGTGAAACAACTTCTTTTTATGATTCCGTTAAAATTCTGAAAAATCTAATCATCAAAGGTCAATCTACCAGAGACTAAGTGCATCGAAGATTGCGTTTGAAACGCTGGTACAGGAATTGTCTCGTAATGTCCTGTGACATTGAATTTATCGTAAAAAAGTTCGATGGAGGAATCCTAAAATTTCAACGATAACGAAGTTGAGTATTAAATTTCGTTAATACACCTAGGCGATGCAGACAATTTCCATAATGAGATTTAATTTCGTAAAAATGAAATTTTCCCTAGTTGCGAATTCCAAAATTATCACCCTCACCAAGTATGTTGAATTAACACTAAACGTACCGAGCGGTGGTCAAATGACCCCTTTCAAAGCTTACTTTAAATTCGTACATTCATTGTTATTTCTTTCGTTCATCAAACTTTCTGTAAATTTGTTTGATTCTTTTATTAGAAATTAGAAGTGATTTTACGAATTATTTCCTTTAAGGGGGGAAATAGGGTTAGGACAGCGTTTTCTCAATGATTTTCATGAATTTTTTTATAGTATAAAAAATGAATATAATTTATTGAAACTTTGAGAATATTTTAAACATATATTTAAGTATACACTATAAAATATTAGCGACCCCATATTGCAGGTCACAATCAGACTCAGCATTTTGCGTACATTCTGGAAGCCGCAATTTTCATCTGAAATCAAACAAGGTTGGAATTTACTTTTATTATATGTCTCTCTTCTATATGAACCTAAATGCTATCAAAAAAATAGAAAATTGAATTTTTTACCGGGGTCAAAACAAAAAAGCATGATTTTTTGCCATTTTTTACAACTTCATTTGCAAAAAAAAAATTATTTCAAATAATGATAATATTCCGATTTTAGGTTCATATAGAGCGCAATACTATGAAGAATGCCAATTTTCAAAACGATTAGTTGAAAACTTTTCAAACTAGCGTGTACGCAAGTTAAAAAAAAGTCGTTTTCAGAAAAACGCGTTTGAAAAAATAGTGCCAAGAAAAACAAGCAATACGGGGTCGCTAATATTTTATAGTATATACTTAAATATATGAATGAAATATTCTCAAAGTTTCAATAAGTTAGATGAATTTTTTATACTATAAAAAAATTCATGAAAGTCATTGAGAAAACGCTGTCCTAATCCTATTTCCCCCCTTAATGGCTTATAACAATAGAACGAGTCGGAATTTTCATTAAAAATTTTGGGAACATATTATTCAACAGTTTTACTAACAATTTATGAAATTAAAAAAAAATCGATTTTTTGAACCGTCCAACCCTATTTCCCCCTTTAATAATTAAGAATTTCTTTCTAAAAATCGACGTTTCTTTTCGTAAGGGGTCAAATAACCCCATTATGTGCCGGTAAGTTTAGTGTTAAAACGCACTTTCTTCGATACAATAATGATTTTTATTCCAATGAATATAATTTATTGAAAATTTGAGAATATTTTATACATATATATAAGTATATACTACAAAATTTTTATACATATATTTAAGTATATACTATAAAATATTAGCGACCCTATATTGCAGATCACAATCAGACTCAGCATTTTGCGTACATTCTGGAAGTCGCAATTTTCATCTGAAATCAAACAAGGTTGGAATTTACTTTTATTATATGTCTCTCTTCTATATGAATTTAAATGCTATCAAAAAAATAGAAAATTGAATTTTTTACCGGGGTCAAAACAAAAAAGCATGATTTTTTGCCATTTTTTTACAACTTTATTTGCAAAAAAAAAATTATTTTAAATAATGATAATATTCCGATTTTATGTTCATATAGAGCGCAATACTATGAAGAAAGTAACTGCCAATTTTCAAAACGATTGGTTGAAAACTTTTCAAACTAGCGTGTACGCAAGTTCAAGAAAAGTCGTTTTCAGAAAAACGCGTTTGAAAAAATAGTACCAAGAAAAACAAGCAATACGGGGTCGCTAATATTTTATAGTATATACTTAAATATATGTATACAAATTTTATAATATATACTTAAATATATGAATGAAATATTCTCAAAGTTTCAATAACTTATATTAATTTTTTATACTATAAAAAAATTCATGAAAATCATTGAGAAAACGCTGTCCTAACCCTATTTCCCCCCTTAATGGCTTATAACAATAGAACGAGTCGGAATTTTCATTAAAAATTTTCGGAACATATTATTCAATAGTTTTACTAACAATTTATGAAATTTAAAAAAAATCGATTTTTTGAACCGTCTAACCCTATTTCCCCCTTTAATAATTAAGAATTTCTTTCTAAAAATCGACGTTTCTTTTCGTAAGGGGTCAAATAACCCCATTATGTGCCGGTAAGTTTAGTGTTGAAACACACTTTCTTCGCTACAATAATGATTTTTATTCAAATATACATGGAAATCGAAATTAATTAATCAGTTTTTCTACACTTTGTACATCCTCCCGACAACATCTTCGCGGAGGGGCAGTGCGTTAAGGTGTGTGCTGAACCTGAGACCATACCACGATCTTTCTCGGAATGTCTCATCCCCCTATATATTCGATACTTCCAAGTCGTAGATATTACCTATATATAATACTTAAATATAAATTTCCTCGAACAGGTACTCCCTCGATGACAAAAATGTCTCTTTCTCATATATTTATTTAACACGTGACTATTAAGGGGGTATATATAATGCAGGAAGATATATATTCGTTTAACATATGCGCATAATACGCGGTATTATGCCTATGTGTATGTTAGCTGTCTCACTTTCGCGTATTTGAGAATGAATCGAACGTGTACACATTTAACCTGCTGGTACCCTCCTCCTACCCCTCGCCCCTCCGCCCATTATATTCCCTATCGTAATTTCTATATACCAATGAATTTATAATCCAATACATAACCGCGCCTATATTATCCCATTGGGGTTGTTCATATAGCTGTGTATTAAAAGTGAGTACATTATATAGAAACGCTTTTGAGCTCGCGGGACTGTGAGGCATCGGGACTCGGGGAAAGGGGTTGGTAGGGAAGATTTTATGCACGGCATTCGTGTGTATCTCTTTATCTATTCACGAATCGGCGTTCCGGTATGTTGAACATCGAGAGAAGAGCGCATCATGGCGTTTGTGGTAGGAAAGATAGAGAGGATGAGGAGGACTCCGCTCTTCGAGATCGGGAATAAATGTGAACCGCGAGCTCACGAAGAGATGGAGATTCTACTTCTCGTGCGCGCTCCTCTGTGCACTCTTTTTCTCTCTCTTTCTATCTTCCTCTCTGTCTTTCTCTCTCTCGCTCTCTCTCTCTCTCTGTACTCACCAGAAGCAACAAGCAACGGCAGCCGTAGCACTTGTTCGAGTTCAAGGACGTTTATATCGGACGACGAAGGATGTTCTGCGTATATATTTATACAAATGTAGGTAGTACAGATATTTTCAGATCTAATCTGTGCAACGTAATTTACTGGTAGATTGTCAATCGAAGACCTCACTCAGTTCCGCCATTTTGTAGCGCAGAATTTTTTACACTGAAACACGAAGCAACAGCCTTGAAAACCCTCGGATTCCAATTTTTTAATGAATATTCATGATTTTTAGTTTAGATCGCGCAGTCGTTGGTTTGCCATTTTTAAATGTTATATTTTTATATCGAATTCGAAATGAGCGAACTGCAAAATTGTATCACCGTTCTGAATCTATTAGGTCGTACCTTTATTCTTTTTTTCCAGTTCTCAATCCTTTTTGTGTATAGAAAAAACACTGTTCTTTCATTTTATGGTAACTTATATTTCTTCTGGAGTATGGAATTCATTGTGACGTAAGGATTCTTCAAAGTATTCCCATTTACCACCTTGAGGCTTCCAGTAATACGTCAGGGCTGAAATCATTGATGCGAAACCCCCGCGAATAAAATTGCCCACTGAGAAAAGGTTAGTACAGAAAAAGGTTAGCAGGGGTGGTCGAGAAGGATTCTGGAAGGGGAAGAAAATCGCAGAATATGAGCCGCGATCACTTGTCGCACACCTGCGAGAACACCTGAATAAATTTCGTCGCTCAAATGTATCGCTATGAAATTCGATCAAATTTCTCTACAGGCAGAAGCCATAAAACATCATTTAACCGAAGCTTTTTTGAGTTGAGAATTGGAATGTTACGACACACTGTTGAAACAGTTAGTTAACGGCACAATTAGAACACCTAAGTATGTGTTTGAATAAAATTTATTTCATCTTTAATTAAGTTAAATCGTCAACAGAGATTTTTCTATTTCTACAATTTTGGCGCGGTAGTTAAAAATTTACAAAAGTTATAGCCATCACAAACATTTTTCGGAGATTTCAAAGTCCTGTAGAATCTGAAACCCTGAAGTAATTTCAATGTAAAATTGTAGCAAACGAAGGGGCTTAGTTGTTCTGTTTGCACAAATTTGAGCGCTACTACTGAAATCATGCTCGAAATATGGCCATTTGAATATTGTAAGTCTCTAATTCTTTCTAAATGTAATGTCCGACATTTTGGCACATTTTAAAAACATTGCCATTGATACGTCGAAAAACCACGTATGTCACGAGAATAAAGCTTACTTCACGAGGAAGCAAAATTCTATGACCTTCCTAGAAACAAATCTCTATACATTTCTTCATAACAACGTCTGTGGCACTTTCAGTTCCGGTCGTTGAAAATGGTCCAGCGTACAGCCGCCATTGAAATAAATCTTCTTTTGCGCAAAATGAATTTAAAACCGCATATATACTATCCCGACTGTATAGTGAGAAAAGAGAGGAAGCCTTCAACTCTCGCCGGAGAGCATGAAATACAAGCGACTCGAACGCAAACTCGGAACTGTCGTTCTTATCGCTTTAAGTGGCAAGCGTGGTACTTCGGACAGACATTGTGGCTTATGGGCAGACATCTCGGTGCTCGCAGCGCCATCATTGATAAATCGCTCTCGCGGGAGACTCTCGGGATTTCTTCGTTTCTCTCGCGATCCGAAAGAGCACATAGAATAGTCCTTTTTGCATATACGTATACATATATATATATATATATTCTCTCCACGGATAAGATCAAACTTGACGTGAAGGAAAATTCAATGCACCGAACGGACACACATAACACACGTGCATAATATAATAGATAGGCGTAATGGAGGCGTGGGGAACCCGCAGGGTGTACGCGCGAGTAGTTTGGCCGCGAGAGGTCGCAAGTGGCGCACAATGACGCGCGGCGGCGGCGGCGTCGAGCATCTGCCGTTTGTGCGCGAGCTTGTGCTTCGTCCCTCTTGGTCGTCTGTCTAGAGGCGCCATCAGCCATTGCCAACGAGGAGAAGGGTTGGCAATCCGTGCCAAACGCGGTTTACGCGCTAAAGATTATTCACGATAGCGTCATAGAGACAAGCCCTCTAGAAGGGATGCGTGGTCCTCGCGAGCTTAAGCGTCCATCTTTTTATCTCTTGTCCTTTTTACTTATATATACTATATACGTACAGCTTGTTCGCCTGTCCTGTCCAAGAGAAAAGAGGAAGACGTCTGCACCTACGGCGAAGATGAACAGGAGAGAGAGAGAGAGAGAGACTATGTGATATAAAGTGCCAGGAAATTTTTAATGTACACATATGTGTATGTATACATATATATGTGTATAGCTGGGGATGGATAAAGGGATTTATATGAGCGTCGGGTGGGAGAAACTATTCGCGCGGGCTTCCTGCCGCGATATAACGCTAATAATAGTCCTTGGTATCTTTATCTATCCGGTAAGACTCTTACGAACTTCGCAAGAGACTCCCTCTCTCTTTCTCTCTATATATTACCACACATAGCCAAGGAATAATAAGAGGCCAGATATATATGTCGAAATGCGAGTGTAACGTACTTGCAACTTGTAGAAGATAAAGATGAAACGAACGAAAGGTCGAGTGAAAGTGAAAAATTGAGGAAAGAATATGGGATGCGTAAAGAGAACGAGAGGGAGGTTGGGGTGTGAAGTGTCGTTTCAAGATGACCTGATGAATAACATAAGTCACGATTTTATGAAAACTATATGAATTTCCAAGAACATACTTTGGTTTTTACTTGATGATTGACTGATTGGCATCTTGGTTAGGCGTGCGATAGTGATACTATTTCTTTCATCCGGCTAAACGTTATTCCTGGATAGTATACGAGGGCGGACCCAAAAAAAATGGGAATTTCGTCATAATTTCTTTATTTTTTAATATTTTTACACCAAATTTTGATCACCTTCAAAGTATTCTCCTTTGACCACAACGCACCTCTGCAAATGATCCTTCCAATGTTCAAAACATTTTTTAAATTCACTTATCGGGATGTTCTTTAGGCCTTCCAGCGATTTTTGTTTTACCTCCTCCACAGTGACAAAACGCTTGATTGCTGCTTTATTTCGGGGTCGTATCCATAGCACCACGATTCGTCAACAGTAATCACCTTCGAAAAAAGTTCAGGGTCCTCTTCGAGCTGATTTTGAAGTTCAAAACATGCCTGAAGTCGACGCTCCCTTAACTCGTCTGTGAGAAGGCGAGGGACAAATTTGACTGCAACTCTGCTCATGTGCAAATCTTTGGATAAAATCCTCTGAATTGAACTCCATGATATCCCAGACATCTCACAGAGTTTATCGATGGTTCGGCGACGGTCTTCACGAATGAGAGCATTGATTTTGTCGACGTTTTCGTCACTTCTTGACGTTGAGGGGCGTCCTGCACGGGGTTGGTCTTCAATTGACATTTCTCCACTTTTTAAAACGTGAAAACCACTCGTAGACTCTGGTTTAACTTAGGGCAGCATCTCCATAAGCAGTCTTAAGCATTACAGTAGTTTCAGCGGCCGATTTCCCCAAAAGGAAACAAAATTTCACAGCCGCGCGTTGCTCTCGACAATCGGCCACCACGTTTTCGCCGAAATGGAAAAAGTTGTTTCACTACAAAAATTCCCACGGGCGAACCGATGCACTCACGGCGACAGAACTTCGCACACTAACTCAGGCGACGTGTCCCCAACGAACACCTGGTCGAGCAATGGGTTCCCCCACTCTCCCTCCCCGCCGCAGCGCAATTCCCGTTTTTTTTGGGTTCCCCCTCGTATTTCAGGGAACCGACAGTACCGTACGGTACCTAATTTCGGCTGTCTCTCGCGTTGAGCAGTATTGGACGCGTTCAATGGTGAAATGGGTGACCCAGCCATAGCCTGAAACAGTAGTGAATCTTTCCTTAAATTTATTGGGCAAGGGACTCTGACGTGAGAATCGGGAGGAAAGTCTGAAAGGGTATTTACACGTGATCTACCAACTGTAACAAACACGACTATCTCATCCTCCTTCAACCGACATATACACGAGAGAGGCGTCCTTGGCCTTCGCTTCGCTTCCGTCCACGGCCTTGCCTTCCCTCACCCCCTCTCTAGGCATCTTTCTTGCTAAACCCTCTCACTCTTCGCATCCTCTCAACGTCTATTACATACTTTTACACCTCACACCCGGTGTACTACCAACAGGTTGCCACAGAGCAAGTACATACACTTTTCCTTCCTTCAAGCTTTTTTATCTTTACGTTTTTATTCCAACTTTATACTTCTCATTCCGTGATACGTCATTTCATAGGTTTCATGGCTTTGTCGTTTTGATGCCATTCTGTATCGTCGGCAGGATAATTAGAACGAAAATAGACGGATTTGGATGAAATTCCACTTTGAGATTTTATCAAAAATGACCGGCAGAGAAAATTAATCAGGAAATCGCTTCATTTCAATTATTCTGGTCTTAATGATTTTTCTTATGACACAAAAACGCAATTATAAAGATCAGTACACACGCAGGATATATTAGATCACGGAGCGATTTAGTTTTTTCAATCCGGAGTAGTAGGATGGCGGTGCTGGTGGCGCCTTATTATTATTATTAATTTAATATTAAGGTGTAGACGTTGTGGTTCCCGTCACCTTTTTTTTTAAAACTCAATTTATCTTCCGTTTTTCTCATTCCTCGCGAAATACAAATTGCCTTGTTCCAATTTTCGTTGATTGTATGTACATATATATATATATACAAAGAAAAAAACGTCCACAAGTTCTCGCTACTGGACATTACAGCATCAATTCGTTGCAAATACATTTCTGCGGTTATAGCGCTCGTAACTCAAATAAATTACATTATATCGCGGTAACGTTCGTCGATTACTGGGGTCTTAAATTGCCGGGCTTGAATTGACTCGTTGGGTCTCGCTAACCACATCGATTCACTATTTTTCTCCGGTCTTTTCATATTCAAGAACTTATTTTGTATTTCTTTTTGTTCTCGAACACTATGTCCCCTTTTTTTATTCCTTTTTCGGCTGTATTCCTCTTTCTAATATGTACATTAGGGCGATTTATTTTTTCGACTATTTTTTTGTTTTCAGTCCCCACCCGAAATTTTGTTGGATATGTCGAAAAAGAAATTCCCCGAAAGTTACAGCCCTTAATATTAATTCTAAGTACTCTCCCAAAGCGTGAGAAGATTTTCCATCTAAAATACACGTAAATCGAATTTTTTTTATTTTTTTATTTATAACTCAGTCGCATTTTATGCTATAGTATTGTTCTTGGTTTCGATTTACTCAGAATACAACAATCTAAAAAAATGCATTTTGCGGCGAAAGTGTAAATTGTACTGATGAGTTGGTACGGGTCACTGAAGTTGTTTTTTACCCAAAATTCTCGTTTTTTTGCTGTTATCTCCGAAACAATTAACTTTACGAAAAAAATGGGAACAAACATTTGTTGGAAATTTAATTTCCTATAAAAAAGGTCGTATCGACCCAATTGCTTAGATTAATATTTCTTGAGATATTGAACTTTAACTTAAGAGTAGTATAAAATTTATAAAATATTAAATATTAAATAATTTAAAAAATTTAAAAAAATAAAGTTCAATATCTCAAGAAATATTAATCTAAGCAATTGGGTCGATAGGACCTTTTTTGTAGCAAATTAAATTTCCAACAAATTTTTCATTTACATTTTTTTCGTAAAGTTAATTGTTTCGGAGATAACAGTAAAAAAACGAGAATTTTCGGTAAAAATCAACTTCAGTGACCCGTACCAACTCACCAGTACAATTTACACTTTCGCCGCAAAAGGCACTTTTTTAGATTGTTTTATTCTGAGTAAATCGAAACCAAGAACAATATGATAGCATAAAATGCGGCTGAGTTATAGAAATTTGAAAAAAAATAAAAAATTCGATTTACGTGTATTTTAGATGGAAAATCTTCTCACGCTTTGGGCGAGTATTTAGAATTAATATTAAGGGCTGTAACTTTCAGGGAATTTCTTTTTCGACATATCCAACAAAATTTCGGGTGGGGACTGAAAAAAAAAAAAAGTCGAAAAAAAAAATCGCCCTAATGTACATACATTTATGTTGTTAATTTTACAAAGACTCGTTGGTATAACGTTCGTAATCGAGAAGAATCATAATTATTCTTTACTTTTCTGCTATTGCGAGCCTATCGAAAATCATCAGACGACATAATTCGAAAGCGTGAAAAATTGGTAAAAGGGTGAACACTCTGTTGCGATTATTGGGGAGAGATTTCCATTAGATAATAGGTTGATGTTATAGTTTGTTTCTGCATGGCAAAATCTCTAGCGAGGTCTAGGCGGAAGTTCATGTACTATATATTACTTGCAAAACGAAACGGTTCGTAATTTCACAGCTTGACGGTTCAACGAGCTCTCACTTCGGTCGAGTTTTTCCACGAGGAAATGAATCTATTTTGCATGGCAAAGTTTATTCAGCGGCGAAAGAGCGCAGAGCTGTATCCTTTCGGTTCGCTAATACAGCGAGAAACGTCTTTTTTTTTTGTTATTTTATTTGTCTAATTTCGCTTGACTCAATGAAACTGCATTTTAATTGATAAAGATGGTGTCGCGATCTTGACCTGGCGGTTCAACTATCAGCAGAATAAAATTATTTGAATAAACAAAAGGTGGAATCTGCATCAATTAGATTTAAAATGTTGGTAGCGTTTCATTTGTTTATTGCCGTTTTCTTAACATTCAAACTTGTTTT
The DNA here is from genome assembly GCA_958009045.1 of Oxytorus armatus. Classification (NCBI taxonomy): domain Eukaryota; kingdom Metazoa; phylum Arthropoda; class Insecta; order Hymenoptera; family Ichneumonidae; genus Oxytorus; species Oxytorus armatus. The sequence continues at coordinate 8,833,315 of OY253751.1, read as the reverse complement.
CATTAAATTTCATTTATTTCAAAAACTACTGTAAATTTCGATATCACTACAGTTTTCCTTCAAACTTCCTACTTGACTTCATACATCAGAATTATTTAAGAATTTACGATGCAGTTGTTTCGAAGTTAAGAGCGAGGGGGATAAATAATATGAAAAAAAAAAAAAGAAACGAACATGTTGATAATATTAATCGAAACGAATATTAAAAAAATATTCTTTTCATTCCTTAACGGAGAACACCACTGTGACCCCCTGTTTTTCTTCACATTTTTCAAGAATTTTTTTTTGTGGGAAAAAAAAGAGATATTCGAAAAATATTGTTGGGTTTTGTTCCTTGTTTATTAATGTATCAAAAAACATTTTTTTCACATTTTTCACGCCGCATGGTGGCGCTGGGGAAGCTCTCGCGTCAGGTGCTGTCATTTCCGCGGCACGCAGCAGAACTCTCTTCAACGACGATCTGAAAAATATTGTTTTAAAAAAAATAGGCACGCCTTTGAAATTAAAGTTAATTTCAAAGGCGTGCCTATTTTTTTTAAAATAATATTTTTCCAAATCCCTGTGTACTTCTCTTCAAAATATCATATTATTAACGAAAACACTCGGTATTTTTTTTCAGATCGACGTTGAAGAGAGTTCGGCTGCGTGCCGCGGAAATGACAGCACCTGACGCAAGAGCTTCCCCAGCGCCACCATGCGGCGTGAAAAATGTGAAAAAAATATTTTTTGATACATTAATAAACAAGGAACAAAACCCAAACAAATTTTTCGAATATCTCTTTTTTTTCCCACAACAAAAAATTCTTGAAAAATGTGAAAAAAAACAGGGGGTCACAGTGGTATTCTCCCTTAAAGTAAATCCATTCCAACGATACCCTACTCGCCAAAACCGATTTCTTTTTCGCGATCACACATTTTGACGCCATTAAATTGCGGAAAAAATAATTTTTCAAAATTGACTCGAGGTCCATCTGCGGAGCATCTTAATCTAGTTGTGTGCCAAATTTCAAGTTAATAAGTTAAGGCCGTAGTCTGGTCTAGAGCGAGATTTTTGACGTCATTTCTAATGTGCAATAACGTTTAAACCGTTGAAGTTGTCTTGATGAAAATTTACACGTGCATTTATTGATCCTTAGAGAATACTTGTAGATTAAAAAAAAAAATTATTTTAAATATTTTCATGTAGTTTTTGCCTTGTTGCAACATGGTGCGCCGAAATCGGCGCCCACTCTGGACGATGTTGTATGCATCTGAAAAAAAAGAAATATATATATTCTCAATCTGTATGAGTATTCTGAGCACTGGTAGCAGAATTGGTACTTAAACAAATTTTTTGACAAAATGGCGGCCTGTTGAACTTTCATTAATGATATTTCATACATTTTCGGGTATTCGACGAGTTATAAAACGTCGGAAAAATTATTGTTCGACTGAATAAAAATTTTTTTTAAGTACCAATTCTGCTACCAGTGCTCAGAACACTCATACAGATTGAGAATATATATATTTTTTTCTTTTTCAGATGCATACAACATCGTCCAGAGTGGGCGCCAATTTCGGTGCACCATGTTGCAACAAGGCAAAAAACTACATGAAAATATATCAAAATAATTTTTTTTTTTAATGTACAAGTATTCTCTAAGGATCAATAAATGCACGTGTAAATTTTCATCAAGGCAACTTCAACGGTTTAAACGTTATTGCACATTAGAAATGACGTCAAAAATCTCGCTCTAGACCAGACTACGGCCTTAAACCGTTTAGAAGTTAGACGCCTGCGACCTAACGACAGACAGACGGACGGACGGACGGATAATCGAGTATCACCATAAGAATTCAGTTTTATCCTACAGAAGCCTCTAAAAAATTCCAACAGAAATTCATATTTAAATGTTTTGATTACCGAGTCTCTTGTAATAATTCGAAGAAATTGATATTCTCGTTAGTAATATGTGGAGACTAGATATCTCACCTCCGGGAGAATGGGTGATTCGAAACAAATTTGCGTGGGTGTTGGACAAGCTTTAGCGAAATAATGGAGGAATAAAGAACGAAGATAAGAGCCTTTGAAATATCTTTCGGGTATATCGGCCAACAGACACGCGGATCTTTGAACGCGGAAGCCTCCGCGAGTTCGAGGCGGGGGAGTGCACAACGCATTTCGCGTATACTTGCACCGCAATGTCAGTGTAATACTAGACACATATACGTATACATTACTTGTGTTACCTTCCTGTAAATATATATAGTATATACCTTTATATATGTTTCACGACCACCAAGCCGGTCGTGTCCCCTCTTAGGAAGGTCGTGCCGGGGCCATTCACCCCTCGCCCTTTACCACCACCATCAACAATCTCTCGCCACTCGACTTTATCTTACGAGAGACTATCCTCCGGTATATATAATGAGTATATATATATATATAAACATATGTACGACAGGATACTCTCTCGCATATCGTCTGTCCGGCTTGATCGCACCGGGAATGCGCTCCTCTCTTCTCGCGTTACTACGCCAATCCTCGCTGCTGCTCCGATTCCACCGCTCTGTGCAAAATACATTCGATTTTATTATAATACGTATACATATAGAGCTTCGACGATCTTTTTTCTCGCTCGTACTCTAATCCCCTCTCTTTCCTCGCCACCCTTTCATCACCACACTTCTCCGTAATATCTCCCCCGTCCGCCTTCCGCGAGAGAGGATTATGCAGTATCCATCCATATATTTCTCGTGCCCCACGATATTCTCACTGTTTACCTCTTTCTGTCCATGGACGCTTATCTTTCGTGCGTTAAGTAAGAGATAATATCGAATAATAGATTCTCGTGTGAGATGTATCGAGACTATAAATTCCGGCGAATTTACCGTACACTTTCAAAAGATTCCTCTTATATCAAATTGAATTCACTCCTCTTATACCAAATAGTCTTCTCATCTTAGGTCTCAAATTGGCGTATTTAACGAGAAAACGATATTTTTGCGTCGTACGTTTCGCACATGCCGAGATTGCTATCGTTTTATTGTTAACTGACTATGATGTGTGGCAACTGATCATTCGTATCTTTTCAAAAGGAGAAAATGCTATTTTATTCTTTTTTTTTTCGATTATTAGTTGTAGGAAAATAAAAATGAATCGTTTTGGATATTTAGGATGTTTTTATTTACATATTAAAGATACAAAAAAAAATTTTTTGAACAAATTTAATAGTTTATTATTATTATTATTATTGATCAAAGTTGGCACCTCGAAGGTGGCAGCCCGGGTCCTAACTTTTTTTCTACCGAACCGATTGCTTTCAAATTTTAACAGGCTACTCTACACACTTATAGCTCTCCTCGGAACCACCGAGAAAATTTGTCACCCCTAACTTTTTATTTTACAACCCCTTCTTTGCTAAAGTCCTTTTATTTTAGCAAAGAAGGGGTTGTAAAATAAATAGTTAAGTGTGAAAAAATTTCTCGGTGGTTCCAAGGAGAACTATTAGTGTGTAGAGTAGCCTGTTAAAATTTGAAAGCAATCGGTTCGGTAGAAAAAAAGTTAGGACCCGGGCTGCCAACTTCGATCAATAATAATAATAATAATAAACTATTAAATTAAAAAAAAAAAAATTTTTTTGTATCTTTAATATGTAAATAAAAACATCCTAAATATCCAAAACGATTCATTTTTATTTTCCTACAAAAAATCGCCCTCCAAAAAAGACATGAAAATCGGCTTAAGTTACCAGACTACTACCTTAGACAGAAGTCGAGTTTTTTTTTTTTTTTTACAAAATCATCCACTTGTGATAGCGGGGAGCTCGACTATGTTACCAAAACGACGAGCTACCTATACGGATAACTTTGCAGTTACTATGGAAACGACGAAACGTGAATTATGAGACATATTCAAAGAAAGAGAAAAAAACAAACAATCCTCTTTACCTAAGAGGAATCATCTTTGTTGTTTTTGATGGAATAATGTGCACTTTCCTGATGCAAAATCGAAATTCAATTTAATTCTATTTCATTAAAACTTCAAGTTTGTTCAATTCAGATAAATTTGTTCTTCTCTCGGTGATATGTTCTATATATGCATTTTGCGTCTATCGGGCGAAATCGTTAATTCCTGGGAGCACCGAAGTGCTCGCGCTTGAAAGATCGAGGGATCATACGTGAATACCATTTCAACGAGACGAACTGAGAGAGACAGAGAGTGAGAGACAGAGAACAGATGAATAGTTTATCCGCGTGTGCTCGATCTGTTATTCTATCCCCGGTGATGACCTCGAGAATTTCTCCTTTCCGATCACGAGAGTCACGAATAAAACGATCCTCCCCCGCTTCGGTCGTTCTTCTTATACCCTATCCGGTGTGTAACCAGCACGCCATTATAGTGTATCCCTTTCAACAATAAAGGTCGGTTAGGTGGTAACATCACGATATGCACGATCTTGGTACTTCGTGTGTCCTACGGTGGCGTATTAACATATATTATAGTTATAGCACGTGAGAAATTGCAGGTAACGTGAAAGCGAGAGTAAAAGACACTTTCCAACGGTGTGAATAATTAATTTTTCCAATCTTAAACTAAATTTATATCAATCGAACGAAAATCTATGATGACTAAGTTACAAGTACAACAATGATCCTAATAACTTCTTTTTTTTTTAACAGCAGCGTCAATGTCGCAGCCAGGACAATGGAGTACCAAGATTTGCGACATGGTTCAAATTAATTTTTACCGCCTTTACGATTACATTATTTTATGAACAACAAATTTAAACTCGAAATGAGCCACGAATATTGGAATTCAATGGACTCGATGATTATGCCGGGTCAATCAAACAATTCGTTCGTTTTCCAATAACACTTCGCGTTTCAATTGTCCCATCGAAATACCTACACTTATAACTTCGTTTATAAACCGCCCACCGATGCTTATACTCGATTGTGCGCAGTCTAAAAATCGATTGACGACAACGATGAATATAGAGAGCAGCCTCTGGTCGGTTAAAAAGAAAATTTCGACAATACGTCGGCCTGTCCCGAATAACACGCCATTTTGCTGCAGTACCGACAGAGCGTATATACTTTTTAGCAATGAAACTTCTGTGTGTGATTCATATGTTTATTCACTGTCACAATACGGGCGAGGACGCGTGCCGCGCATTTTAAGACGTCTCGTCGTTTGATTGTCGTCGTCGTCGTCGTATAATCCCGTCAGGGACCCCCCCCCCCATAGTACATTCCCTATATATATTTATACTCGTCGTCGTTTCAAGTCACACCGTTTCTCTCTCCTCTTAACATATATGAATGTTTGTGTGGCTGCGAGTTGGTAACTTTCCAATCCGCCTGAGTCTCTTCAATGTAAAACGCGAATTCGCGGTTTTAAAGAGTCGCGTGTCGAAAGAGTTTGCGTTATACCGTATATATATGTGTATTATACGTTCGTCCGAGAGAACTTAAAGTGAGATAGATATATATCTATATATATATCGGTCAGAATATACTATATATAGAGTAGTATAACGGGTTTCCTTATTGCGCGAGAGTTTCTGAGCTTCGCAAGGACGCTCCCAGATGGTAGCACCTCTCTAAAGTAGTTACAGCGCTGCTGACTAGAGAAGAGAGTTAAAAATTTTTTTTAAATGGTCGTTACACATTTTTATCGATAATCTGAGGGTAATATGGATTGACTTATTAATTGGCAAGTATTTTGAATCAATTATGTCTATTTTATAGAGTTTCATTCAATTTTCGTCTCGGATCGACGTCGTTGGTCGAATTTTTAATTATCGATGACACATTTTGTTCGTGGAAGGATACTCTATGATTTAAAGACAAACATCATGATTTCAGGATTGTAGTATTTACGTTAGAATGAAAATCGTTCATCTTTAGTGAACAATAATTGTGTTTACATTGATAAAATTGAATAGATAATTGAATGTCAGAAAGTATTTGAGCTTCAACAATACAAGCTGTTGAAAATTAAAGTTGCTTTGAGATTGGGGATATTATACTTTGAAAAACAGTGAACGATAACGTAGATTTTCTGGATATTAGCATAAACTTGTGATACCTCATTGATATATTTTTTTATTCAACTTTTATTATTACCGTTTCCATCCTATACAATTTTTAGGTTTTTGCGTTCTTTTCCGTTTGTTCCCGCTATCATTCCACTCCTTGAGACCTCATCAAACTGCTCACGAAAACTGCGGAAAACGTGACCAGTAGTAGAATTTCAACAATACGAGCTGTTGAAAATTAAAGTTACTTCAACGTTGGGGATTATACTTTGAAAAAAGTGAACGATAACATATTATTTCCGAAGTTCTCATAAATTTCTGATACTTGTTTGATCACTATAATTATTCTTCAATGCTCGGAACAAACGGTGTATATGTCATTACGTTTATCGTTGAATAATGGATTAACGTTAGCCAAAAATGATTTAAAAAAATAAACCTTTAAGGTGGGAAATAGGGTTAGACGGTTAAAAAAATCGATTTTTTTTTAATTTCATAAATTGTTAGTAAAACTATTGAAAAATATGTTCCCAAAATTTTAAATGAAAATTCCGACTCGTTCTATTGTTATAAGCCATTAAGGGGGGAAATAGGGTTAAGACAGCGTTTTCTCAATGATTTTCATGAATTTTTTTATAGTATAAAAAAGGAATATAATTTATTGAAACTTTGAGAATATTTTATACATATATTTAAGTATATACTATAAAATTTTTATACATATATTTAAGTATATACTATAAAATATTAGCGACCCCATATTGCTTTTTTTTCTTGGTACTATTTTTTCAAACGCGTTTTTCTGGAAACGACTTTTTTTTTATCTTGCGTACACGCTAGTTTGAAAAGTTTTCAACCAATCGTTTTGAAAATTGGCAATTACTTTCTTCATAGTATTGCGCTCTATATGAACCTAAAATCGGAATATTATCATTATTTAAAATAATTTTTTTTTGCAAATAAAGTTGTAAAAAATGGCAAAAAAATCATGCTTTTTGGTTTTGACCCCTGTACAAAATTCAATTTTCTATTTTTTTTATAGCATTTAGGTTCATATAGAAGAGAGACATATAACAAAAGTAAATTCCAACCTCGTTTGATTTCAGATGAAAATTACGGCTTCCAGAATGTACGCAAAATGCTGCGTTTGATAGTGACCTACAATATGGGGTCGCTAATATTTTATAGTATATACTTAAATATATGTATAAAATGTTCTCAAAGTTTCAATAAATTATATTCATTTTTTATACTATAAAAAAATTCATGAAAATCATTGAGGAAACGCTGTCCTAACCCTATTTCCCCCCTCAACAAGGCATCGTGACGTCAGAAAGTTAGTGAAAAAAAAAGAGAGAAGTACGGCCAAACTTCGAAATATTTATTAATGAGATGAATTTCAAAGAGGATTAATATTCGCAGTGATTTCACGATTATTTTCATCATCCATATATCCCGGTTTTGATCCCGGTCGTAAGCTCTCGTTCCATGCACAGAGAAGTCGTACAAGTCCCGTTAAAACATCGCGAGAGATAAGCCAATGGCTTTTATTAATATTATTATTATTCTCCATGACAAAAAAAAAATACCGCACAGATGTTAGTCTAACAAAAAGTCGAGATTGAGATTTAATCGAGACTCGTTCTGTGGGCTCCCTTTCCCTCGCGCCACCATCCCCCTCGAGCTATACACCTACGTTCATTACTAAACATATCATCTTGGACGAAGATTCGAATATGATTTCGAACGATGATGGACTTCCGGTTGGGTCGTTGAACCCACAAAATTCTCTGTCCCACGAACAGTCTCAATATTTATACGAATGACTATTGAAAGATTTTTTTTTTTCCTGTACCGTTCGCCGGCGAACGGTTCTTAACAAAAAATCGCAGCTCTAGCTCTCTCCCTCGCTCGGTCACTGAATTATATCATGATTTTCTTTGAGTCCGAGTCCCCGCGAGATAATTGGTAATTGAACGCTTTTCGAGATATCATTGGCTCGCACGCTGAAGACTTATGAGACCCTCGAGAGAATTCTCGCGAGATACTATGGCGCGTTGATCATTATTATTCCCTCGTGCCGAGGTTACCGTAAGGAGCTTTGATTTGTTCGCTCGCCGAATCAACCCCCCAACGCCACATTGTCCATGTTGTATTCAACTTTTGAATTTCGAGCGTGATTCGAGACACACGCCGTTATATACGACTCTTCACGCCATATATCCATATATTAATATTTTAATCCTGGTACATGAGAACGTGACGACGCTTTGGAGCAGAAGAGACGCGTGATTGTACGGATTTTAACAGAAGAGTGTCGAGGCGTTAGGGCCCTCTTGTGGTTCGCGCTCAGAACGAAGAGTATAACGAATGAGAGGTGGCGAGAGAGAAATATTTTGCCACGATCATTTATCTTGATGATGACTGGACACGTCCAGTGAGTTACCAGACATTTCCTACTGTAATCATTTGAGAATGTGACGAAACATCGAAACCTATAATACCCTCTCAAATATGGCACCTACAAATATTTAGGAGCACACACATTTTTTTTAATTGTTGAATTGTGCCGATTACAGGAGAGTTCGGGGGCGGAGAGATGAGAGTCATTTGAGGAAGCATTCGTATAGTTTTTTTCTCACAAATAAACTTCCCACGGTTCGAATGAAAAATTCAATGAATATGTTTTGATATTATTCAGAATATACGCGGGCTACGTATATTCGATTTTCGATTTTTTTGTGGCGTTAGGTTGGCACTCATGTCCCTCACTTATGCTAAAAAAATCGGCCATTTTGAATGTTTAGTTAATTGTTGACAGCTGTTTTGGTTAGATGTGTTTTGGCTTGTCTTCGATTTTTGCCTGTTCCAAAAAATGAATCAAAGAATCTGTATCAAATTTTGTGTGAAAAACAAAATTAAGTGCGCGGACGCATTCCGAATGTTGACTGTGGCATATGGTGACGCTACCTTGGACCAAAGCAACGTTTATCGGTGGTACAAAATGTTCTCAGAGGGCCGAGAAGATGCGAACAACGAAATGCGTTCCGGACGCCCGAGCACATCAACAACAGACGAAAACATTGACGAAGCGAAGAAAATAATATTGGCCAATCGTCGAATCACCGTTGAGAAGTTACTGAGGAACTAAACATATCGATTGGCGCGTGCTATACGATTTTTACCAATGATTTGGGCATGAGACGGGTCGCCGCGAAATTCGTCCCAAAATTTCTGAATTTCGAACAAAAACAGCGTCGCGTTAACATTGCTAAGGAGCTGTTGGACTCGGTCCGCGACGACCCAAATTTGCTCCAAAGGGTCATAACTGGTGACGAATCATTGGTTTATGGTTATGACGTGGAAACCAAAGCTCAATCATTGCGATGGAAGCTGCTTTTTTGAAATAGGCAAAAATCGATTACAAGCCAAAACGCGTCTAACCAAAACAGCTGTCAACAATTAACTAAACATTCAAAATGGCCGATTTTTTCAGCATAAGTGAGGGGCATGAGTACCAACCTAACGCCACAAAAAAAATCGAAAATCGAATATACGTAGTCCGCGGAAATTCAAAATTCGCGATACTTTTCGAACAGACCTCGTACTATAGAATAATTCTTGAATTGTTAAAAATTGCACATTTTCTTACACCATGACTCTCGTTGTCTGTTGCCTCCCTTTCCACTCGGTTTCTTCTACACAACGCGTAACGGTGATTCAATGACACGATCACGAGGGATCGATGAATTCAAACTTGATTCGCCGGGCATCGTAACTCGTGCGTCGACCCCTCCCCACAATTTATTGCCTGATGAAATATTGACATTCGTACAATAAATATACGTGCATGCGTGTCAGTGATTGTATATTTAACAAACTCTTGTAACTGGGGACCACACTCTCGGACCTTCCAATTTACGAACCCAGCCAAGTTCAAGGTCCCGATGCTGTCAGGCTCTTTCAAACGAGCGTATGACTTTTAAATTAACGCTTTTCGATTACGAACGATTGTATCATTGGGACTCGTGGTACCGTTCATTTTCGCCAGCTTGACGCGGTAACATCACTGCTTTTCGGCCAATTATAAATTTCACCGATAACAATCCGATTAATTTGTTTTCTCATTCTTCTTCCTCATAGACGAAGCTTTAGTGAAAGGGGTTTTTTTTTTCCTAGTTTTCAATGTCACTGTGCGCAAAATTTCTCAAACCGTTTAAAAAAAAAACGCTTATAAAAAATGCCAAAAATCAAAGTTCTGTGACTCTGGAGTTGTTTAACCGATCGTACGGAAATTTTATGCAAAATACTGTAAATTGAAACTTGCATATTGCTATCTCATCATTTTTCCAACAAAATCGAAAAAGCCTCTTGGCCATAGAGGAAAATTTGTGAATGTGCAAAAAAAAAAAGAATAAGAAAGATTGTGCAAGTTTCTACCACGATTTTTTATATAATTTTATCAGAATCCACGATATGAATTTATTTCACTTAACAAAAATTCAATGGACTTAAATAAAATGTATTAGGTATGAATGTGCGCGAATTTACAGCCTAATTCTCGGAATTTTATTTATCAAAACTTTGTAAGAATCGGCTAAATACGGTTTTTACTCGAGATAAACTTGTCGCAAATCGAGTACATTTATTTTTCTCTACAATTCATTTTTTTCTTTACGAAACCAAATTCGTTTCTTCGTCCATGCAACGTGCGTTTGTAACAAATATAGGTGTATTGTGATAGTAAGCCGTGTCGCATAAAATCTATGCAACTATATTTCGCGATCTTACGAGTATAGTATGACAAAATTATTGAAAACCGGTATGAGGCGCACACGAACCAACAGTGCACAGTCAATTATATTGGATATAATCCAGGAGTATTACGCTTATATGTACTCTGGCGAAAAAAATAAAAATAACGCGACTATGTACCTGGCACACCTTTAATAAGTTCAACGACGGAAAGTAAATGTTTGCTCGCCCGCGAAGTGGGATATAAGCATTAGGATAACGTTACTATATTCCACTTTGTTGGGTGTTCTCTATGAATCCAGCAGCAATTTTACTCCTCTCCCGCACATGGGAGCACAAACGCTGCTCTAAAGTATAAAGAGAACCCTCTCTCGGTCGTACGTAACGGCTTTTTCGAGCCTCCTGGACACCCACGCGAGAACCACCGAGTGAAACTTGTGTACGAGGTCTGTTCAAAAAGTATCGCGAATTTTGAATTTCCGCGGGCTACGTATATTTGATTTTCGATTTTTTTGTGGCGTTAGGGTGGTACTTATGTCCCTCACTTATGCTGAAAAAATCGGCCGTTTTGAATGTTTAGTTAATTGTTGACAGCTGTTTTGGTTAGACGTGTTTTGGCATGTCTTCGATTTTTGCCTATTCCAAAAAAGCAGCTTCCATTGCGATTATTGAGCTTTGGTTTTCACGTCATAACCATAAACCCATGACTCGTCACCAGTTATGACCCTCTGGAGCAAATTTGGGTCGTCGCGGACCGAGTCCAACAGCTCCTTAGCAATGTTAACGCGCCACTGTTTTTCTTCGAAATTGAGCAATTTTGGCACGAATTTCGCGGCGACCCGTCTCATGCCCAAATCATTGGTAAAAATCGAATAGCACGAGCCAATCGATATGTTTAGTTCCTCAGCAACTTGTCTAACGGTGATTCGACGATTGGCCAATATTATTTTCTTCACTTCATCAATGTTTTCGTCTGTTGTTGATGTGCCTCGGGCGTCCGGAACGCATTTCGTTGTTCGCATCATCTCGGCCCTCTGAGAACATTTTGTACCACCGATAAACGTTGCTTTGGTCCAAGGTAGCTTCACCATATGCCACAGTCAACATTCGGAATGCGTCCGCGCACTTAATTTTGTTTTTCACACAAAATTTCATACAGATTCTCTGATCCATTTTTTGAAATAGGCAAAAATCGAAGACAAGCCAAAACACGTCTAACGAAAACAGCTGTCAACAATTAACTAAACATTCAAAACGGCCAATTTTTTCAGCATAAGTGAGGGACACGAGTACCAACCTAACGCCACAAAAAAATCGAAAATCGCATATACGTAGCCCGCGGAAATTAAAAATTCGCAATACTTTTTGAACAGACCTCGTACGTGTACGTGTATGCACGCTCAACGTGTTACGATAATCGCTTTGATAATAATATATCGCTGTTACGTAAAACTGATAAGATTATATGACGAAAAAAAAAGAAAACAAAAAGAGAAATGAAAATCTCATATAACGATCATAAATGAAAGTTAGGTCCGGAAACTACCCTTAAAATCTCTGTGTGTGAAATCGATAATTCTGGGAATGACAACACTATATTGTCGGGGATCTTTTAACAATCTTTCATCTCTCTAATCCTAATACTAGTTTGTTTGCTTTGCTCTCTATAGTTGATTACAAATGCCTGAAAATGACAATCGTCCATTGCATCCTCAGTACTTTCGATCGTTTATAAACCTTCCTCTATTAGAAGGTTGATTTGTTAATTTTAGATTTGTGAGCGATGAAAAATAAATGACGAAGGAATGAGAAAATGTTATTTACCGTTTCATTTCCTCTTCTTTAACTTCTTAGCTATTCATTCAAAAAAATTAACTCGAACGATATCATAATTCGGACAAGTTAAAAGCTGAAAAGTAATTTTTTTTATCGTTCGAGAATTGATCGTTGTTACAGAATTATTGTAAAAAGTACAATTTGAAAGGACCAAACTCAAATCACGAAACATCTTAAAAGTTACGTAAAAAAAAAAATTGTATACCAATATAATTGTTTCCAACTCCTCATTATATTTCAAGTTTTAACTATAGATCAATCACTGTCGTTTGAACGACTGCACACATGAGTGTACATGGAGTAGTCTTGTACGTATAATTCGGATCTTTTTGTACGTGACTTTTTCATACCGATCACCCCGAAAATACTCGACACTTTACGTCACCCTAAAACTTCCTTTATTTCTCACGTCCAATACTCTCTCATGTTTCGTAGAATATATAAAGAGTGCAATTTTACTGCAGGCACTTGTCTCTCTCACCCTCTCTCTCTCTCTCTCTCTCTTTCGTCTCGCTATTGTGCACGTGTCTCTCGTAATTCGTTCGGATATATAGTGAGCACACACGCCGATTTATTTTAAACTCGATGTAACGCCGATTTCTGGTTGCGGCAAGGATGGCGATAGGGAAGGGATAGAGATCGAAACCGGCGCCAGAGGGATCCGGGTTGTAATCGTGAAATATGACCGGGGGATCGTCACATCGATCAATCCGCGAGGCACAGAGGGAAAAGTGGTGGTCGTTGCCATTAGAATCGCCATTAACCATTTTACGGCTGTTTATGGTGAATATCCGATCGTGTACACTATAGACAGAGAACATTTGTCCTGAAACAGGGTAAGAGAGTGAGAGAGGGAGAGAGATAGACAGATAGAGGGCGCTTTTATAGTTATTTTGCGTTCTAACATGGTGTATACACTTTGCACGATGTTTTACAACCCATTGTTCGCGGGAGTAGTTCTCCCACGTTTAGAAGAGTACTTGGAGGGGGTGTTACTGATATAGTGCGCAAGGTAGTATATATGGATAGTTTAGCTAGGTCATATTTCAGACACCAAACCCCAGCTGCCTCTTTCTATCTCACTCCCTTTATCAACCTCGCTCTATGTACAACGAGCACGAACTCCCTCGCAATTTCACACTTACGACACTAACCGCGAGGTGTCTCTTTGTATTATTCGGATATACGATCGGAAATTATCGTGCAAACTGCGCGAAAGTTCATGTTCAAGCGTGAGTTCAAGTTCACATATTGTGGTCTTTGGATAGATGGTGATAAAACGAGAATAAACAATAAAATAAAAACTCTGATCAGCAGAAGGACAATTTGTATTAGTAATAATCATTAAAAATTACTTTACGAGGAAATGGTTATGAAAAAGTAAGAATGACGCGCAGAAAAAGAAAATTAGAGGGAAAATATGTAGGAAAATGTTTGATTTCGTAAAAATATTGCGAATTTTCCTTTAAATGACTCCCATTAACGACATTTTTCCTCGATTCTCATCTATACCGAGGAGGATCAACGCGGAAATGCGTGACTTAATAATTAAGCATTAATGATTATACTTCTTCTCGATGGTAAATGCTAACACCGTGAGGCTATATAATATATATTGTTTATATATGTATATATATAATGGATACACGACGTAAACCTCGCGTGATGCGATTAAATGTGCTACGTAGCAACTGTACGAACTACAGATAACTCTCTGGCGATTCCTCTCTTCAACTTAATCGATTTCTACGATCGATCTCTTCCTGACTGAACGCGAAGAGCAATATAATAGAAAATCCACTCGAACGATTCGTGCCACATATAAATGACGAACGTTGTGCCGCACTCTCTGATGCTGCGCAACACAAGGAAAACTCTCTGCGAAGATGACCCTGGCCGTCTCGATACGAGAGTCTTCTTTGTTCGAGAAAAATCAAAATTTTGCAATTCACCCACCGATGAGTCGAAAGATCGTTCGCAATTGTAATCGAGCGAAAATAAAGACGAGACATAGAAACAAACGAACATTCTTGTAACTTTTTTTCTTCACAAATTACACGGGATAATTAATTATAATCTAGGAGAATGAACGGATAAATTCACATAGATGTAAAAAATAATCGATTATTCATAATTATGATTTAAAAACAAATGGATAATTTTTAATCGTCTCGATTAAATTTTAATGTTTATCGTTAAAGCTTCCTCCGCTTCGTTGCCTTTAATTTTATATTTCATACGTCCACTTATTTTAATGGATATATTGAACGGCATTCAAAACTATAATCCATTCCATACACATTCAATTAATCCTTTTTGTGGATGAAGGGCTTTTGAAAATCGAGATTCATCGTCATTTAAACGAAGATTGCAAAAATTCCCATAACCAGTAATTCACCGGTATATTCATCCCATATTGGGTGAAACATCAACTCTCTCTCTCTCTCTCTGTCTCTTCCCGGGACATGGAATAAGAGAGGGCAATAATCAGTGTGTAATTTACGAGAGATAAGTATCTATCGAATCTTTCGTTCGGAGTTTAAGTAGTAAGAGCACACGCAGCCGGACCAGCACCTGTTACCACTGCTGTGAGGAACCCCCATCCGGTGAGTTCTACACGATGTTGATGTGCGTGCCTGTGTTGGTGTATGTGTTTTTGCTGCTGATACAAACTGCACTTTTGCTGTTACCTTCGCTACATGGTTATATATCGGTGTTCCGGTGATCACCGGCGAATATATATACGGTTTTCTTACATATACATGTATTTTTAAAGGACTATCCGGGAGAGTTATAACACCCAACTGACTGTATATATACATATACATGTGGTGAACAAGCGAAGAATTTACGAGAGCAGCTTGCCCAGAAAATACGACCAGCTGAAATATACACATGTTGAATATACATATGTTGAATATATATATATATTGCTCCGCGAGATTTTGCAGTCGTTATATATATATGTGTGCTTTTCTCAGCGGTCGAGCATCTCTAATAGCGTTTAGGCCACATCTGAATTATGAGGGAAATATATCGTTCCGAAACGCTACAACGAAAGCGTGAATGTTTCTCACCCGAAAACATAAACCCTCACTCTCTCATGTTACATTTTAAACACGCATCACGTGCGCGCATATATATGATATCCGTGAAAAGCTTGAGCGTTGCACACGCTCGCGAGCGGGAAGATTAGTTTTAGCAACTTTGTTTGGCATTGGAATGAAAAGATACGAGATTACGAGAGAATGTTTTTTTTAAATATTTTTATCATTATTAATGTTTCCATCGTATAACAAGTTTTTACGTTCGTTTCCCTTTTGTTGTCATATCCATTCTATTTCTAGAGATCCTCCAGAGTGTTGCCAGCAGACACTCTTTCCGATTGCACTACTGTATCGGTTTAATGGCACAGGGAAACTGTGGAAAACCCGGACCGATACAGGCCGCTACATTTCGGTTAAGTTTCGGTGGTATTGTCCTAAGAGACTCAGAAAAAACTACTGTGGAACTCAGTTCACGATGACAACTGGTCACCCATCGCAGTATTAACTGCGACCAATACTTCTTAACATGGGAGACCGCTGTCGTTGACGAGAATTTTATAAATTCGACATTCCAATTGACACTAAGAACAGGGGAGAAATTGAACGGAAGAGTAAACATTTTCAAATGTCTCCAAAAGAATTTTAACTTATCTCAAAAGAAATTTGCTTAATTACAACAAACTTTAACCCCGATCGAATCTATTTTACTTCCTGTTGTCTTGCAAATTAGGAGAATCTCGAAGAAAACCTCAAAAGTCATAAAAGTGCAATCAAGTCCCGCGTAGTGGCTTTCGGGATGAACAAAAAGTGTCGAGTCCCGGTACCTCCGCGCCGACATATATCGCCACGCGCGTGTATTACCTCTTCAAGGACAAAACGAAGTGAAGAACGAAGAAGCGAAATTTTTTTCACCCACGGAGTATATATAGTTACAACTCAGTGAACAGGGGGCAGACACAGAGGAATCCGAAGGCAGAAATGTAAATGGCTACCAGACACGACGGTAGTCGCCGAGACGTTGTGCGAAAGGGGTCTTACGCGTCGTCATGGAGAAACGACGGAAAGTAGTATATTTAATACATGCTAAGACGTTAGCGCGACGGTGGTAGCTTAATATATATATATATCTGTTCATATATATGGTACAGGTTTATTCAAAATTGGCGCCCTTGATGCTGCACGATTTTGAAGTGTGTTTTAAGCTGAAACTCTTTTTTCATTGTTTGAACAATGAAATTTCGCTTTAACCGTGACGGTAACGTGTCTTTAGCCTCAAATCAGTACCTCATAAGGGAATGTTATTGTCATTGGACCATTTTATGAAAATTCATTGAAATCCTCACTTGGAAACTTTCCTAGACTTTTTAAATTAGATCCATTCGTGAAAAACTAATGTATCTCAACAACGAACGTGTTTCATAAGTGGACCACCCAATTGTCAGGAAGTAAACATGAATTTTGAGAAGCAGAACACTGCCGATCGTACCCCTGGCAGTCATTTGAAAGGACCAGTCTTCATACCGCGTGACAACTTACTTAAGGTAGTAGTCTGGTAACTTAAGCCGATTTTCATGTCTTTTTTGGAGGGCGTTCTTTTGTAGGAAAATAAAAATAAATCGTTTTGGATATTTAGGATGTTTTTATTTACATATTAAAGAAAAACAAAAAAAAAATTTTTTAATTTAATAGTTTATTATTATTATTATTATTATTGATCGAAGTTGGCACCTCGAAGTTGGTAGCCCGGGTCCTAACTTTTTTTCTACCGAACCGATTGCTTTCAAATTTTAACAGGCTACTCTACTCATTTATAGTTCTCGTCGGAACTACCGAGAAATTTTTTCACCCCTAACTTTTTATTTTACGACCCCTTCTTTGCTGAAATAAAATGACTTTTTTTTTCCAAAGTCCGCCATTTTGTTATTTATCCATGAAATTTAACTTCAGTAGTTCCGACCAGAATGACATGTCTATAGATTAAGAATTATCAAGAATTTTTTATTTCAGATAACATCAAGAGCCAAAATCATCGGGGCCACCCACGCGCTTTTTCTTTCGAGGTGCCAACTTCGATCAATAATAATAATGATAATAAACTATTAAATTTTTTCAAAAAAATTTTTTTTTGTATCTTTAATATGTAAATAAAAACATCCTAAATATCCAAAACGATTTATTTCGATTTTCCTACAAAAAAACGCCCAACATAAAAGACATGAAAATCGGCTTAAGTTACCAGACTACTACCTTAACATAGGTAAATGAACTTTCGAGCGTTGGGTCCGATGCAAATGGCTTTCATTGAGTGAAACGTCCAAGTTCCAGGACTTTGTGATGACGTTGCCTTTTGGTCCTAACGATTCTAGTAAAATTTAATTTTATGACTATATTTTGCTGACCATCGACGTAATTTGCCATGGTAAATAAACGTTTTGACACAAAAATCGACTAAATGAACGACACATTAAAAACTCTTACTGCCACATTGATCAACGTGTGACAAGGAGCACATTCTCCTTTTTTTCTCGTCAATACACCTCATGAAATCGATCACTAAAAAGTGTATCCATCTATTCTGAATCATTCTGTACAATATACTCGCTACCAGCGAGAGAATATTGCATCGATACCACTGGTGGCAGCGAGTTTGCGAGCGCGAAGAAGAGAGGCTTTTCGCGCGAGAATTTACGAAGGCTTCGGCAGAGACGATCGCCTATAAAAGGCTAGCAAGCACGTGTGTATATGGTGTGGGAATATATATATTCTTCGCAAACTACATCGTAGTACATATCTTCGCGGAATATTTTCCGCGAATTATACCGAATATATAGTCGCAAAACTATTAAATTACAAAACCGAGGATCTATGCAAATAAAGACGATCTTCGTCGAGCCACCCACAGGAAAATCGGTACTTTTGGTAATTCCCGTGTTATCAACCCTAACGACTACTAAAGCGGCGAAAGTGTGAAAAAAAAGTTTGTATCCACGGGATAAATACGGACGACGAAAGACGTGTTCGTCTCGTCTCTTAATGTTCTCGTCTCCTCCTCTCTGGCGGTACTAAAATTTCAAATTTACGAGAACTGGTATTTCGAGACGAGACACACGTTAACGAATTATTATTTTGAGACGGACACTTGATAATGATAGTTTGGTCTACAGACGAGAAAACTCTCGTCGAGATGGAAACTTGTATATATTTCGATCTTAAGTGTCCATCCCTTGTTTCTTCACCTTGATAACGGTACGGAAGATCGGGATAATTGGCGCCATCGGGCGATGAGAGTCATTGTCAAACAAATAATGCTTGTTTCAACATTTCGACAATACTTTTTATTAGTTTTAGATGCCATTTAACTATACCAGTAGGAGCAATAAAAAAATATGTTTGCCCGTGAATTCACAGTTGGGTTAAATCAACCACGCGCTTTTACTTAGAATGACTAAATATTTTTTGCCGATTAACTACAGTTAGAGTAGCTCTGCATATATCGGCGGTTGCACTGTAGTTTCGCTGCTTCAAAATCGCTTTGAAAAATCTGAAAAAATTCATGAACACTCTTGAATCCTTTTAGAATGTGAATCCACCATTAGTCAGGTATAAAAGTTATTATATTTTTCACTATAAATCGGTATCTCGCAAGTGCAATTTTGGATGGAACGAAATCGTCCGAATGCGACCGCAGAAAGTCAAGTAGTATTTTCCATCACGTTGTCTCAGTTCCGTATAATTCCAATGGCTATAACATATCGATTCATATTTTTGTCTGTCCTTACCAAAAATATGCTGGGACATACAAAAAAACAGCTTTTTACGACGCAAAGTATAACTACCATTCACTGTACAGATTTTTTTTTAGTTTATTACCAGAATTTCTTGTAATTTGAGATATGGTGAAGACAAAAATCCGCTACTCCATAGATGAACTTTTTGAATCGAGAAAAAAAAACGAGAGAAAGTAATTTGCACGTTTTACATTGTTTTTTCAAATATTTATTCACATCACGTTGGACACACTTGCGAAAATTTGCTGGACTTTCGCATTTTACCGGAGATCTCCTGGCTGCAAGTATCCGGATTCTCAGGACATATCTCCGTCGAGATTGCCCGTGGACCAAGCGCCAACGCCTACGGCAGATAAGATTGCGAGAACTGAAGCGATATAATTTCGATTTTTTTTTCTCCTCGTTTTTCCCTTTAGAACCAGATTATATAATGGAGAAGCAATGTGGAAGTTTCTGATTTGCACTGTTTTTTTGTTTTTATTTCATTTTTTTCCATCCCTCAAATTCTTTGCAATATCCTCTCTCTTTTGAGATCTTTCAACGATCCCTGGAGCATATTAGAATATATATATATGGCTAGTGGAGCGTGGATTCTCGACGCGGTTGCTTGCACCCGCAAATTGCGCTCTTAGCTCGTATCTATTTTGTACTTTTACATTTATATATTGTATATATATGTATATATATATATATGTAGCTATATGTAATAGATGCAGAAGTGTACTAGTTATTGTTACACTACAATCGAGCACTGACGAGGTATACAAACGCATTATGGGCTGTCTGCATACTGGAAACGATCGCGTGGGTGCGGTTCACGAGAGTTTGTAAAACGCGTACTGCAGTTTCATGTGTCTTGTCAAACGAGAGATTATCTGTCTTCGTTTTTTTTTCTTTTACTGGAATAACTGACGTCGTTCGAACGGAATGATGAATTAAAAGCTCGATTACTTCCGACAATGTGTAATACAACGAAGAAATGATTAAAGTTCAACGATGCATTCTGATCAATCGGGTATGAAGTTTCGATAAAATTGTTTGCATAAGTTTCAAAACAAATTACAATACTTTAATGACCGTGAAGCTGAACTGAATGCTTGCTTCATATAAAAATTGTTTAATAACGATCAAACAAAGATAACGCCATTTATGTCAATTAAGGGGGAAAATAGGGTTAGACGGTTCAAAAAATCGATTTTTTTTTTATTTCATAAATTGTTAGTAAAACTATTGAAAAATATGTTCCCAAAATTTTACATGAAAATTCCGACTCGTTCTATTGTTATAAGCCATTAAGGGGGGAAATAGGGGTTAGGACAGCGTTTTCTCAATGATTTTCATGAATTTTTTTCTAGTATAAAAAATAAATATAACTTATTGAAACTTTGAGAATATTTTATACATATATTTAAGTATATACTATAAAATTTTTGAAGAATTTCCTTGAAAAACACCGAAGATATTAACGACCCCATATTGCAGGTCACAATCACACTCAGCATTTTGCTATTTTTTCAAACGCGTTTTTCTGAAAACGACTTTTTTTGAACTTGCGTACACGCTAGTTTGAAAAGTTTTCAACCAATCGTTTTGAAAATTGGCAGTTACTTTCTTCATAGTATTGCTCTCGATATGAACCTAAAATCGGAATATTATCATTATTTAAAATAATTTTTTTTTTGCAAATAAAGTTGTAAAAAATGGCAAAAAATCATGCTTTTTTGTTTTGAGCCCTGTAAAAAATTCAATTTTCTATTTTTTTGATAGCATTTAGGTTCATATAGAAGAGAGACATATAATAAAAGTAAATTCCAACCTCGTTTGATTTAAGATGAAAATTGCGGCTTCCAGAATGTACGTAAAATGCTGAGTCTGATTGTGACCTGCAATATGGGGTCGCTAAAATCTTCGGTGTTTTTCAAGGAAATTCTTCAAAAATTTTATAGTATATACTTAAATATATGTATAAAATATTCTCAAAGTTTCAATAAATTATATTCATTTTTTATACTATAAAAAAATTCATGAAAATCATTGAGAAATCGCTGTCCTAACCCTATTTCCTCACTTAACGAAGATCTATGTTTACTTCAACGAAATTTTTTAAAGTTTCATCCATAATATTTGTTGGTTATAAGCGATAGCTCATTTTTTTTTTTTCGTTCGATAGTGCTCTAATAATTCGCCGTTTCATCGTTTAGCTGCTCAATTGCAAGAGAGTTTACTTGATTTCGTCGTTTTTAATATCGATTTAATTACGATGGGTTGAAATTAAAAAAAAAAATGATATTATAAATATCTAGCGATTAATCCGTTTGCAACTTGGGCTTCTTATAAATTTATACGAAAAATTCATTGTTGTTTATAGTCACAATTGGCGTTATTGATTTTTTTTTCATCAAATCATCGTCAAACAATTTTCGAATAATTATTTTCAATCCATTTTTCTCCATTTTTTGTCTAGTAATTTTCTATTAATTAAGATGAGAAAGATGTTCAGAAAAGGATTAACATTAGATAGCCTTGTGTCAATTCACCTCGCCCAATTTTATCGCCTCCTTCAGGTGTGGTATTGCCGATGCAAGAATTTTGCATTCATGATCCGTGAGAGGTGGCACACCCAAATGCTTTTGAATTCCGCAGGGACCGAGCTGCAACGGTCCCGCGAAATACGTAACTTCCGGGATGACACAGGAGCGTGCATAGGCACATTCCACGACACCGCGCTGATCGCGCAGGGCTACATATCAATGGGTTTTGCATTTATTTCGTCGTTTAAATTCATTGCGACGATAAAGATACGTAATTCGACGATCATTTTGTGTTAATTTCGACACGGACCTTTGCACAGAGATATGCAAAATCTCGCCGCTGCAAAACCCATTGACAATGAAGAAGTTCCATTGCCATTGTACCGTCTCGTTACTTCGTCTTCGGCTGATGTAACAGCATGAGTCAATTTACTAATTTCTTCCTAAACGATTTATCATATTTCATTATTATTATTTTATTCGGAGTCACACGGACATTCATTCGACAGTATCCCATTTTAAGCAGTATTGGTCGTGATCAATACTGCGATGGGTGACCGTTTAAGCCATGCATTGGTTTACACGTCGATTAATGAAGGGACGAAAATTTTTCCGAGTTTTGTGAGGGTAGTACAATTGAAACTACAGTAAAATGTAGCCGTCTGTATTGGATAGGTTTTTCGTAGTTTCCCTGTGCCGTCGTCCAAATGCGATGTGTATTAGGAAAGAGTGCATGGCTGCGGACAAGAATCTGGGGTGGGGAGACTCGTGGAATGGAAATGGGAACACAGGGACAGGGACGTAAAAACCTGAAAAGTTATACGATGGAAACACTAATATGTGAAATGGATTTCTAATTGTTAAATCGAATGGGAACGATGTGGAATTGTAGATTTTGTCAATGTCGTAAAGTCCATTTGGTAAAATTGTTAAACAATCGCCGAACAAAGAAAAAGGTTGATTTAAGGAGACCTTCTACATTCCATTTCAATATGCCGATTAAAAACAGTAGTATCGAAAATTCGACACGAACGATTGTCGTAAATATTTCCACGATCATGTAAACAAATATTCAGATTCAAATCTAAAAAGTTATAAGAAGTCATGCATTTTTTTCTTAATTGAAACATATTTGACAAATGTATTTTTTACAATTTTCTAGATACCAATCTTAATATTTTTTTTACATTAACAAAAAGCATCTCAAACAATCTCTCGCTTGAATTTTTCGATACGATGTTCTGTTTGCAAGTTAAAAAATATTAAACCCATTTTTTTCGACTTTTAATTACGAAATACCGGTTTAATTGGAACGAATTGTTTTTATCACTGTCACAAAACTGTACTCAAAGCAAATCCATATTTCTCGACAAGACCTTAAGAAGTTAGTCCGTTAAATAAGAGACCAAAACTGACGTGAGTAAATTCGCTGCAGGGTTTCGTCTGTGAGAAAACTGGAATGCAGGTTTTCGAACAATTTCCACCTATGACCGGTACCATCACGCACTCGGGCTCGAGTCTCATTATCTCAGCAACGAATGTATTTGCTCGCATGCAATTGAGGGTAGTTATACCGAAGATACGATTGTGATCGTAGTTACCGTGTTTCTTGTATATTTCGGCGATTAGTGGTACCAAATGATTGATCGGACTGGTGGCTAGAGCGACCAGGGCCTGTAAAACATAAAACAAAATTTGTCAGTAAGAACAGAAATATTACAAATTCTTACTGTTATCATTGAATCCCCGGAAATACATCAGGGTTCACCAAAGAAGACAATTTCATTGAATTTCAATAAAGGTTTTTTATTCAAACAAAAATGATGTCAATGAAAAAACGTTTTTTTATTGAAATTTATCATCGTGACAACTGCGAAATTCCATTGTATCAATAAATTTTAATCAATTAAAATAAATGTTAATTATGACAAATATATTTTGTATATCGCGATAATTTAAAATTTATTTAAATGTCATGAATCCTTTTCTCGCGTTGAATACACAGTTGTAAATTAACAGAGATTCGTATCGAGAGAGTGAGATGAAAAAAAAATGTAGAAGGGCAACGATCCAAGAAAGAGAGAAACAAGGTCGACCACATCCGCCCTGAGTGAATATACGAAAGCGTGTTTTATTCACCGAACCCAACAGGACCCCATTATTTAGTTGCGAGGCACAAACACCACACATACACACACACAAAGCTGTATATATATCGTCGTCGTTTTTGGACTTTCGTGACGCATTCTCGCGCGGGGCACAGCGAAAATATATCTCGAAACAGCTTTCGCGTACTGTCTTGGCGTACAAATGAAAGAAGGGAATAAAAAATGAAAGAAAAAAAAACAAAAACAAAAATTGTTTCAGCGTGTGGAACGCACACGCTGATCGTTTGGGAACAAGAGAAGCACAACGCTTTTGTATTCAACATCGGTGCCTTTCGTAAAACCAATTCTTTATATATACCTCGAGGTCTTTTCCATAAACTTCCTCGCGCAAGAGCGAAGTATACTTCACTCGCGAACATGCGTTCGGTTTGTTTTCATCGATAGAATCTTATGAATCGCAAATGGACCTGGATGTTGCGAGATAAATGAATTTATTCGGTCTCAAACGAAGTACACGTACTTCGGAGTTAAAAATAAACGTGAATGCGAATGAAATTTCGCTGGGCATGTTGTAAAAAGGAAAGAGATTGACCACATACATTTTATTCGATTTAAAACCACTTTCATTTTTTTATATAATCAAATTTAAATGAAATATATTTTACTCAAGTAACATTTATTATGACAATTTGTGAATCGGAGAATGGGCACTAGAATAAATTTTAATCAAAATTTTATCGATGAGACGTACGTGCCATTTCTTTTTTTTTTTTCCATTCAGAAAAAAAATCAATGCTATATTCACCGATATTTTCAATATGATTGTGACTCACACTCGGACAGTACTTGATCACTTTGGGTTTTATTGCTTTTTTAATTTTAATTTTTCCTCAAATTTAAATTAAATATATTTTACTGAAGTAACATTTGCTATGACAATTTGTGAATCGTAGAATAAGCACTAGAATAAATTTTAATCGAAACTTTATCGATGAGACGCACGTACCATTTTCTTTTCTTTTTTTTTTTTTCATTCGGAAAAAAAATCTATGCTATATTCACCGATATTTTCAAAATGATTATGACTCACACTCGGACAGTACTTGATCACTTTGGGTTTTATTGCTTTTTTAATTTTTAATTTTCCTCAAATTTAAATGAAATATATTTTACTGAAGTAACATTTATTATGACAGTTTGTGAATCGTAGAATAGGCACTAGAATAAATTTTAATCAAAATTTTATCGATGAGACGTACGTGTCATTTCTTTTTTTTTTTTCATTCAGAAAAAAAATCAATGCTATATTCACCGATATTTTCAATATGATTGTGACTCACACTCGGACAGTACTTGATCACTTTGGGTTTTATTGCTTTTTTAATTTTAATTTTTCCTCAAATTTAAATTAAATATATTTTACTGAAATAACATTTATTATGACAATTTGTGAATCGTAGAATAAGCACTAGAATAAATTTTAATCGAAACTTTATCGATGAGACGCACGTACCATTTTCTTTTTTTTTTTTTTTTCGTTCGAAAAAAAAATCTATGCTATATTCACCGATATTTTCAAAATGATTGTGACTCACACTCGGACAGTACTTGATCACTTTGGGTTTTATTGCTTTTTTAATTTTTAATTTTCCTCAAATTTAAATGAAATATATTTTACTGAAGTAAGATTTATTATGACAGTTTGCGAATCGTAGAATAGGCACTAGAATAAATTTTAATCAAAATTTTATCGATGAGACGTACGTGTCATTTCTTTTTCTTTTTTTTTTCATTCAGAAAAAAATCAATGCTATATTCACCGATATTTTTAAAATGATTGTGACTCACACTCGGACAGTACTTGATCACTTTGGGTTTTATTGCTTTTTAAATTTAAATTTTTCCTCAAATTTAAATGAAATATATTTTACTGAAGTAACATTTATTATGACAATTTGTGAATCGTAGAATAAGCACTAGAATACATTTTAATCAAAATCTTATCGATGAGACGTACGTGCCATTTTGTTTTTTTTTTCATTCGAAAAAAAAATCAATGCTATTGTATATTGATCGATATTTCCAAAATGATTGTGACTCACCCTCGGACAGTACTTGATCACTTTGGGTATACAATTCAATAGAATATTGGCATTGTTCAAAAGTGAATCTTTCGAAAAATGTTGACCATCACATGGCTGTCCGGCTGTTATAACAACGATTTTCGTATCCTCGAGGGTATCTCTTAAGCCTTCCTCGTTATTCCCAAAACACGATACTCGGCATTTCGTGTCGATGTGACTCAATTCCAGCGCGAGAGAGGCAATCTCGATTTTGTCATAAATCGACAATTCGTCGATAAGACAAGATTGCTTGAGAAACAGGGACAGGCAACTTCCTGCATATGATGAAATATTCACACGTGAATATTTCAATCTTATCGCGTCAAATTTATTCGAAAGAAAATACGATTCTACCTGTTCGACCGGCTGCACCGAGCACAGCGACTTTCATCGATTTCGTTCGGGCGATCGACGTAACCGCAAAATTGCGCGATAACGTCCGGGTTACGGGACGATGCTTGAATCCATCGACAGAGCGATTGAAACCTCGAAGTGCGAACATTCGACACGAAAACATTATTACACTTTGGAAATATTCGCAGAATTATTTTTCACGATTTGAACATCAAATGCCTTCCATAATTTTGGGTTACGCGTCATACTGACGTTTAAAAAATGTCTTTTTTTACGAACAAATGAAATTGTAAGTTTCGCTCGCATATCGAGTAATATTCCACGGGATTAACGATGCCAAATTTTCCACACGACTATCATCGAACGCACTGTTCATTATTGGATTAAGAGAAAAATCGATCGTGCCGTTCGAAATTTATGGGATTTCGAATTTTTCGAAAAAATCGCTATAGGCGTCTATTAACGTTTTTAGCTCGTTCAATTTTTGGCCTATCGGATGGAAACTTCCTACATACATAAATTGGGGTACGATGAAAAGATATACCGGTAGGGAATCGGTAGAGAAAGAGATATCGGTAGGGAAGGTCGGTATAATTGGAGCCGTTATTCAACATTTCGATAATACTTTTTATTGAATTTAGATGCAACTTAACTATATGAGTAGAAGCAATAAAAAAAATATGTTTGCCCGTGAATTTACAGTAGAGTTAAATCAAACACGCGCTTTTAGTTAGAATGATTAAACATTTTTAGGCCGATTAACTACAGCTAGAGTAGGTCTGCATATATTTAAGTAGTATTTTCCATTACGTTATCGCAGTTGCGTAAAATTCCGATGGCTATAATAGATCGTTTTATATTTTTGTCCGTCCTTGCCAAAAATATGCTCGGACATACCAAAAAACGGCATTTTATCAAGCAAAAAATCGCTATCGGCGACTGTTAACGCTTTTAGCTCGTTCAATTTTTGGCCTATCGGATCGAAACTTCCTACATACATAAATTGGGGTACCATGAAAAGATATACCGGTAGGGAAAGAGATACCCGGTAGGGAAGATCGGTATAATTGGAGTCATCGGGCAATGAGAGTCATTGTCAAACAAACAATACTTGTTTCAACATTTCGATAATACTTTTTATTGGCTTTAGATGCAATTTAACTATATCAGTAGAAGCAATAAAAAATATGTTTATCCGTTAATTTACAGTAGAGTTAAATCAAACACGCGCTTTTGGTTAGAATGATTAAACATTTTTAGCCGATTAACTACAGCTAGAGTAGCTCTGCATATATTTAAGTCGTATTTTCCATTACGTTATCACAGTTGCGTAAAATTCCGATGGCTATTATAGATCGTTTCATATTTTTGTCCGTCCTTGCCAAAAAATATGCTCGGACATACCAAAAAACGGCATTTTATCAAGCAAAAAATCGCTATCGGCGTCTGTTAACGCTTTTAGCTCGTTCAATTTTTGGCCTATCGGATCGAAACTTCCTACATACATAAATTGGGGTACCATGAAAAGATATACCGGTAGGGAAAGAGATACCCGGTAGGGAAGATCGGTATAATTGGAGTCATCGGGCAATGGGAGTCATTGTCAAACAAATAGTACTTGTTTCAACATTTCGATAATACTTTTTATTGGCTTTAGATGCAATTTAACTATATCAGTAGAAGCAATGAAAAATATGTTTATCCGTTAATTTACAGTAGAGTTAAATCAAACACGCGCTTTTAGTTAGAATGATTGAACATTTTTAGCCGATTAACGCTAGAGTATCGATCGATTCATATGTTTGTCCGTCCTTGCCAAAAATATGCTCGGACATACGAAAAAACGGCTTTACATCAAGCAAAAAAATCTTTATTGGCGTCTGTTAACGCTTTTAGCTCGTTCAATGTTTGGCCTATCGGAACGAAACTTCGTATATAAATTGGAGTACCATGAAAGGATATTTGCTATAGATTCAAAAGCGATAAAAGCATTGTATATTTATATTTTTCATATTTTCGAAAAATGCATTAAAGATCCGACGAAACCTCACACTATCAAGGTAAAGGATAGAAAAATTTTATAGATGAAAACTTGCATATTGCTGCATCATTATTTTTTGTTCTTGGTGGATAGAAAAATTTCGTAAATGGACACAAAAAAAGATGAGGAAGCAATATGAAAGTTTCAGTTTGCACGATTTTTTCGTCCAACTCTCGCACAAGACACACGTGCCTCATCCTCCGTTCAAGAGAGTTGCTCGTTTCAATTTCACGGAATTTGAAACACATCCCATATTATAACGTAATATACATGTGCGATAGCATTACCAGTTACAACAGCAACACCAGCTATATAATACAGAGATTGTGGCGTTCCGAGGATCATGAGTCTCTCGGAGAATCGTTGCAGTCACGTCTCTCTCTCTCTCTCTTTCTCTCTCTCTCCCCGCGAGGCTTTTCTCGCGGCTTCCTAGTGAGAATCGCGCGACGAAGACGCGAACGTGCGCGAGTTTGTATAGCTATACCATGAGTAGCGCGATATCGCGATATAATAGCGTGT
Source organism: Oxytorus armatus (assembly GCA_958009045.1). Classification (NCBI taxonomy): domain Eukaryota; kingdom Metazoa; phylum Arthropoda; class Insecta; order Hymenoptera; family Ichneumonidae; genus Oxytorus; species Oxytorus armatus. The sequence goes on along the minus strand of OY253751.1, from coordinate 8,804,190 downwards.
GTGCTTGCAACGTTGCGCTTGATGCCTTTTCTATACGCTCAGAGTTCTCACAGCTCGAGAGCTCTCCCAGGAACACATTCCAATTCAGACCTGACGCCGATATGATACTTTATTAATTCGCCCACGAGTCAGCGTTGCCGAGCGTAAAATGCAAACAGCCAATTAATAAAGGCATTGGCCTTTTATACCGTAGAATCGTGAACGATAAACTAATATATCATGTAAAATAAACAAATAATATTTCGTAGTTGCAATAATCACCGGAGGAAATCGATGATAATCGTTATCGAATTGTTCAGTTGTATTATTTTACGTTCCGTCGTGTTGATGAAGAAATATTGACGGAAAAAAATAATTCCAACCGATAGAAATGGTTGGTAATTAATCCGATAGTAATTGCAATGGTCTGGCGATCTATAGCGGTATCAGCACGATTCCGAACACCATAGCAGGAGTCGAGAACAATTGAATTATTAGATTTTAATCAGGTTCATTGGTACAGAATAAAAATTTCTTTAGTTACAGACAATTTGTTGGCGGATTAACAAATTATTTAATTACACCGAAATAATTGATATTTATTCAATGTCAGTTCTATTGTATTCACTTCAATAAACAAAATTGAGGAATTTTTGTTTAGGCAAATTAATACAAAGATTCTAAACGCAAACATTTATACGACAAACCGTAGGTTTTATACAATTTAGCGGAATCTTGCTTTAAGGATGTATGTTAAATTAATTATTTTCTACTTTTCGCACTGAAATTGTTATCAAGGTATTTAACTTTTTTAAAGAATTTAATAAGAACTTTCGCCCACGTGGATTCTGAGATATACGACGTCAAAGTTAAGTCACACGGCGGAACAGAGGGCGGCGAGCTCAAAATGCCATTCACGCTGGAAAAAAAAGATACTTCCAGAGTACTTTTTTGAGGGAAAAAAATGCGTTTGTATTGGAGCACCGTAATACGCACAACGGCTGCCATAGTAGCAACTAAATTTGCAGTAAAAAATAAAAAATGTAACTACGCTATATTTTTTTTGCCTGCAGCATACTGAGGCTCAAATTTTGGAAACTTTGACAAAACTCGAGCTTAACTTTGTCTTTAAGCTCAAGCTTAAGTCCTGTCTTACAAAACTCTACCTCGTTACATTCTAGGTTAAAAAATAGAATTTTGTAAGTTGGAGGATAATCTCGCGCTTGAGTTAAGTTTAAACTGACGCTTAACTTCGAATTCTGTTTTAAAGAAATCGAGCCTAAGATTTCTTTTCGAGCCTTGACCGATACTCAATTCATTTTAGTTAGTATTCAAATCCAACCGAATTTAACGTTCAATTGTGTAATTATACTCATCAGCACTTAGGATACATCCTTAAACTCAACAAAATTAAAATTCATATTCTATTCCGGCAAAATTCCGTTTAATTGAATGAAAAAAAAAACAATTTTAATCATCTAAAATTTCGATTTGTCAATGTAAAAATAACAAAGTATAGAGAGAGATAACCTCGTTTCCTTGTAAGATCGTATATCGTTGAAACGTGCAGTGCAGTGACCACAATTGCCACAGTAGCACATCGTTTCTGTATGATGCTGAAGTTTGCATCGTTGGAACGCAACGAAATCAACTTTTTTTTTAAATATTTAATTTTCGGTATTGCTCGAGATTTTCGGAAACATTTGGGGCCCAGGCCCCTAACGGCGACCCCTAAAAAAATATGAACGATTATCTCCGACCGGAAAGCACCCTTATAGAGCGTGCAAAAGTGAAAAAATCGTACTTCGTACCGTAGAAAAATACCCAGATTTTTTATGATCGTTGAACGTTCTTCGGCTCTACAGGAGACCCTGAAAAAAATTTGAACGATTTTCTATGTCCAGAAAGCACCCTTATGGGGGGGGGGGGGGGTGAAAAACTAAAAAAATCGTACTTCGTATTGTAATAAGATACCCGGATTTTTTATGATCGTTAAACGTTTTTCGTCACTACAGGAGACCCTGAAAAAAATTTAAATGATTTTCTATGTCCGGAAAGCACCCTTATGGGGAGGGTGAGAAACTGACAAAATCGTACTTGGTACCGTAATAAAAAACCTAGATTTTTTATGATCGTTAAACGTTTTTCGTTACTACAGGAGACCCTGTAGTGACGAAAACCTTTTCGGAAACGTAAAAATGTCGAAATTTCAGATGGTCATAACTTGACTCCCGTTTCATCGATTTTGGGTTTTGACGAGCGTTTTCAAAACGTCTCGAGTAGACTTAGAGTATACATTTTAGATCATCCCGAAATCTTAATTATTGTAGCCGTGAGAACAGGTTGAAAATCGGCGAAAAAAATGGGAAGGGAGAAATTCGCAAAAATTGATGGTCCGACTTTAAAAATCTGAGAAAAATCGAAAAATAATGATAGCACAATAATTCAAGCGCCATTTTAAAGGGTTTTCGATCACGAAAAGAATGAGCACAGAGTGGGGTTCAAACTCCATCGGGAAGCAACGTTACAGCGATTTTAGTGAAGCCACTTCTTTTGCAAAAAAATGTTGAATTCTTTAAATTTTCTTTTAGGACGCTATATCGACGTATTTTGACTCGCCGATTACTAATTCAGTACCCGTTTCCTTGAGAAACTCGAAATTCCATTGAAAATCGTTCAAAAAGTGATTATTTCGTTTTTCGCCTTTTTTTCATTGAAATATTGAGATTTCGACTAAAAGCGGTGTGATTCGTAATCAGCGGAAGATATCCGCTCGAATAGGGTATCGAAACATTCAACAAAAAAAAAATTTGTTTTTTAAATTTTTTGCCCTCTTTTTCGACAACCTAAAAATCTCGAAATTTCAAATGGTCATAACTTGGCTCCCGTTTCATCGATTTTGGGTTTTGACGTGCGTTTTCAAAACGTCTCGAGTAGACTTAGAGAATGCATTTTGGATCATCCCGATATTTTATAAATATATTTTCGAAATTATATTTCAGAAATTATATTTTCGAAATTATATTTTCGAAATTATATTTCCGAAATTATATTTCCGAAATTATATTTCCGAAATTATATTTCAGAAATTATATTTCGGAAATTATATATCAGAAATTATATTTCAGAAATTATATTTTCGAAATTATATTTCCGAAATAATATTTCAGAATATATATTTCAGAAATTATATTTCAGAAATTATATTTCAGAAATTATATTTCAGAAATTATATTTCAGAAATTATATTTCAGAAATTATATTTCAGAAATTATATTTCAGAAATTATATTTCAGAAATCATATTTCAGAAATTATATTTCAGAAATTATATTTCAGAAATTATATTTCAGAAATCATATTTCAGAAATTATATTTCAGAAATTATATTTCAGAAATTATATTTCAGAAATTATATTTCAGAAATTATATTTCAGAAATTATATTTCAGAAATTATATTTCAGAAATTATATTTCAAAAATTATATTTCCGAAATTATAATTTCGGAAATATTATTTCTGAAATATTATTTAGGAAATGTTATTTCCTATGCGAGACTTAAACGAGATAGTTACGAGCACTGTTGAGAAAAAACCGCGACGTAGCCGGCTCATAGTTTGTTTACTTCTCGCGTATGCGACGCCGGACTCTTTCCCAAACATGCGTTCTTCTCTATTTCTCTTTCTCGCCACACATGCACACGCTGTTGGCTGACAGTACCAATCTCACGGAAAATGGGTTGGTACCATTTGACGGCCAACGCTACCACCGCGCGCGCTCATTGGTCAAATCAAATAGCGCGCGCTTCTCGGGCTTCCTGTTACGCATTACCGTCCCTTTTCGCGACATCAGTGCCATAGGAACCGAGAGTAAAGATGTACACATCAAAAAGAAAGTATATTCTCCCTCGCAAATAATTCACACGCACGCAACTCAACACACACAAAAACAGCGAGGATACAGCATAACGTTAACCGCGCGTTCGTTCTCCGGTCGCAGTTCAAACCATTTTATATATCCGTAAACGAGAAAAAAAAGCCTCTCGCTCGCGCGCCCGCGCGCTTCTTACCATTGTCCATTATTAAACGGTCAACCGCGCTTAACGTAATTCTTTTGTTTTTAACGTTCGGTTTATTTTTAAAATATTCTCGTGCGCGTAGTGGCGAAACCACGATAATTACAGAGAGAAAATAAAAGTCGAAGGAACCAGGAAAAGATTGAGGGAAAGAAAAAAAACAACAGAGCGAAACGAAAGAAGAAAAATCACACGGAAACATTGAACTTGTGAGGGGTCCCCTCTCGGTGATATATATGCCAATCGGCATTTTTTTCACATCGCCAATGGATGCTCTCTGATATTTCGCATCTCGGATTTTTCCCTCGGACATTTCGCCGATCGGGATTTTCGCGATTTTATCGTTAGCCTCACAAGACTCCAAGGTGAGTTTAAAAACCTGTCAAACGTCGTTAAGCTGCGTAACGAAAAAAAAAGTCAAATTCTCATAATTTGCCAAAAATTAAAATCGATATAAAAAAAAAACGTTTTTTTCTCTTTTATGTTTTAAAAAAAAGGTATGAAAAAAAAAAATTGCTTGAAAACGTGCGTGGGAAATGTTCGTGGCGTCCTCAGCAATTATAGCCAATCATAGATGACGCCATTTTCCCGCCATTCTTTAAAGATTATTTTTGGGTACGCTATTTTTTTTTCAATTTTTTTTTCAATTTTTTTTTCTTTCTTTCTTCTATTTTTTTTCAATTTTTCTTTCTATTTTTCTTCAATTTTTTTTTCTATTTTTTTTGTTGATCCGCAACAAGTTTTGATCACGACAACAGCTCGTTTTGGTTCTTGCGTATTCCAACATTTTTGTCGTTGCCTAGTATCGGAGCAGCGTGTGGCAGAGATAACACTTCGTCGCTGTAGCAACATACTCGGGGTTTTAACGGTTTTGTTTTTATTTTTTTGCAGAGGCGCTAGAATAAACATTCGGAAGATGAGCGGCGTAGCTAATGGCTCCGGCGATGCCGGCAGCAAGAAAAAAACTTTCGAGGGTATTTATCAGAAGAAATCGCAACTAGAGGATATTTTGCTCAGGCTGGATTTTTATATCGGCTCTGTCGAGCCTACCGTCGAACTCATGTGGATCTACGACAAGGAGAAAGAGATGATGGTGCAGAAAGAAATCGAATATGTGCCTGGACTTTATAAAATATTTGATGAAATATTGGTCAACGCAGCTGATAACAAGCAACGTGACGAGAAATTGGATATGATCAAGATTGATATTGATGCGTAAGTTTTTTTGAATATTGAAAAAAAAAAATTGTATTCGCACAGATATTTACGTTTCTTCCGAATAGACGAAGCTTCGATTTGGGCGAAGGCACTTTTTTTTCGAGATTTTTGTATCATACCGTTTGAAATGTCTCGAATAGTCTGAAAATAATTTATCGGTATAAAAATTCGAATAATGAGTATATTTCGAGTAAAGGCTCTTTGTTGATATTTGTTGAAGAAATTTGTGTATGTGTGTATGTAACCGATTGACCGAATTCTTGCAAACTTTGCGTGGATTCGGGGCATCGAATTTACATTGTTTGCTGCAATTTCCGTTGAAATTACTCGAGGGTTAGAAATTTTACAGCATTTTGAGAACTTTGAAAAATACGTGATCGGTCGAGTTTCCATAAATTTTCAGTTATCGAGTAAAAATTTTCTACCTAAAAGGATCAGGGGTCAGAAGAGTTTGAGGGGTTGAACTTTTATAAAATTTTGAATGTTTCCAAAAATCGTTATAGCTGTTGATTAAGGCTCGTTTAATTGTCGGATTATCCAGTGAAACATTCGTACGTCTTTTTTCGTTTGATTTTTCAAAAAATCGATATAGGGTTTAAGTCTCCAGCTCGTCTAATTTCTGGACTATCGCGTAAACATTTTATACATCGATTGGGTACCATCAAGAAATACTCCGTAATGAATTTGATGAATGAAAATTAATCGAAGCGATTTGTGGAATTTTTAATTTATAACAAATATCGGGATGTGTTTATTAAGACACAAGTTCCTGTAGCACGTACCGAACTTTTTAATATTTCGGGTAAAATGTATGTAGATTGAATGTCCTTGAAAAATGATCGAGATCGAACATAATGAGAATCCATGAAACGGTTGTGCGTATATAAAATTTACAATAAATCGTGAAATTTAGGATTTACAATACATGTATGGAAACACGTTGCCAGTTGAACTTTGCAAGATGCTCCCACGAAATTTCACACAACGCTTAATTAAAGCTTCTATATGAGGAAACCAAAATTGAAATGGATATACTTCTTCATAGAGGAGGCAATTGAGCGTTGTGTGAAATTTCGCAGAAGCAACTTGTAGCTTCCAACTTGTTTTTCTTTACTATTATTATTTTTCTCTTCGTTGTTCAGTGTCGGCTTTTTTTTTCTCCCGTTACGAACAATTTTCCAGTCGAACGACATGACGATGAGGGTCTTTGTGCATTTTTGAAAGCAAAAAAAAAACATTTTATTTTACGATTATTGAATTCTAAAATTAAATCGAAAAATGTTGATTTCAAATAAGTTGAACTGTCGCCACGGGAAAATTGACGATTCGAGATAATTTTTTTCCTCATAATATTCACGATTCACGAAACAGAGAAAGATGGGAACAGTTAAAATAAATAATTGGACAATTAAATACATTGCGCGTTTGATTACAGCGAGAACAACACGATATCCGTGTGGAACAACGGCAAAGGTATACCGGTAGCTATACACAAGGGGGAAAAAAATGTTTGTACCGACAATGATATTCGGACATTTGTTGACATCGTCGAATTACGACGACGAGGAGGAGAAAGTGACCGGCGGTAGAAACGGCTACGGTGCTAAACTCTGTAATATCTTCTGCCATCGTTTTACTGTTGAGACAGCGTCGCGAGAGTACAAAAAGAGCCTGAAACAAGTAAGAATGACTGTCGCAACAATTCAATGTAAAAAATAACAAAACACAAAGAAGAAAGAAAAAACACAACGTTACTTGAAAAAAGAAAAACCTCACAATCTTAATTAAAAAATTTGCAGACTTGGGGCAACAACATGGGAAAAGCCAGTGAACCGAGGGTGAAAGAATTTTTAGGTGACGACTTTACCAGAGTCACATTCTCACCCGATCTCGCAAAATTCAAAATGGAAACTCTCGATGCTGATATCGTTTCTCTAATGTCACGTCGCGCTTATGACGTTGCCGCCTCCTCGAGAGGCGTTAAAGTTTTTCTAAATGGCACGAGTGTCGGTGTAAAGGGTTTCAAGGATTACGTTGATCTTTTTGTAAAGGGAAAGGAGGATGATATTGGTAATCCATTGAAAATTGCTTACGAAAGCTGTGGTCTACGATGGGAAGTCGCGATAACTCTATCGGACAAGGGATTTAAACAAATGTCATTCGTCAACAGTATCGCAACGACAAAGGTTACATTTTTTTCCGTGCCTACTCGACGAGACTTTATTTACGTTGGAAAAATAATTTCAAATATTTTCACGCCATCGATATTGAACATTTTTCACGAAAGATTATATTCGGAAAAAAATGTTTGCCTTTGAATGTTTTTTTATGTCAACGAAAATTTAATTTCAGTTTTTATGGGACTTAAAATTTGATTTTCTCGAAAAAAAAAAGTCTGTCACTGCTCTAGATTTCGCAATTTTTAAGATAGACAACTGAAATTTTGTACGCGAATAGATGAATGAACGAATATGTTTGGTATTAAATTTGGCGAAAATCGGTGGAGCCGTTCGGATTTTATGAAACTTTTTGAATTCTTCGAAATTTTCATTTTGTTTTTGAAAACAAAAAGATGAGTAGTTTCTCTAATTTTATATTGCTGTTGATTTATCGGTGATTTTCGGTAAAAAACTGTAGCGTCGTTTAAATTTGGAGATGGAAAGTAAAGAGAACATTTCATGAAATCAATAATTTTCTCAATTTTTCAAATCATCGCGATAGAAAAATATTACAAACATGTTCTTATTATCAAAATCATTGTTTCGAGTTTCGAAAAAGAATCTCATTTTGTTGGATTTAAAAAAAAATGCTTATATCCCTTTTTTCATTTTTAGGGCGGACGTCACGCCGATCACGTGACTGATTTGATAGTGAAAAATCTCACGGAAACATTGAATAAAAAGAACAAGGGCGACGTGGCGATAGAGCCGTTTCAAGTAAAAAATCATTTGGGGATATTCGTAAATTGTTTGATAAACAATCCGGCTTTTGATTCTCAGACAAAAGAGAATATCCAGCAGCCAAGGCTCTGCAGCCGAAGAGTTTCGGGTCAAAGTGCACCATGACCGACAAATTCATAACGAATGTAAATATTTTTGTCATTCTTGCATTTTCCAGAGTCTCATCGATTTTGACATTTTTTAAATTCCTTTCAATTGTTTTTTGATTGTCAAAAAAAAAAAAAGGTTACGAAAATTGGTATCGTCGAAGCTGTTTTGTCGTGGGCAAAATTCAAGGCCGACAGTGAATTACAAAGATTAGGAGAAAAATCGAAGAAACGCCAAGGTATAGCGAAGCTCGAGGACGCCAATGACGCCGGTACCGCAAAATCTTTGGACTGTGCGTTGACACTGACCGAGGATGACTCGGCAAAGACAATGGCGGTGTCGGGTATAGCGTCGATAGGACGAGACAAATACGGAATATTTCCGTTGAAAGGTATTTTTTTTAATTTCATTATTGTTATTATTCTTGTTGTTGTTGTTATTATTATTATTATCACGGTAGAGACAAATGAAAACAGGTAAAAAATACGATAAAAAATGTTGAAACCAATATTGCTGATTGAAACGGCAAAAAGATAGAAGTTGAAACTTAGTTACTTCCTCGGAATTTCACACGAAGCTCAAAGCTTTATGAGAAATTATATATTTTTCAATATTGGCTTCCTCATACAGGACACTCTGGGCTTTGTGTGAAATTCCGCGCAATCAACTGACAATTTTTAACTCACAAACTTTTTTCCCTGCATGTTTCGTAAATCCAGAATTTGTCAATCAATATAAAATTTCATAAGCTCGCAACCGGTTCATCGATTTTCGCGAATTTCGACCCCAATCCCCATCTTTCAATTACATTCTATCTGTGTACAAAACTTTATACAAAAATCTCACTAAAAGACCGGCAGTCTCCAAACAGACTTGACAACGTAAAGACAAGCGACACATGACGTGCCTTATTGAGAATCAAATAATTCTGTAATGTACTAATTTGCTCCAAAACCCAAAAGATAAGTATCGTTCATTTCGTCCGGTCACAACAGTCTTTTATTTTTACTTTTTTTGGAATCAGTCACCGACTCGACCAACCATTTTGAATTTAGAAATTTAACATTCAGGGACGAATGGGCGATCACAGAAATTTCTGTGTATTAATGTTTCGTATAAATTGAATCGCGTGTTCCATTTTTCAACCAATGTGTTGAATCCGCCATTTTTTAATTGAATATTTTTCCTAAATACTCGAATTGCGCGAAAAATATGTTTCACAATTTTGGCTGTCGCACAGAGCTTTGAACATTGTGTGAAATTTTTCGATAAAGCATTATTCAATTGTCGACTTGCACCGATTTCTCCCCGCGTGCAATAACAAATTTTTTGTAAAAATTTAAAATTCCACGAAATCTATTCTATTTTCCCGTGCGCTATTCTGCAGATGACCTTTTTCTTTTTTAATAAAAAACAAACCCAAATAAAGCTTGTCCTATGAGGAAGAAAAATAATGAATTTACCGTGGTAATTTTTCCTCGTTTAACGAGTCGAAAAAATTTCTTATAACTTTTTTTTTTATTCCCACAGGTAAAATTCTCAATGTTCGCAAAGCTACGCACAAGCAGATCCTTGAGAATGCCGAGATAAACAATTTGATCAAGATTCTCGGTCTTCAGTACAAGAAAAAGTACGAGACTAGAGACGATCTCAAGACCCTTCGTTACGGAAAAATGATGATCATGACTGATCAGGATCAGGTTATTATATTTCTTCAAATTTGTCGATTTATCGCCTTCGTGAAACGAGGAGAGGTTGGAGCAGAACGTTTTTAATTTGTAAAAAAAAATTGAACGTTTTAAACAAAATTTGAACCTTATAAAAGAAAAACTCAGAAAATATACATTGAAAGGGTTTGGAACTTGAAAAACGAATGTTGAACCTTTTGGAAGGGTTGGAAACTTAAAAAATAAGTTCTGAGCCTTTTGGAAGGATTTGGAATTTGAAAAAAAGGTGTTGAACGTTTAGGAAGGGTTTGAAACTTGACACAAAATATGTTGAACCTTTTGAGAGTTTTAAATATAAAAAATTATTAATAGCCTTATAACAAGATTTAGAATCTTTTAGAAAAGTGTATATTTTCAAAATGTTTAAATTGCAACATTAATACCTGCCCGTCACAAATTGCAGATTACGCTTGTAATTTGTAAGTCAGTTGAAGAAAAAAAAAATTGACACCCGGGTATACATCCAAATATTCCTAAATTCCCACCCCCCCCAGTATGTTTCTCACATGAAAGGTCTCCTCATTAATTTCATCCATCACAACTGGCCGTCACTACTGAAGGTCAATTTCATCGAAGAATTCATAACCCCGATCGTCAAAGCGACCAAGGGTAGCCACGTTCTGTCGTTCTTCTCGTTGCCCGAATTCGAGGCGTGGAAAAAGAGACCGAAAATTTCCACACCTACAAAGTCAAATACTACAAAGGGTTTTATTCTTTACTATATACAAAAACAAAAAAAAATCATAAAACAAAGAATATTACAGCAGAGCGTACAATTTCTCATGATTTTCATGCGAAATGAGCAACTTCAATTTCGCCAAGTTACGTACACACATACGTCCAGGCATCTATTTATAAATGTGGTTTTTCGATGATTTAGCACATATTGAATGCATTGACATTGGAAACACAAAAAAAAAAACATTTCATCATCGCCCAAAGATTCACCTATGACGAAGAAAAATAACAATAATGATAATTGCACAGGTTTGGGTACGTCCACTTCGCGAGAGGCTAAGGAGTACTTCGAGAATATGGCACGTCACAGAATTTGTTTTACTTACGGCGGTGACGACGACGATCAGAATATAATAATGGCGTTCAGTAAAAAATGCGCCGATCAGCGCAAAGATTGGCTGACAAATCACATGGACGAGACGAAGAGACGAAAGGAAATAAGCCTCGGCGAGAGATATCTTTACGAGAAGGACACGAAGGCCGTCAGTTATTCCGATTTTATAAACGTCGAGCTTGTATTGTTCAGCAATTACGACAACGTGCGCTCGATACCGAATATGATCGATGGTTTGAAGCCCGGACAGCGAAAAGTTTTGTACACGTGCCTGAACCGTAACGACAAGCGCGGGGTTAAAGTAGCCCAATTGGCCGGTTCGGTCGGCGAACAATCGGCTTATCATCATGGCGAAGCGTCGTTGATGACGAAAATCATTCATCTGGCGCAAAATTTCGTCGGCAGCAACAATATCAATTTACTTCAACCGATCGGTCAATTTGGCACGAGACTCACCGGTGGCAAAGATCCCGCGAGTCCTCGATATATCTTCACTCAGCTCAGGTACGCGAAGAGATGGCGGTTTTTTTTTCTTCTTTTTAATTCACAAAAACAAAGCGCCCTCCATGAGAAAACGAAATTACGGTAACGGTTTTTTCGTCGCTGAAAAAAAATAAAACGGAAAACGTCGACACGATAATTCGTACTTTTTAGGATAGACGTACGATTTGTGGCCAGGTTTTGTTCCGATATTTGCCCAATGCGTTCTAAAGCACGAAACTCGGAATATAATCGAATTTAAGAAATATCGCGTAGATGTAATTTTGTTCTACTCATATGACTATTATTGATGTACCATTATGGGAATCCTGAAAAACTACGATTGACATGTATTGACAGTGGAAATGGCCAAAAATCGTACATCGACCCCATTTTTTTACTTTCATCACAAAGGAATTATTTTTTCGTCGAACTGTATTGGCAAGGTGCTTCAAGTTGTTTAAAAAATTTATCGTTTGGACGTTTGTATATTTTTGCTAATTCAACGAATTCCTCTTTAATACATTTTGCAAAATGATAATGAATAATCATAAAAATTTACGACCGGTGGTACCTTAGAATTGTTTAGATCGAATTCATAAAAAAAAAAAGATGCAAATTAAAAACTTTCACATTGCTTCTTCATTATTTTATCTCGCTCACAAAGCTTTTCCTCTATGAGGAAGCTAAAATTGAGGAGTTAACTTGCTCATGGAGGGTAATTTCTCCGAGAGATAAAATAATGAGGAAGCAACGTGCAAGTTTTTAATTTGCACATTTCTTTTTCTCTCCGAGAACATTGAGCTTTCGTCTGGATTACGAAAAAAATTGTCGAAGGAGCAGAACCAAAACCGATGGCAATTTAATCGTCATTTTTCGAATCCCGTCGTCCTTTTCAATTTTTCATACAAACGAATTTCGTGAATAAATCTGTTTTTTTTTACTCCGGTCCTCTCTTTAGATGCCTTGGTACAAAAATTTCAAAGCAACGATAGAGAGCTGTGGTGACTTTAGATACGTTTACAGCGGTGAAATATCGGTTATAGGACCTGACGAAGTCGAGATAACCGAATTGCCGGTTGGTACATGAACTCAAACGTACAAAGAGACCGTGCTCGAAGCTATGCTTCATGGAAACGACAAGACACCATCGATTATCAGGTAAGTTTATCATTTTTTTTTTCACCAGGTTACTAGCAAGTTATATCGAGGAGTAATACATTTTTTTTTCGCAAATTCGCAACGTCGTATGGAGCAGTTGTACATTTTTTTCCCACACGACATGATTCAGGCAATCATTGCGGTAGATTTTTTATTTCATCACAAACAACTCGTACATTTTCGTGAAATGTTTCATTCAATTTTTCTCAGAAATTTCATATACCTTCACTCGCACGCAATAATTAATTTAATTTTTTTTTGTTTTCTCCTAGTGACTACAAGGAATACCACAACGACACGCTTGTGCATTTTGTCATCACGTTGAATCGCGACAAGCTTTATGAACTGGAGAGAGACGGTTTACACAAAACCTTCAAGCTCCAAACAACAGCTTCGATAACTTCGATGGTTTGTGTGCAATCTTTCTTTCAATTTTATTTTTTACTTTTTTAAGGTGATTAGTTACAGCAAATATCTAGCTACGAACAAAACCAATGATATATTATTGTCGAAATTTGTTTTTGAGCATCGATAGGACGCGCGAAAAGGATGTCGCGCAGACACTAGCGAAACAATATATTTTCGTGACAACCACGATTTTTCTAATACTGTGAAAATAATTGTGCGGAAGAAACAATCTGTGAAGATAAATTTTTCATTTTGTGTAAGGAGGTACGGTCGATGCTCGGTTAGTCAAGAATATGTTTGTATTTTTCTGCATTTCTACGATTGTTCCAACATATAATCATATTTTTCAAGTATTTTTTTTTAATAAACAATGAGTTTTTATATTGCGGGAAAATTTACCCATCGAAAAAAATTTTAAACACGACACTCGAGCTAGGTAGTAATGTTGTTCGTCGACGCTTGGCAACTTTGCTATAACATTAAGATGCTTCAACAACAATAACGAAATTACACTATTTCCATTATTCCCTTTACCATTATTCGCATTCATTAATTCTTATTTATTATTATTTTGTCTTGCCGCCATAGAACACGCAGACCTGAGACGCATGAGTACATGCTATGTAGAAATAATCTAATAGGTGAACGGCGTTGCCAAGCGTCGATCGGCTGTTAAACGGTCCTCGGATGACCTTTTCCCAGTACAAATTTCGATTTTTAAGTCTTTATTTCGCAATAATCCTTATGACCTGCAATTATTCGAATTCAGGGTTATCCGGAGAAATTCGGAGCGAATACGAAAAAATAATTTTCATACTCCTATGTTGGAAAGAGCATATCGAAGAAAAAACCAAATATGAGAATATCGCGCTGTTTCAACCCGCGCAGTACAAAATTCGAGTACTTTGTCATTTAATATCTCGAAAACGCACAATTACATATCACACTGTTAACTGAAACATATTTGAAAGAAAATTGAAACGTTTATATTGGATACGCTGATATGACCGTATCTCCTTCAAGGGAAGACTTTGACGACTGAAAATGGCCTAAACATTTGAATGGCGTTTACGAACAATTAAAAAAACATACGCAATTTTTCTTATTTTCAAGTTATTTATCATATTTTTGTCGATGAAAATCATTGGTTTTCGTAAAGAAAATATTAATAATTGAGAAATATATTGAGCGTTGAAGACGCTCTCGCGTTCGCGCATCGCTCCGTTCTTGCCGCGATTCCAAGTAGCCGGATGCGAATTTTCGAAGTTTCGAAACGGCATTCCATTCGGGATTGTTGTAGAAGAAACGTAAAAATTAGAAGAATCGCGGCTAATAATCTGAGAAACACGAAAAATTTGCTACGTTTATTATTATATCAGTACAAAAAAAATAACTTTTTTATACAGACGTCGGTTCAATGTGCGGAGAAAATTGTTATATTCATTTGAAAAGAAAAATCCTGGTGATATCTTTAGGCGTTCTTGAGTTATGGTGGCAAAACTGATGAATAATGTTGTTTTGAGAAAAACGCGTTTAAAGTTCGAGCGTAGTACTAGTGTAGAAAACTGTAACTTGTGTACCTCGAAAATTACCCGCGCTGTAAAGTGACTTCTCGAAGGCAGCTTCTTCAGCAACAGCCCAATTGTCCACTTTTCGCTCTCCTAAGCTCAATTTTGCGAATTTTTCAATTTTCTTTGTGCCAAAATGTTCGTAAAAGATTGTACTAATGGTAAAAAACGAAAAAAATTACGATTTTTTGGGATTTCACGCCTTCCTATTCCACTCAACCGAGTATGGAAAAAAAATTACAGTTTGACGAGTCAATACTTAGGAGAGTTTAAACCGAAAAGTGTTTTTCATACTCGACCGAACAAAATTAACGGGTGCCAATTATGTGATAAAATGTTCATTACTTTTTTTTGTTCTTTAATTAACAATTATTAATTCGTTACGAATTACTCAACAGTGCGCGTTCGACGAGAATCTCTGTCTGCACAAATATGACACTGTCTCGCAAATATTGCGAAGTTTCTACAAAGTGAGACTCGAGGGTTATCAGAAGAGAAAGGATCATCTCGAGGGTATACTTCAGGCGGAAGCGGCAAAATTGTCGAATCAAGCGAGATTCATATGCGAAATGTGCGACAGCAATCTCATGATCGAGAACAAAAAGAAGAAGGACATGATAGCGGAGCTCGTGCGCCGAGAATATCAATCGGATCCGGTTGTCACTTGGAAATTGACGCAGAACCGAGAGGAAGTATTAGTGAGTACGAAAAAAAAAAAAAAAAAAAAAATACAAATCTCTCAAGTTATACAAATTTTCGAATTTTCGAATTTTAAATGTGACTTAAAAGAAGAAAAAAAAATTCGTCGACAACTAATAATTTTTCTGCTCGAAAAAATTTTGGCAACTTAAGGAAAATTGCCAAGTAAGTGAAAGAAAGAAAGGGAAAAAAAAGGTCTTTGAGTGGCCAGAAAAATGTTTGTAAAGCAAACGGTAAGTTGAAAACGAAAATGTTTCTTTTTTTTTCTCGCGAATTCATCGGCAGGAGGAGGAAGCAGCGAATAATGCCGAGGATCCGACGACTGCCGCGCAAATTGAAAAAGAAAATTTCGATTATCTTTTCGGCATGAGTATGTGGCATCTTACGAAAGAACGAAAGGACGAATTGCTGAAACAACGAGACGAGAAGACGAAGGAGATTCAGCGTCTCCAGGCGAGAACTCCGATGTCAATGTGGAAAGAGGATTTGGACCAACTTCTCGCTGAATTAAATAAGGCAAGAGGGGGCAGTGGGAGGGGGGGGGTCTAGAATAAAAAAAGGACAAATTCTCGGGATTTTTCTTTCACACAAATATACGTTTGATAAATTGTAAATTTTTCATAAATGTTTATTAACACTTTAACGTGCTATATGAATTTTAATGAAAAATTATTAACGAAGTAGTTGGAAGACATTTTTTTTTTAACATATCAGTCTATTTTTTTCAATTTTCTTGTTTTCGAATATTCTCGTATTTTCGGAATTACCGTTTTTTTTTTTCCTTGAGAAAGTTTTAAAGTGCTGTTTTCGTGAAAATCCGTTCAATGTTTCTGAAACTTCTCGAGAAAAAATATTAAAAATTCGTGACTTCGAAAAATCCAAAAACGAAATTGAAAAAATTTTCGATAGAGAATTCCTAAAACAAATTCACATGTACTCGAAAAAATCGGTAGTTTAGTGGCGGTTTGTTGAATAATATTTCAAGAATCGTGCAAAATCTGAACGAGTTCTAGAATCTTGAATGAAAAATTTAATCGTACAAATGGGTCTGGGGGAGCGACCATTCCAAACTCTGATTTTTTGCGCACTGACACACGCAGACACATTCGAAAAAATTTTCAACAAAATTTTTTCGACGTTTTGACACGTTCTAAGTATACTTTGCATTGAACAATTTTCACAAAAACAAAGCTTTCTCTACGAGGAAGCAAAAAATGATTTTACACGCCACAAAATTGCAATGACTCACCCCACAAAATATTATTATTATTATTTATTTTTTATACCATAGGTGGAAGAGATAGAGCGCAAGGATGCCAGCAAATCGAAAGAAGCATCGAAAAAGCCATCGGCTAAGATCTACAAAGATGAACAGCGTCGAATTGTTCCAACGATCGACGACGATCTCAAGAATAAAATTGAAAAGTCTGACATCGTGATGAAAGACAAGAAGGACGGAATTTAAAAACCTCCGAGAGTGGTAAAGAGTTTAAAAATCAAAATAACAATAATAATAGTGATAATAATAATAATAATAATAATAATAATAATAATAATAATAATTTTTTATTCTTCTCTATTCGTGAAACATCATGAAAATTAAAAAAGCTCCAAAGTTGCCTCCACGAGGAAGTAAAAGTTGAAAAACTAATTTGCCCACACAAGGGGATTTGCGAGCCAGATAAACTAATGATAATTCCTCACTTACAGTATGTGATTTTCTTAATTTGTATTTTTTTTTCAATTTGATTTCAATAGACTCTTTTGTTTGATTCAAAATTTCGTAAATGCACAGCCCAGTCTTATCTCGACGTATGTCGTTTGTTTGAGTTTGAAGTTCGAAATAAATTTTCGGCAAAAAATTCAAAATTTTATTAAATCTTAATACTTTTGTCGATTCTCACTGAATTCGGTTGTTGAACATTGTCCATCGTCAATTCGTTTGTGAAAGAAAAATTACACTGCGATGGCGCGAAGTTTATTCGCGTTAAATCGTCACGCGGATTTTTTTTTTCGAAAAACGTCATAAAATCTAAATCCCTTTATCGATTATCGCTAAATTCATTACCAAACATCTTTCACCGCTTGCGTTTTTTTTTTCTGTTGAAAGTTTTTGCTAAAAATTTATAAAAGGCATAGCGATCATTTTTTTTTGTTAATTTAAAATCGAATAAAATTTGAAATACCCAAGTAATTTCCTCATTTGAGCACGATAGTTGAATTTTTTGACGTGCTGGCACATTTTAAACCCATTAGTATTGAAAATTCGATTCTTTTAAATTTATTTATTTTTTATTTATTTATTTTTAACAAAAGAAATCTCCACAAGAAAGCAAAAATTAAAAAATATATATACGTAAAATGTAAACGTTTCTTCGAATTTAGTTAAAAAAGATATGAAAAAAGAGCCCAAAGAGGAGAAAGATGAATTTGACGCTATCGTTGAATCAGCGTCAAAGCCTCTTGACGAAAGACTCGGCAATTCGCCCGATAAAATAGAGAAAAAAGCAGCTACGAAGAAGGGAGGAAAACAATCGAAACTGCCGTTCAAACTGATAAAGCGAGGAAACGCAAACAAAAGTAACAAGGATTCCGATACGGACGATGATGAAAGTAATTTCCATACACTGTCAACACCGCGTGCCCCCCGAGTACTACGACGAGCAGCAGCTTGTAAGTCCGAAATTTTTACTTTTTTTTTTGCGATTCAAAATCCACAATTTGAATTTTTGAAAATACAATAAATTGTCAAATTCGTATCGATATAAAAATTACTCGCAATAACTAAAAGATTAAAAATTCTCGAAATAGATGAAAATCTAATTAAAAAAAAAACTGAAATTTGAATTTTGTATTATCTAATCACTCCAATTATTATTTTTTTATTCGTTGTTATTTCGCGCTATCTCACATTGTTCGAATTCTTAATACTTGATTTTTTTCGTTTCACCATTTATCGGCGGGAAATCTTTGAATAGTGCAAAAATTAATTTTGAATAATTGTTCATATTGCAATTGTCTGGATTTATATTCAGTTGAAGATTTAAAAAAATGTTTGTTACATTTTCGACAGCAACGAAGAAATACAACCTCAGCAGCGACGAGGATAATCCTTCGAGTACCGAGCTCGTTCTACATCCGAACAACGATCTAGAGTAATGAGAGGAATAAAAAACAAATTATTTTCCCGATTGTTAATCGTAATCTCGCGGCTTTGCTCACGATTTTAACGTTTCTGTTTTATTTTTTCCAGTTCTATTCAGACCCAAAGAAAACGCTCCGATTCCATTGGCGGACAGCGATTCCGATGACGATATGAAAATTGACAAGAAAACTCCACCATCGACACGTAAGACTTTGAAATTCCATATTTTTTATATACATCTAAATAATAATAATTTTATAAAAATGAGTTTTTCCTTTTATTATTTATTTTACATGAAAATTATGTTTTTTTTTTTAATGTATATATAAAAAGATAGTTTTGCACATTGCTGGTTAGCACAACACAAAATTAACACCCTTTCGACGATTTTTTACCAAATTCAATACCAACCGTCGTTTATTGATAACCTATTTATATAAAACAGAATCGGCATAAAAAATCAACGGCACATTTTTTTCGAAAAATTAAAAAATCCATAAACTCTGAGCCGCTTTATGAATTTTCATAAAAATTGCACTAAATGAAGGTGACGTACAACCGTGCTTGCGTGCGTAATTTCAGGACTATAGTCCAGAGCGTTCTCGAATTATAAAGGATTTTGTTTCGGCACTCTCAACACCCGTGCAAACACAGAAATTTCTTTCTAAACATTATTTTGAAATGTTTTCGACATTTTTAATTACTCCGGTATTAATTACTCTATTTTTGTTTCTCACTATCGTAAAGATTTTATGTGGAAGCACAATTATTTATAAACGTTGATTAATCCTTTGTTCGTTGTGTCTCGGGGGCCAGATCGTTCCGAAGAATTGTTCGATTCGCTGGTGGGAAGTTCACCAACCGCGAGTACCAACAGACGGATCGTCAGCTCGTCGAACGATGACACACCGGTTAAGCCAACTCCTCCCAAAAAGAGCAGAGGTAAGTATTGCATATAAAAAAAATACAAAAATTTTAATCCATAACCTTGAGAATGCTTCGCGTACACAATTTCAACCAGAAGTGAGATTTGGTGAAAATTTTCAGCACTTTTAAATGGGATAAAAATTTGAAATAAATCAACCAATTAGATGTTAAAATTTTGATTTTGAATAATAACAATGTCTCGAAAATTTATTAATCAAGTGGTTGAAAAAGTTGTTAAAGTAATCATCAGAAATTTTTTTATCTTTTTGGATCAAATGAATTCATGGATTTTTTTGGACACGTGGGCATTTTTTTTAAGAATTTCCCCTTTATTTTGAAATTTCTGTTTGCGTATTTGTTTACGGCTGTTTGAAACTATCTTCAATGACTGGAAAATTGTTCACGAAACTATATCCAAAATTTAAGATTTTTCTACCGATTTGCAAAATAATTTAAAAAAGTTCCAAAGAGGAGAAAAGATTCTGAAAACATTTGCACGTATTCAAACACGTCGATAAATTCATTTTATATGACAAAAAAAATTTTACCGATGGATTGTGGACACTTTGTTTGTCACAAATTTGTTAATTAGTTTTTGGCATTATTATTATTGAAAATCAATGTTTTGAACATCTTCAATATTATTGATTTTTTACAAATTTTTGTCACATCGCGAAGATACTAAAATTCTGGTCAGATCGAACTTTTCATTCGGAATGTATGCGTGAAGCGTCCTTAATTTTTTTACGGTCGTATTAATTTCAGTTAATTATTTGGTAATAAATATATTTATAGTTATTTTTGAAATACAACAAAAACAACACCTCAAAATTCCATATTTTAATGTTGCTAATTATTCTCACGACACTCGACATTTAAGATTTTAACTCGATAACTCAAAAATTATCCGAGCTAGAGTACAAATGCTTGTACGAAAAAATATAAAAAAAACCAAAATTAAAAAATCTCGCAACAGGTAGAACAAAAGTAATTACGAAGCAAAATATATATATATATATATATATATTTTTTTTTGTACTTTTCGGTTCCGGCAAAAAAGAAAACAGAAAATGCCGGTGGGAGCAAGGGAGGTGAAAAGAGAGCATTGAAAAAATCATCTCAGTCTTCAGGCTCGGATTCTGACGATATTTTCGAGCCGAAAAAGAACGCACCCGTAAGTACCAATGAAATGAAAAAAAAAAAAAATTATTTGCATCAGTGATTATAGAGACGATTTTTGTTTTTTTTTTATTTTAAATAATTTAAAAAAAAAATCGGTGCCGCAGTAATATTGCTTTCCGACAGAACTGAAACTCGCACTCCATTCTTATTCTCATCGTAATCGTTAAATCGAAATAAAATGACGATTTTTGTTGTATTTCTATACATTTTTTTTATAATACTATCGATTTTTGCAATTTTTTTTTGGGCGATAATTTTCAAAGTTCTTTTTCTAGTATAAAAAATTGTCATATCGAAATGAGTGAAACGGCATTTTCTAAGTTAACTCGCGGCGTTTTCAAAAACCTCCGCATAAGCCTCAATCGGTCGAACGATCGCAAAATTATGACCGTTTGAAATTTTGATATTTTTTGTGTTATTTTTTTTAAGCGAGCGAAAAAATCAGAATAGAGTTGTTTCATCTATAACGGCGAATTTTAGTTGTAAAGCTAAAAAATTCGAGTCAGAAAAAAACTCGAAAAAATGTGACGGATAACAATTTTTCTCCTTAAATTTTCAGTCGAAGAAAAAACCGAGAAGATCGGATTCCAACGACGAGAGCGTCGTAACCGACGATTCGCCAGTATCGCGAAAATTAGTCGGTCGCTCGCGCAAACCAGTCTCGTACGCGGTTGATTCGGATCATTCGGATTGAATTTTTTTAAACAACCCAAATCGTTCGACCAGAATCGTCGACTGAGAGTAATTTTTCGTTTTTTTTTTCTTAATCTCTTTTTCCGTTCCATTTACGGCGAGAAGAATCGCTGTAACGTCGCCGTTGCACCCGGTCAGGGATGATCATTTCGAAAGTATATTTTTTACAAAAGCGTGAAAAGAGAATTCGGTTTGAAAAAAAGTCACTACCGTGACCAACAAAAGTCTCAACCGACAGCACGGCGCTATTTTAGTCGTTCCACAGCCCGTAATTTATATTGAAAAAGACAACAAAAAAAAAGGTCAAGTTGATATTTACCTGTAATCGTATTAATTTACTTTTCAACATCGCTCCGATAATTGTTCCGCGACCGTAAAACAAGAGGCTTTTTTAATTTTCATGATGTTTCACGAATAGAGAAGAATAAGAAATTATTGTTATTATTATTATCACTATTATTATCGTTATTTTGATTTTTAAACTCTCTACCACTCTCGGAGGTTTTTAAATTCCGTCCTTCTTGTCTTTCATCACGATGTCAGACTTTTCAATTTTATTTTTGAGATCGTCGTCGATCGTTGGAACAATTCGACGCTGTTCATCTTTGTAGATTTTAGCCGATGGCTTTTTCGATGCTTCTTTCGATTTGCTGGCATCCTTGCGCTCTTTCTCTTCCACCTGTGGTATAAAAAACAAATAATAATAATAATATTTTGTGGGGTGAGTCATTGCAATTTTGTGGCGTGTAAACTTATTTTTTGCTTCCTCGTAGAGAAAGTTTTGTTTTTGTGAAAATTGTTCAATGCAAAGTATACTTAGAACGTGTCAAAACGTGGAAAAATGTTGTTGAAATTTTTTTCGAATGTGTCTGCGTGTGTCAGTGCGCAAAAAATCAGAGTTTGGAATGGTCACTCCCCCAGACCCAGTTGTACGATTTAATTTTTCATTCAAGATTGTAGAACTCGTTCAGATTTTGCACGATTCTTGAAATATTATTCAACAAACCGCCACTAAACTACCGATTTTTTCGAGTACATGTGAATTTGTTTTAGGAATTCTCTATCGAAAATTTTTTCAATTTCGTTTTTGGATTTTTTGAAGTCACGAATTTTTTATATTTTTTCTCGAGGAGTTTCAGAAACATTGAACGGATTTTCACGAAAACAGCACTTTAAAACTTTCTCAAGGAAAAAAAAAACGGTAATTCCGAAAGTACGAGAAAATTCGAAAACAAGAAAATTAAAAAAATTAACTGATATGTTAAAAAAAAATGTCTTCCAACTACTTCGTTAATAATTTTTCATTAAAATTCATATAGCACGTTAAAGTGTCAATAAAAATTTTTGAAAAATTTACAATTTATCAAACGTATATTTGTGTGAAAAAAAAATCTCGAAAATTTGTCTTTTTTTTTAATTCTAGACCCCCCCCCTCCCCTTCCGCTGCCCCCTCTTGCCTTATTTAATTCAGCGAGAAGTTGGTCCAAATCCTCTTTCCACATTGACATCGGAGTTCTCGCCTGGAGACGCTGAATCTCCTTCGTCTTCTCGTCTCGTTGTTTCAGCAATTCGTCCTTTCGTTCTTTCGTAAGATGCCACATACTCATGCCGAAAAAATAATCGAAATTTTCTTTTTCAATTTGCGCGGCAGTCGTCGGATCCTCGGCATTATTCGCTGCTTCCTCCTCCTGCCGATGAATTCGCGAGAAAAAAAAAGAAACATTTTCGTTTTCAACTTACCGTTTGCTTTACAAACATTTTTCTGGCGACTCGGAGACCTTTTTTTTCCTTTCTTTCTTTCACTTGGCAATTTTCCTTCGATAGCCAAAATTTTTTCGAGCAGAAAAATTATTAGCTGGCGACTAATTTTTTTTCTTCTTGTAAGTCACATTTAAAATTCGAAAATTTGTATAACTTGAGAGATTTGTATTTTTTTTTTTTTTTCGTACTCACTAATACTTCCTCTCGGTTCTGCGTCAATTTCCAAGTGACAACCGGATCCGATTGATATTCTCGGCGCACGAGCTCCGCTATCATGTCCTTCTTTTTGTTCCCGATGATGAGATTGCTGTCGTACTTTTCGCATATGAATCTCGCTTGATTCGACAATTTTGCCGCTTCCGCCTGAAGTATACCCTCGAGATGACCCTTTCTCTTCTGATAACCCTCGAGTCTCACTTTGTAAAAACTTCGCAATATTTGCGAGACAGTGTCATATTTGTGCAGAAAGAGATTCTCGTCGAACGCGCACTGTTGAGTAATTCGTAACGAATTGATAATTGTTAATTAAAGAACAAAAAAAGTAATGAACATTTCATCACATAATTGGCACCCGTTAATTTTGTTCGGTCGAGTACGAAAAACACTTTTCGGTTTAAACTCTCCTAAGTATTGACTCGTCAAACTGTAATTTATTTTCCATACTCGGTTGAGTGAAATAGGAATGCGTGAAATCCCAAAAAATCGTAATTTTTTTCGTTTTTTACCATTAGTACAATCTTTTACGAACATTTTGGCACAAAGAAAATTGAAAAATTCGCAAAATTGAGCTTAGGAGAGCGAAAAGTGGACAATTGGGCTGTTGCTGAAGAAGCTGCCTTCGAGAAGTCACTTTACAGCGCGGGTAATTTTCGAGGTACACAAGTTACAGTTTTCTACACTAGTACTACGCTCGAACTTTAAACGCGTTTTTCTCAAAACAACATTATTCATCAGTTTTGCCACCATAACTCAAGAACGCCTAAAGATATCACCAGGATTTTTCTTTTCAAATGAATATAACAATTTTCTCCGCACATTGAACCGACGTCTGTATAAAAAAGTTATTTTTTTTGTACTGATATAATAACAAACGTAGCAAATTTTTCGTGTTTCTCAGATTATTAGCCGCGATTCTTCTAATTTTTACGCTTTTTCTACAACAATCCCGAATGGAATGCCATTTCGAAACTTCGAAAATTCGCATCCGGCTACTTGGAATCGCGGCAAGAACGGAGCGATGCGCGGAACGCGAGAGCGTCTTCAACGCTCAATATATTTCTCAATTATTAATATTTTCTTTACGAAAACCAATGATTTTCATCGACAAAAATATGATAAATAACTTGAAAATAAGAAAAATTGCGTATGTTTTTTTAATTGTTCGTAAACGCCATTCAAATGTTTAGGCCATTTTCAGTCGTCAAAGTCTTCCCTTTAAGGAGATACGGTCATATCAGCGTATCCAATATAAACGTTTCAATTTTCTTTCAAATATGTTTCAGTTAACAGTGTGATATGTAATTGTGCGTTTTCGAGATATTAAATGACAAAGTACTCGAATTTTGTACTGCGCGGGTTGAAACAGCGCGATATTCTCATATTTGGTTTTTTCTTCGATATGCTCTTTCCAACATAGGAGTATGAAAATTATTTTTTCGTATTCGCTCCGAATTTCTCCGGATAACCCTGAATTCGAATAATTGCAGGTCATAAGGATTATTGCGAAATAAAGACTTAAAAATCGAAATTTGTACTGGGAAAAGGTCATCCGAGGACCGTTTAACAGCCGATCGACGCTTGGCAACGCCGTTCACCTATTAGATTATTTCTACATAGCATGTACTCATGCGTCTCAGGTCTGCGTGTTCTATGGCGGCAAGACAAAATAATAATAAATAAGAATTAATGAATGCGAATAATGGTAAAGGGAATAATGGAAATAGTGTAATTTCGTTATTGTTGTTGAAGCATCTTAATGTTATAGCAAAGTTGCCAAGCGTCGACGAACAACATGACTACCTAGCTCGAGTGTCGTGTTTACAATTTTTTTCGATCGGTAAATCTTTCCCGCAATATAAAAACTCATTGTTTATAAAAAAAAAATACTTGAAAAATATGATTATATGTTGGAACAATCGTAGAAATGCAGAAAAATACAAAAATATTCTTGACTAACCGAGCATCGACCGTACCTCCTTACTCAAAATGAAAAATTTATCTTCACAGATTGTTTCTTCCGCACAATTATTTTCACACTATTAGAAAAATCGTGGTTGTCACGAAAATATATTGTTTCGCTAGTGTCTGCGCGACATCCCTTTCGCGCGTCCTATCGATGCTCAAAAACAAATTTCGACAATAATATATCATTGGTTTTGTTCGTAGCTAGATATTCGCTGTAACTAATCACCTTAAAAAAGTAAAAAATTAAATTGAAAGAAAGATTGCACACAAACCATCGAAGTTATCGACGCCGTTGTTTGGAGCTTGAAGGTTTTGTGTAAACCGTCTCTCTCAAGTTCATAAAGCTTGTCGCGATTCAACGTGATGACAAAATGCACAAGCGTGTCGTTGTGGTATTCCTTGTAGTCACTAGGAGAAAACAACAACAAAAATTCAATTAATTTTTGCGTGCGAGTGAAGGTATATGAAATTTCTCAGAAAAATTGAATAAAACATTTCACGAAAATTTACGAGTTGTTTGTGATGAAATAAAAAATCTACCGCAACGATTGCCTGAATCATGTCGTGTGGGAAAAAAATGTACAACTGCTCCATACGACGTTGCGAATTTGCGAAAAAAAAATTTATTACCCCTCGATATAACTTGCGAGTAACCTGGTGAAAAAAAAGAAATGATAAACTTACCTGATAATCGATGGTGTTTTGTCGTTTCCATGAAGCATAGGTTCGAGCACGGTCTCTTTGTACGTTTGAGTCCATGTACCAACCGGCAATTCGGTTATCTCGACTTCGTCAGGTCCTATAACCGATATTTCACCGCTGTAAACGTATCTAAAGTCACCACAGCTCTCTATCGTTCCTTTGAAATTTTTGTACCAAGGCATCTAAAGAGAGGACCGGAGTAAAAAAAAAACAGATTTATTCACGAAATTCGTTTGTATGAAAAATTGAAAAGGACGACGGGATTCGAAAAATGACGATTAAATTACCATCGGTTTTGGTTCTGCTCCTTCGAGCATACGATAAAGATTCTCGATTATCTCACGCGGATTGTAATTCGGTATTTTCGTCATCCAGCCAGTTCCAATACCGTCAGCGCCGTTAACGAGAACCATCGGTATTATCGGCATATAATGAACCGGCTCGATTTTCTGATTGTCATCGTACTCGTACTTTAGTATGGCGTCGTCGAATTTGTGAAAGATAAATCTCGCCAGTGAAATGCGGAAGAACAAAAGGGAATTATCAAAAATTCGTTTTATCGAATATCTTTACAAATGACATTTCACGAAAATATTTCCAACAAAGGGACAGAACGAAAACGTATATTCGAGTTTTTTCTACAATTTTTTTCGTAATCCAGACGAAAGCTCAATGTTCTCGGAGAGAAAAAGAAAGGTGCAAATTAAAAACTTGCACGTTGCTTCCTCATTATTTTATCTCTCGGAGAAATTACCCTCCATGAGCAAGTTAACTCCTCAATTTTAGCTTCCTCATAGAGGAAAAGCATTGTGAGCGAGATAAAATAATGAGGAAGCCATGTGAAAGTTTTTAATTTGCATCTTTTTTTTTAATGAATTCGATCTAAACAATTCTAAGGTACCACCGGTCGTAAATTTTTATGATTATTCATTATCATTTTGCAAAATGTATTAAAGAGGAATTCGTCGAATTAGCAAAAATATACAAACGTCCAAACGATTAATTTTTTAAACAACTTGAAGCACCTTACCAATACAGTTCGACGAAAAAATAATTCCTTTGTGATGAAAGTAAAAAAATGGGGTCGATGTACGATTTTTGGCCATTTCCACTGTCAATACATGTCAATCGTAGTTTTTCATTATTCCCATAATGGTACTTCAATAATAGTCATATGAGTAGAACAAAATTACATCTACGCGATATTTCTTAAATTCGATTATATTCCGAGTTTCGTGCTTTAGAACGCATTGGGCAAATATCGGAACAAAACCTGGCCACAAATCGTACGTCTATCCTAAAAAGTACGAATTATCGTGTCGACGTTTTCCGTTTTATTTTTTTTCAGCGACGAAAAAACCGTTACCGTAATTTCGTTTTCTCATGGAGGGCGCTTTGTTTTTGTGAATTAAAAGGAAGAAAAAAAAAACCGCCATCTCTTCGCGTACCTGAGCTGAGTGAAGATATATCGAGGACTCGCGGCATCTTTGCCACCGGTGAGTCTCGTGCCAAATTGACCGATCGGTTGAAGTAAATTGATATTGTTGCTGCCGACGAAATTTTGCGCCCGATGAATGATTGTCGCCATCAACGACGCTTCGCCATGATGATAAGCCGATTGTTCGCCGACCGAACCGGCCAATTGGGCTACTTTAACCTCGTGCTTGTCGTTACGCTTCAGGCACGTGTACAAAACTTTTCGCTGTCCGGGCTTCAAACCATCGATCATATTCGGTATCGAGCGCACGTTGTCGTAATTGCTGAACAATACAAGCTCGACGTTTATAAAATCGGAATAACTGACGGCCTTCGTGTCCTTCTCGTAAAGATATCTCTCGCCGAGGCCTATTTCCTTTCGTCTCTTCGTCTCGTCCATGTGATTTGTCAGCCAATCTTTGCGCTGATCGGCGCATTTTTTACTGAACGCCATTATTATATTCTGATCGTCGTCGTCACCGCCGTAAGTAAAACAAATTCTGTGACGTGCCATATTTTGCCATATTCTCGAAGTGAAAAATAAAAACCTTTGTAGTATTTGACTTTGTAGGTGTGGAAATTCTCGGTCTCTTTTTTCCACGCCTCGAATTCGGGCAACGAGAAGAACGACAGAACGTGGCTACCCTCGGTGTGGAGAAAAAATGAGAAAAAAAATTTCACGTTTCTCGAAGAAATGGCCACTGAATTGGTGATCAGCTAGTCAAAATACATCGATATAGCGTCCTAAAATTAAATTTTGTACTTTTAAATTTCATTTTAGGACGCTATATCGATGTATTTTGACTCGCTGATCACCAATTCAGTGGCCATTTCTTCGAGAAACTTGAACGTTTTTTTTCATTTTTTGCCCACACCTTTTTCGGAAACCTAAAAATGTCGAAATTTCAAATGGTCATAACTCGGCTCCCGTTTCATCGATTTCGGGTTTTAACCGGTGTTTTCAATACGTCGCGAGCAGAACAATCTAGAAAAGTGCCTATTGCGGCGAGAGTGTAAATTGTACTGGTGAGTTGGTACGGGTCACTGAAGTTGATTTTTGCCCAAAATTCTTGTTTTTTCGCTGTTATCTCCGAAACAATTGACTTTACGAAAAAAATGTGAATGAAAAACTTGTTGGAAATTTAATTTCCTACAAAAAAGGGCCTATCTACCCAATTGCTTAGATTAATATTTCTTGAGATATTGAACTTTTACTTATGAGTAGTATAAAATTTTTTTTTAAGTAAACATGAATATATATATATATTTATATATTTTCATATGTTTACTTTTTTACTTACTTACTTTTTTCTTAGATACTTTATTACGTAACTTTACCAAACTATAAAATGATATTTAGCATCTTTTTTTATACTTTTGTAGTTTTTGTAGAAAAGTATATATATATAAAAAGCGAGAGAGAGAGCGGAAGAGAGGTAGAAATATATATATATATATTTTTTTTTTTCTATATATATAAATATATATATATATATATATATATATATTTATATTTTTTATATGAAAATATATATTTATATATTTTCATATTAAATTCGCACGTTGTCCATGCTCGGACGACGATTTATATACATGTGTGTATCTCTCGTCATTTTATAGAGCGGGATCGCTGACACCTACGAGAGATGAAATGCATTGCATCGGACTAATTTTATTATACTATTTAAGGACTTACATACGTCCAGCGGTACCGAAAACGTACCAAAAGAAAAACTGTTTTTAGGAGGGATAGAAATAGAAATTGATAAAAAAATTCTTACACATTGTTTATTACTGTGTTAAGTTTGTAAACAAATTTATTTCAAATTTTTTTTTCAAAAATTACAACATGAAAAATCACATTTTTTGAAGCACTGTAAAAAAAAAGTTGCTCCACGGTCGGCAGTATTTCTTCCTCAAATGTTGACGGATCTGCAAAATGTAAAGAAATTCTTGTAAAATAAGGTAGTAGTTATAGTTGTCGAGCCGGATTTTTGAAATTCGAAAAATTAAACAATTTACGGTAATTAAAAAAAAATGTTAAGTTTGTGTCAAAAAAGTCACACTTCAATTGTTTTTATAAAATTTTCTAATTATAATTTAAAAAATCCGGCTCGATAGAGTATAGAAAAAACAATTCCGAATATTTAAAAAAAAAAATCATCAAAAAATATTAAAAACCGTACGAGTTATCATGCCGACCGTGTCAGAAAAAGTAGTTTTGAGAAAAACGCGTTTAAAATTTCAAGCGCGTTTCGCTCGAAGTCGCGCGCGGCTGGAGCAAGAACTTTATGAATTTTTTTAATTTATTTAGTTAACTTACGTCTAATCTCCCATTCCAGCTTCATATTGTACGCCTTCCTTGTCAGTAAAAAATTGTTGTTGTTTATTTTTTTCTAATCGACGAATTGTTCTGGCCTCTTTTGTTGCTTTGGTAGCGTTGATTCGAGCGTGTTTCACATTATCAGGCAGTCACATTATCTACAATAACTTTTGAACTATGGGGAATTTTTACAATTAGCTTACACAGAAATACGCCTAAGACTATAAGGAATAATAATCTGTAAACAAAAAAAATCGATTTTTTGAAAATTCTCGACGTATCTAAGGCCTTAAAAGTTTTATACTATTTCAAAAATTTGAACAAATATATCACTCGATCTCAGAAAACTTACTTTTTTCTTACTTTCTTCTTTTTTTTATATATAAAAAAGTATCTAAGAAAAAAGTAAATTTTCTGAGATCGAGTGATAAATTTATTCAAATTTTTGAAATAGTATAAAACTTTTTAATAGTATAATAAAATTAGTCCGATGCAATGCATTTCATCTCCGTCTCTCCTAGGTGTCAGCGATCCCGCTATGTAGAATGACGAGATACACACGCATGTATATAAATCGTCGGGCGAGCATGGATAACGTGCGAATCACGTTATATATATGTTCATGTTTGCTTTTTTACTAACTTACTTTTTTCTAAGATACTTTTTTACGTAAATTTGACAAAAAACTGTAAAATTATATTTAACAACCTTTAAAAATATTTTGGTTTTTGTAGAAAAAAAAAAAATATATATATATCTATCTCTCTTCCGCTCTCTCTCTCTCGCGCTTTTCATATATATATACTTTCCTACAAAAACTACAAAAGAATAAAAAACAATGTTAAATATCATTTTATAGTTTGGTAAATTTACGTAAAACAGTATTACGTAAAATTTACGTAAGAAAAATAATAAAAAATAAAATAAACCTAAAATAAATACTGAAAATAAATAAACAAATCAAATGTACGGGAAACTGTATTATTGCAATAACCTTCCCATCGGCCGCTCCCAAGACCATTACTTTGTCATATCCTATAGAATATAGCATTTTTCAGTTTTTCACCTTTCCTAGAACGGTGCTTTCCGGACATAGAAAATCGCTGAAATTTTTTTAGGGGTCTCTTGTAACGACGAACAACGAATAGCGATCATAAAAAATCCGTCTATCTGATTTCAGTACGAAATACGATTTTTTCAGTTTTTCACCCCCCCATAAGGGTGTTTTCCGGACATAGAAAATCGTTCAAAATTTTTTGGAGTTCTCCTGTAACGACGAACAACGAATAACGATCATAAAAAATCCTTCTATCTGATTTCAGTACGAGCTACGATTTTTTCAGTTTTTCACCCTCTCATAAGGGTACTTTCCGGACATAGAAAAGCGTTCAAAATTTTTTAGGGGTCTCTTGTAACGACGAACAATGAATAACGATCATAAAAAATCCGTCTATCTGATTTCAGTAAGAAGTACGATTTTTTCAGTTTTTCACCCTCCGCATAAGGGTGCTTTCCGGACATAGAAAATCGTTCAAAATTTTTTAGAGTTCTCTTGTAACGACGAACAACGAATAACGATCATAAAAAATCCGTCTATCTGATTTCAGTACGAGCTACGATTTTTTCAGTTTTTCACCCTCTCATAAGGGTGCTTTCCGGACATAGAAAATCGTTCAAAATTTTTTAGGGGTCTCTTGTAACGACGAACAACGAATAACGATCATAAAAAATCCGTCTATCTGATTTCAGTAAGAAGTACGATTTCTTCAGTATTTCACCCTCCCCATAAGGGTGCTTTCCGGACATAGAAAATCGTTCGAAATTTTTTAGAGTTCTCCTGTAACGACGAACAACGAATAACGATCATAAAAAATCCGTCTATCTGATTTCAGTGAGAAATACGATTTTTTCAGTTTTTCACCCTCTCATAAGGGTGCTTTCTGGTCATAGAAAATCGTTTACAATTTTTAGGGGTCTCCTGGAACGGCGGAGAACGAATAACGATCATAAAAAATCCGTCTATCTGATTTCAGTACGAGCTACAATTTTTTCAGTTTTTCACCCTCTCATAAGGGTGCTTTCCGGACATAGAAAATCGTTCAGAATTTTTTAGGGGTCTCCTGGAACGACGAACAACGAATAACGATCATAAAAAATCCGTCTATCTGATTTCAGTACAAGCTACGATTTTTTCAGATTTTCACCCTCTCATAAGGGTGCTTTCCGGACATAGAAAATGGTTCAGAATTTTTTAGGGGTCTCCTGGAACGACGAACAACGAATAACGATCATAAAAAATCCGTCTATCTGATTTCAGTACGAACTACGATTTTTTGAGTTTTTCACACTCTCATAAGGGTGCTTTCCGGACATAGAAAATCGTTCAAAATTTTTTAGTTGTCTCTTGTAATGACGAACAACGAATAACGATCATAAAAAATCCGTCTATCTCATTTTAGTACGAAGCACGATTTTTTCAGTTTTTCACCCTCCATAAGGGTGCTTTCCGGACATAGAAAATCGCTCAAATTTTTTCAGAGGTCTCTTGTAACGGGGAACAACGAATAACCACCATAAAAAATCCGTCTATCTGATTTCAGTACGAACTGCGATTTTTTCAGTTTTTCGCCCTCTCATAAGGGTGCTTTCCGGACATAGAAAATCGTTCAAAATTTTTTAGGGGTCTCCTGTAACGACGAACAACGAATAACGATCATAAAAAATCCGTCTATCTCATTTTAGTACGAAGCACGATTTTTTCAGTTTTTCACCCCCCATAAGGGTGCTTTCCGGACATAGAAAATCGTTCAAATTTTTTTGGGGGTCTCCCGTACAGACGAAAAACGTTTAACGATCATAAAAAATCCGTCTATCTGATTTCAGTACGAAGTACGATTTTTTCAGTTTTTCACCCCCCCCATAGGGGTGCTTTCCGGACATAGAAAATCATTTAAATTTTTTTAGGGGTCGCCGTTAGGGGCCTGGGTCCCAAATGTTCACGAAAACCTCGAGCAATACTGAAATTAATTTTTTTTTTTTAAACTTGATTTCGTTGCGTCGCAACGATGCACATTTCAGCATCATCATTTTAAAGGGTTTTCGATCACGAAAAGAATGAGCACAGAGTGGGGTTCCAACTCCATCGGGAAGCAACGTTACAGCGATTTTAGTGAAGCCACTTCTTTTTCGCCGAATTGCAAAAAAATGTTGAATTCTTTAAATTTTCTTTTAGGACGCTATATCGATGTATTTTAACTCGGTGATTACTAATTCAGTACCCGTTTCCTTGAGAAACTCGAAATTTCATTGAAAATCGTCCAAAAAGTGATTTTTTTCGTTTTTCGCCTTTTTCTCATTGAAATATTGAGATTTCGACTAAAAGCGGTGTTATTCGTGATCAGCGAAATTTCGCCATTTTCACATTGATATTTTGAGATTTCGACTAGAACTCGGTGTTATTCGTAATCAGCGGAAAATTTCCGATCGAATAGGGTATCGAAACATTGAAAAAAAAAAAAAAAAATTTTTTTGTAATTTTTTGCCCTCCTTTTTGAAAACCTAAAAATCTCGAAATTTCAAATGGTCATAACTCGGCTCCCGTTTCATCTATTCTGGGTTTTGACGTGCGTTTTCAAAACGTCTCGAGTAGACTTAGAGAATGCATTTTGGATCATCCCGATATCTCAATCATTGTAGCCGTGAGAGCAGGTTGAAAATCGGCGAGAAAAATGAGAAGGGGTATGTATGGAGAAATTCGCAAAAATCGATGGTCCGACTTTAAAAATCGGTGAAAAATCGAAAAATAATGATAGCACAATGATTCAAGCGCCATTTTAAAGGGTTTTCGATCACGAAAAGAATGAGCACAGAGTGGGGTTCCAACTCCATCGGGAAGCAACGTTACAGCGATTTTGGTGAAGCCAATTCTTTTTCGCCGGAATGCAAAAGAATTTTCAATTTTTAAGTTTTTCACCCCCCCCCCCCCCCCCCATAAGGGTGCTTTCCGGACGGAGATAATCGTTCACATTTTTTTAGGGGTCGCCATTAAGGGCGTGGGCCCCAAATATTTCCGAAAATCTCGACCAATACCGAAAATTAAGTATTTAAAAAAAAAGTTGATTTCGTTGCGTTCCAACGATGCAAACTTCAGCATCATGTTTCTGTACCATATCACTGTACTATTCCAATAACCACCGGTATACATATCGCGTGTATATAAAAATCACGATATCTATCTCTCGTCGTGTTTCTACAGCGCATACTCGGCTAATTAAGATAATATGCACGTAATAAACGTGACCCTTCACGATCAGGTTCAACTAATTGACCCGATTCCCTTGCTCAGTGATTGTAACATCTGTTTCTACGAATTGAAACTGGGTGAAGCTAAAACGTGAGTCCTCGTATATATGCAAACGTTCGAGGATGGTTTAGTTTGTTGTGGCCTTATGCCATTCATCTTGTGATCCGCACACTGGATATGGCCATCACAGACTCCAAGAGCCAAAGCTCGCGGCCGTGATTGAAATTTCTCGGAAGTCTTATTAGTGCCGTGACACGAGAGTGTAACATTGACGAGTTTGCAGGTATGCAACACAAACTAATGGTATGAAGTATTCCACATGAATGGGAAGAAATTTTGGATTTACTAACATTTTACGAGGTCTATGTTGCGAAGGGTCGTTTAAGGGTTCACGTACCCCTGCGCGCGCTGAAAACCGAGTAAATTTGAAAAATTATTATAAAGGTTTTATATTGAATAAAATTAAATTGTTGATTTCACATTTTTTTATTAACTTTTCAACCATAAGGAAAAAAATTTTCATTTAAAAAAAAAATATTGACATTATTTCTTACGGTGATAAATGGACCACTGATGAAAACCATGGCGCCTTCTTGTCGACATCATAACTTCACGAAAAATTATCCAATCTGCAAAAATAAAAAAGGATCTAGTAAAATAATGCAGTAGTAATACTTTGACGGAGGGATTTTTTTGTTTTTTTTTTTATAATAAAGAAAGTACAGTATTT
Source organism: Oxytorus armatus (assembly GCA_958009045.1). Classification (NCBI taxonomy): domain Eukaryota; kingdom Metazoa; phylum Arthropoda; class Insecta; order Hymenoptera; family Ichneumonidae; genus Oxytorus; species Oxytorus armatus. The sequence continues at coordinate 8,769,330 of OY253751.1, read as the reverse complement.
CAAACTTTAGTATATAATTTTTAAAAAAACTGTCTAACCAAAAAATTAAAAAAAACCTCTCGTCAGACGATTTAAAAAAAAACGTTAAAAAATATTCAAATTTGACTGTGTTATCGTGGCGACACTGTCTAAGAACATAGTTTCAAGAAAAGCGCGTCAATGATGTTAATATTGAAAAACGATAAATAAAAAATTTGTTTTCTTATAGTTTAAAAGTTAATAAAAAATGTGAATTCAACAATTTAATTTTTTTTTTCACCATATGACCTTTTTGAAATTTCATTGTCATTTTCCCTTATTTCCGAATCGTCAATGAAAAAGTGTCTATTCCGCATTTGACTGTATCGTAAAGGCCTTCTGAATAATGGAAAATTATGGGCATAAGTATAAGTGTCTAATTTTCATGGTTTTTTTCAAAATAATTTAATTATCAATCTTAGTTTTCAAAATATCCGTTCTCGCGTAAATTTATACTAAAACTGTCGTTAACAATAGCGAATAATTGCCATTCGCTATTTTCAACATTTTCAATATTTCGTCATGAATATCACAAATAATGTTTTTTTGTTGCCTAAATAAACTCTTTTCTATAGACCAGTATAAAAATAAATTGTAAACAATACTAATTATGTTAAATAAAAAAAGAATTTTTTTTTCAATGTTTTTTTTTTAAGTCACCATTCGCAAATAAAATGATGAACGCCAAAAATGTCATCGACCCAAAATCGTTCGACTTCGCGTGGACCAGCCCACAGGCATCGCTATGTATTGTAACATCTGTCCTGAAACTATATAACGAGACAGTTATCGCGAATTATATCCCAAAGGCGTGCGTCAATCGATGACTATCAATATGTTAAATTTTTTTTCTTTCATTCATTAATCTCTCGATCCATCATTGAATTGATCGAGAACTTGTGATCTATCGAATTAAGATATCGTCGCGAATCCCTTACACGATTGATCGATGATCATTCATGGTCGTTCAGCTGTCGAGAAACAACTCGATATTTTATTTATTTTATTTTTCCTCTTTGTAAAACAGATCTCTGACACGACATTTTACAAACTTTTTCGTTCTCTCGTGCAGACGACTGATCCTTCAGATTTTTTCAACTTTTGCAGCACGAGAATACTGATACTACGAGAGAGAAAAAGAGAGAATAAGACTCATTAATGTTGATCATTGTGAATCGAAATGGTCCAGACTACAATCGGTCCAGGTAAAAAGAAAGGTACGTAGAGTGTTCATTGAATGGACAAGAGAAGGAAAAAAATCATGAGATATCTAAGAGAAGAGTTTATTTCTCGTTCTCTATCTTTCATTCTCTGTTCATTGTCATTCATTACGATAGATGAGATTCTTGTGGGAAAAAAAAACAATTGCCATTGTTATTATTTTTAATCAATATCAAATTTTTAGTATCAAGAGAATCGTTGATTCTTTCCGGTTTTTGTCGTACATAAAAAAGTACTCAATATTCTTGTCGAAACTCACGTTTGACTGGGAATATACACGGGAATCATCTTTAACAACGATTTTCTAGAAACGAAGATAGATATCATAATGAGTACAATAAAACGTCGAAGGTAAATCGATTGAGAATTGAGGAAGAAACTGTGAACACAGTGATGATACTGTTGAAAAAAAAATTGCAGTAATGTCTCTACATCATAAAAAGCTCAGAGATCCACCATGCGTCCATATCCACGTTCTTGCAATCACACGTTTTGTCTCTGTGTCTTCCGGTTACGAGAGAGAAGGTAATCGAAACCTCAACGATATATACTTCTGTATATACATATATAAACAACGAAAGATATACATGACAGGAGAAACGACTGTTCGAACGCTTCTCGAATACTCACTAAATTATTCATAGGTTCTTCACGAGTATATGGGTTGCGAACGAGAGAGGAGAGGAGAAAGATCCGCGAAAGAAACGTTTGAGAATAAAACGCGTTGCTGTGGTGACAGCCGTCTAGTGATCCACGGTAATGTCCTACGAACGTTTCGCGATTTCATCTTGTACTTCTATTCCACACACACATATATATTTCCGTACATATCGTATATAAAGCTTTTGCTCAAAGGGTAGCATATATCTTTGCATACTTCAGGAAAATTTCCTCTGGTTACATTCACACAAGGAAACCTCTTTCCTGCCTAACGTGAAAATCGAAAATACTTCCAAGTGCCGTGTCAGCTTGTTTGTATCGACGAATAAATTTCGAACAGGCACGAATACGCCCACGAAGTTTCAACACCGAACTAAACGGCTAGGGTAGAATTCCTTCGTTCCCAGATTTCCAGGGATACGCCAACGAAGCGGGGAATTCCTACGGTTTGCGGGGAAAAAAAAAAAAACAATCTCTCCGGGTTGCCGCGCGATTCGCTGCTATGTGGAATATAGCAGCAGAGAGGTCGAGGTGAATTCGCTTGAGACTGCATCCTCTTTATATTTCGTGTATACGAGGTCTGTTCAAAAAGTATCGCGAATTTTGAATTTTCGCGGGCTACGTATATTCGATTTTCGATTTTTTTGTGGCGTTAGGTTGGTACTCGTGTCCCTCACTTATGCTGAAAAAATCGGCCATTTTGAATGTTTAGTTAATTGTTGACAGCTGTTTTGGTTAGACGTGTTTTGGCTTGTCTTCGATTTTTACCTGTTCCAAAAAATGGATCAAAGAATCTGTATCAAATTTTGTTGTGAAAAACAAAATTAAATGCGCGGACGCATTCCGAATGTTGACTGTGGCATATGGTGAAGCTACCTTGGACCAAAGCAACGTTTATCGGTGGCACAAAATGTTCTCAGAGGGCCGAGAAGATGCGAACAACGAAATACGTTCCGGATGCCCGAGCACATCAACAACAGACGAATACATTGATGAAATGAAGAAAATAATATTGGCCAATCGTCGAATCACCGTTAGAGAAGTTGCTGAGAAACTAAGCATATCGATTGGCTCGTGCTATTTGATTTTTACCAATGATTTGGGCATGGGACGGGTCGCCGCGAAATTCGTGCCAAAATCGCTCAATTTCGAAGAAAAACAGTGTCGCGTTAACATTGCTAAGGAGCTGTTGGACTCGGTCCGCGACGATCCAAATTTGCTCCAGAGGGTCAAAACTGGTGACGAATCATGGGTTTATGGTTATGACGTGAAAACCAAAGCTCAATCATCGCAATGGAAGCTGCCGCATGAGCCAAGACCGAAAAAACCGCGCCAAGTTCGGTCGAATGTGAAGGTTTTGCTCACAGTTTTCTTCGATTGCAGGAGCGTGGTGCATCATGAGTTCTTGCCACAGGGTCGTACAGTCAATAAAGAATATTACCTGCAAGTTATGCGTAATTTGCGCGAACCAATCCGCCATAAACGCCCGGATTTGTGAAAGAACAAAAATTGACTTTTGCACCATGATAACGCCCCTGCTCACACATCGTTGTTTGTGCGCGGATTTTTGGCCAAAAACAACACTCTAATGATGCCGCAGCCACCGTACTCCCCAGACCTGGCCCTCTGTGACTTTTTCCTGTTCCCAAAACTGGCCCATGAAAGGACAACGCGACGCCACGATTGAAGCGATAAAGACGGCATCGAAGGAGGAGCTAAACAAGATCACAAAAAATGATTTTTTTAAGTGCTTCGAGGATTGGGAAAAACGTTGGCATAAATGTATTATATCCGAGGGGAATTACTTTGAAGGGGACAAAATGAATATTAATGAATAAATAAATACTTTTTGAATAACACAAATTTCGCGATACTTTTTGAACAGACCTCGTATATACGAGGGGGGACCCAAAGAAAACGGGAATTGCGCTGCGGCGGGTTGGGAAGAGTGAGGGAATCCATTGCTCGACCAGCTGTCCGTTGGGGACACGTCTCCTGAGTTAGTGCGCGAAGTTCTGTCGCCGCGAGTGCATCGGTTCGCCCGTGAGAATTTTTGTAGTGAAACAACTTTTCCCATTTCGGCGAAAACGTGATGGCCGATTGTCGAGAGCAACGCGCGGCTGTGAAATTTTGTTTCCTGGTGGGGAAATCGGCCGCGGAAACTACTGTAATGCTTAAGACTGCTTATGGAGATGCTGCCCTAAGTAAAACCAGAGTCTACGTGGGGTTTTCACGTTTTAAAAATGGAGAAATCTTCAGGACGCCGCTCAACGTCAAGAAGTGACGAAAACGTCGACAAAATCAATACTCTCATTCATGAAGACCGTCGCCGAATCATTGATCAACTCTGTGAGATGTCTGGGATATCATGGAGTTCAATTCACAGAATTGTATCCAAAGATTTGCACATGAGCAGAGTTGCAGCCAAATTTGTCCCTCGCCTTCTCACATACGAGCAAAGGGAGCGTCGACTTCAGGCATGTTTTGAACTTCAAAATTAGCTCGAAGAGGACCCTGTACTTTTTTCCAGGTTGATTACTGGTGATGAATCGTGGTGCTATGGATACGACCCCGAAACAAAGCAGCAATCAAGCGTTTTGCCACTGTGGAGGAGATTAAACAAAAATCGCATGGAAAGCCTAAAGAACATCCCGATAAGTTTAAAAAAATGTTTTGAACATTGGAAGGATCGTTTGCAGAGGTGCGTTGTGGTCAACGGAGAATACTTTGAAGGTGATCAAAATTTGGTGTAAAAATATTTAGAAATAAAGATATTATAACGAAATTCCCGTTTTTTTTGGGTCCCCCCTCGTATATATGAGTGATTCTACGTCAAATTGACCTGTCTATAGCCCTCAAACTGTGCGATTTCGTAAACAATTTTTCATATTATTGTTACAACCCTGAAACACAAGCAACTTTTTTTTCTCGCTAAACCCTGTTTAGTAGTGATTAACAAAAATTATCTTATATAAAACGAAAGGTTAGGACTGTAATTTGGAAGTCTGCAAAAATTTCGAACAATCCTCTGTCAAATGACAACAGTTTTAAGTCATAATCCAGAGTGGTCCAGCGTTTGCTTCGAGGATGAGGGTAATAGTCAGATCGATTTTATTTAAAATGCCTCGTATATATGTGTATATACCTATGTAGGTATATGCGTTGGTTAGTTCGCGAGCACGGTGAAATTCGCGTATTGGAATGTTATTCGAACGGTGCAAGCACAGTTGGCAAGAGACGCGGGGGAGTCTCGTTACATATATATGTATATATATATGCGACAGGTTATCCTCGGCTGTCTCTTCGTGTCGGACAAGACACACCACACGGTACATCGTGACGTGTTCTCCATGCAACGACGAATTTAAACCTTCGAGGAATAATGCATACATGTCTTTCCCTCGGTCTCTCCCCTCTCGTGATCACTACAGACACAAAATTCTCTAACTCGGGTTACACATTTTTCTTTTCCGATTAATTTTCAACATCATCATATATAATTCGACTTTTTACAGAGAGGGAGAGACATATAAAACCGATCTTTCTCAATGTTAGTTTAATCATTTTATTTTGCATCCAATTGTTTGTGCAATTAGAAACAAACTGAGTTGCTGATAAAGGGAAGTTTACGAACGAAATAAAATAATGAGGATACAATGTGCAAGTTTATAATTTGTACGATTTTTCGTTATGTCTGATTCCAATTACCGACAAATGTCGATCGATTTATGAAGAAAACTAAGTCTTTGATAGTTTCATGTTCTAAGCCAAAGGATCTATAACCGATGTCTGTGAATAATCGCGAAAAGAGAGGAAGCGAGGATAATAGCATTTTAAACGACGGATATACAGATGGTCGAGTCTGCATTCCAATATGGCGGATATGCGCGCGCAAAAGCTCGAGTCTTGAGATCGAAAAGCGTTACTCTCCGTTCTCTCGAGCTCACACCCTCTGCGGAATGGTTTCTACACTACAAATATATATGTATATTAGAAAATGTCTAAAGCAAGCAATATACCTTTGCTTACGTATATACAAACATATATGTATATCCTTCGCCACAATTTGCGAGCTTCCTCTCCGGTATACCCGAGAGGAGCCCTTGTTAACCGCTGAGTTCAGGGTTCACGTCCAGGCAGTGAGGGCTCTCGCGTGGGACTTTATTACGTGGATCATGAATGCTTGGCGCGATAGCAACAAGCAATAGACTACAAGAAGCGAGCTGAGCTTATTCGTTTTCTACCATCGTCTTTTATTCTATCTCCACGGAGAGTCAAGAGAACGACGTGCCGTCACCTTCATGAGGAGGTAGGGAAACCAAAGAAAAAAAACCTTCGTCCATCGCGTACCACACGTAACGTGTATATAGAGGATAGGTGCGTGACTGGACCAAGATATATACCTCTTCCGGACCTCCGGGGGCCTCACACGTGAAGATATAAAATAAGGAGATTTCATGCGAACGATGTAGCGCTGATTGGTATCCAGTTACCTCGGGAATAATAACGCATCACCATCACTCTCTTTCACTAACTTTTTACTCCTTCCCTCCCTGCACCAAGTTAAAGCATCACTCTTTCAAGCTCACGTTGGACAAACTCGCAAGGGAACGCAAGAGAACGCAAAAGAACGCAAGAGGATGCGATAACCAGTGGTTCGAGGACGATTAAGTGTGTCTCCACTTAAACCTTAGTTATTATATGAGAACAATCCTACAAAAAGGACAGGGTTCTAAATCAAGTTGAATATCAGCGTAGTGCAGTAGCTTAACCATTGATAAGTTGAATAGTTTCATTGCGTAATCATCGATTTCCCATCTAAACGCACATGACACCGGCGAGCTCAGCCGGTAAATGCATTCTTCTATCTTGTTTGCCCGCAATCTTGTTCATACCTTTTTTCGACGATCGATTCCCGATGGAATGAAAGGGACTGTTTTCAAAGTTCAAAGTAAGAATTTACCATGGGGGGAAAATCATTAGACAAACGAATCTTCTCGTGTTGGTATCTGCTCTATTTATAACTCTCTCGCTCTCCCTCTCCCTATCTTTCTCTCTGTCTCTCGCAATGACTTTAATACCGTTCAATCCGCTAATGACGCGTCTTTACCTCCATTACGTGCGCTGCTGTGAAGCGTGGAGTCAAAGAAGCTTGTAAACGACAACTAGAGCTTGGGATGTCGTGTACGTCTCGCGGGAACGCAACAGTATAAAAGAGAGTAAACTCGGACAGTATGTTGAACCACGAGCATTGCCCACCTCGGTGTATTCTCTTCGCAATACGAGCATGAAACAAAAGTATTCTCTCGCGCGTGTACATGCTTATTCTTCCGATGTGTGCGACGGTGAAACGAATGCGAGATTATCCTCCAACGTTCGTTCACGTTTCGTCCCGAGAAATAGATACTACCGCGCATAGCCCATCGCGTCCACGTTTACGCCAAATTAAAAGTTGTCCCGGTGACAATGGACTATCTTTCATTACGTATCCCTTATATTGTCTATATATATATAATAGATAAAATTACTAATTGCTAGTAGCTATAATTCGGGCGCCTTCGCGATCCTCCATTTTTTTCGTAAGGAAAAAATGCTTCGAGTATTTTAGATGTTTTTATATTCAATCATTGAGTTTTCAACAAAAATTTGACATGATACGTGACCACCAGGAAATTTACGATCAAATAAGATCATTATATGTATCAAAAATTATATGTAGAACAACAAGAAAAATAAATTTGTTCATTCCGTTAGTTTTTCTGAAACCTAAAAATTTCGATATATCGTAAGACTATAACTTTGCTATACTTCATAACCGGTTTGAGTTCACTCGAGGCTTTTCGAACAAAGATCGCAAGTGATTTTTGAGAATTGCGTTTGATTTACAGTAAGGCACTTTTTAAAATTTCCGAAAAATTATCGGAGGGGTATGGATGCAAAAAAAGAGCAAACATCGATGATCCTAATTTGAACATACAAAAATTCAAAAAATCTTAGCTTAATCAAACGTCATTTTGATGTTAGTCACTGGGGCATGAATGGGCGATAATTGGATGTATGAAAAGTTCGTTTTTTTTTAAATATAAATAATAATAATAAATAGCATTCGTACTAGGTTTAACAAAAATGAAGTTTTTTTACGAGCGCATACTCTCGAACGAGTAATTTGTTTAATTACTTCTAGAACGTTTTACATGGTGCTCATGCCTCTGTCAAATCGTCCTTGTAATAGCACAAAAGACTGGGAATATAAATGTCGTCGGGAAGACCACAGGCGACGTAACGATCTCGTTCGTCCGGAATTCCATTATCAGCGAGAGTTCCATTCATGTCGAGTCTTTTGCCTTCGAATTTCCATTCGTAAGACGCGCCATGAGCGTTGAAGATCAAGAAACGCTCTTGTATTCGAATTATCGAATCTTCCTCACAAACCTGAAAATAATTTCAGAACGTTCTATGATCGCGAAACATGGAACAACATCACTAGATGAAAAAGTCGTCCGTATTAAACTAACTTTAATCATTACCGTCCTTCTAATCTATTTTTCACCATTTTATAGGACTTAGGAATCAACGAACGACAAAATCATTACTCAAAGATTATTCGGAAATTGTTTTCACATCGAATGAAAGATCTCTCAATGTTCACCTCACCAATTCTTTTCCCTTTTTATATATGTATATTATTAGCTGTGCCCCGCGGTTTCACCCTCGTTAAATTTCCGTCTCACCGATTCAACGCGCCACCCCCCCGCTCTTTACGGTCGTAGGATAAAGTTATATGGCGTAAAGCCTTCCTGAATAATCGGGCTATCTAATGCAAAAAGAATTTTTTCAATCGGATTAGTATTTCCTGAGATTAGCGCATTCAAACAAACAAACTCTCCAGCTTTATTATAGTACAGTATAGATATGGTAATAAGATAGTAAGATTTGGGTCATAGCATGAAGTTATATAGCGTAGAACCTTCCTGAATAAACTGGCTATCTAATGCAAAAAAGAAAATTTCAAATCGGATTAGTATTTCCTGAGATTAGCGCGTTCAAACAAACAGACGAACACACAAACAAACTCTTCAGCTTTATTATAGTAGTAAGATAGTGACCCTACGGAGTCTGATAATTAGGACATACGAGTCGCTCGTATGACTCACTGATATAACGGCTGAGTCGCCCGTGAGAACGTTGATAACTCTGCAAGGTCTCGAGTTCTTCGTCAGATATCCTTTCTTGTAACTGTCATCGAGCCACCAAGGACATCTGTCCAACGGTCGCCAAGCAGTCGTTGGCACTCTAGGATCAACATCCGGAATTGGTCCATGAGGACAATAAGGAACGGTTATACCGGTCATGGGATTAACGTAGTGTCTTATGTCGTTTCGTTCATGATCGAACCAGTGACTTATGTCTTTCCCAGCGTTCGCCACTATCGGTCTAATTTCACGACTGTATTTCCAAAAATCACAGAGTTCCGTCAGATCGTAAACACCACCGAGATAGGAGACCCAACAGTCGTTCGGTTTATTGTGCAATACCACTTCCGTCGGAAGATAATGTTCGAGGCTTTTGCAACTACACTCTTCGCTAACACAGTCGCTATCTTCGCTCGGCATGTCGATAAAAAAAACTCGTTCAAATCTGAAAAAAAATAGGTGTACTTGAACATTGCTTTTTTCTTGTTTATTTTCGTGCATTCACAAATTTTCTTCAAGCAGCAAGAGCCTTTTTCAATATTAGCTTCTACGTGGAGAAAAATTTGTAAATATGTAAAAATTATAAGGAAGCAATTTGCAATTATTAATTTGCACTATTTTTTCACCTTTTTGGTCATTTCATTTCTCGTTTTTTTTAGCTTCGAGGTTACTAATACTCTTCAAAACATTAACACTTCTATAAAACAACGTTTTTCTATCTTAGCTAGAGCTAATATCGAAGATCCTGAAATGTCACTCGATTTTTAATAAAATTCCATAATTACGTTCCACAGAGACTCTCACATTATATATATGGATTAGGTCAAATAAAATGACTAATTTTTTTCTTCCTCGATATAATGAAAAATGTATTGTTTGGCATCTCAAAAAAACCCTCTGCAAGTATGAGCCCTTCATATTTAAATTAAGAGGTTCCTAATAGCGAATTTTCATTTCCCATTTAAATAACATGGAAACATTTTTTTTTAACTTTGCAATTTTATTAGACTTAAACCGTTGATGTTAGGAGAGTTTTTTAGCACCTTTTTGCAGAACATTTGATGCTCTACAAAAAAGCTCACTTGTGTCTAATCGATAAAAGTAACCATACAAAAAATAATCGGTGATAATTAGCACTGGATTCTACTTATCTCGTTTATTAGTACAAAAATTTCAATTTTTTTAACATTTTAGTTAGCAATATGAATAAATATACTACTAATATATATTACTAATATACTAATATACTACTAAAATATTACTAATTGTATTCAAATATGAGAGAATCCAGAGCTAATTATCACCGATTATTCTCTGTACGGTTACTTTTATCGATTAGACACAAGAGAGCTTTTTTGTAGAGCATCAAATGTTCTAAAAAAATGTGCTAAAAAACTCTCGTAACATCAACGGTTTAAGTCTAATAAAATTGCAAAGTTAAAAAAAAATGTTTCCATGTTATTTAAATGGGAAATGAAAATTCGCGATGAGGGACCTCTTAATTTAAATATGAAGGGCTCATACTTGCAGAGGGTTCTTGTGAGATGCCAAACAATACATTTTTCATTGGATCGAGGAAAAAAAAAAATTAGTCATTTTATTTGACCCACCCTAATATGGATATATATTTTTTTTGTTATTGCAGAAATCAGAACAATCGCAGATTATTTGGGGAGAAAAATGAAAATGTTCATAAAATTAGAAACTCTTGATTAAATTGGACAAAAAATGCAGTAAATGAAGAAGGCCCGAGGCTCTAGTTATGTGCAAAATTCGAAAAAGATTGCTCATGAATTTTGTCAACATATAACTGTTTGAATTTTGCAAAACGGGAACCTTCCAGGTACATATACGTCTAAACATTTCTTCTAAATATGATTATTCGACGATATAGTCGATTTACAGGATTCTGCAATTGGAAAACTGAAATTAAAAAATGTTCACCATTGACAGAGCTGTCCCACTGTGCGAGGAATCGAAAGTCCATTCGAATATCCCGCCAAAATCTATCGAGGCACAAAAATGTACGAAAAACTTTCGTGATTTTTGTTCGACAAATATATTACACGTCGAGAGAGATTTTATCGGAAAAACTGAATGTCAAATAATCCTTTCGCACATTGACAATCAATGACAAGGCTCCGTGACACACGTCGCTTGTGACTCCGTCGTTAAAGTGACTTCCTGTTTGAAGTTGCACGTTTCAACAACGGGTGAACAGTGCGGTTATATTTTCTAAGTTTTTGTTTTTTAACGAGCGTATGATGGCCGATAATATAGAAGCAAAGGTAAGTTATATATACGCCCGTATCGTAGTAACGCAAGCCGGATAATCGACGAAATTGTTAATGTTTATAACGTTATAATAAACGAGAGTTTTTGGCTTGATAAAACGATGAATACGTGCGCTGGTTAGGTTAGTGCATTCATCGACCGGTAGTGCTTCGGCATTTTGTGAAACGTATTGTTTGTGTTTTTTCAACGATGGTCCCTTCTAACGTGGTAATTAACATTACATGTTGCGATAAATCAAAAATCATTTTCGTTAATATTTCTCCCATTTTTCTACAACCAATGCGTGGTCTTGGGCAAGCGAAAAAAAAAAAAAACACTGCCTCAAGGCACGCGGTAATGTCGACTTTGCGCGACATTTCATAACCTCCAAAAAAAACAAAGGAACGCATTCTCGCGGCTAACCGTCGCGCAATAACCGATTATGTTCAGAGCGACGAGCATCGTTGCAACTGTCACGATAAAACGCACTTTTTTTTGTCCAATATACATCACGAACGTAGCTATGATTTTATAACCTGGCAGAAAATTTGAGTATATTTTTTTTTCACCTCCGCACTATTAGCTTTATCACACTGTTCTTACAAATTTTCGTTATACTCACAAAATCCGATCCCCTTGGAACTTACTAGCTGCCGTTAAGACAACACCGCCATGAACGTAGACACGAGGGAAAAAAAACAAAATGAAAACTGCTAGAAACACACGAACGAACAGTAGCCTCGCCGTTAAACCTGACTGACACGACGGATCAAAATTTTCACCGACCCCATCAAAATTTCATTCGGCTAATGTATCTAAAAATTCTCAATCTTTGACACTCGAGACAACTTACGTTCGGACAAATTATTCACTCTCATTAAACAAATGTTTCCTGCGTTCTTTCGTTCCGTGCCTAGCAACGAATCTCGCGACTCCAAAAATGCGGGCACAGAAACTACGTCTGTGTCCTGGGAGGTCGATCAACAGGTTCGCAATAAGCGCATGCTAGACTATCGTGAGCAGCGCGCTGCTTCAACGAACAATTAACTTGTGCCGTTCACAAGTTTTGTATAATGTGAAAAAGCTAACAGGATCTATAAATGTATTGCAGGTTCAGGAGTACAAGGATTCTCTTAAAACTAAGGTACATATTCAAATTTTCACATGGCACAATCTTGAAATATTTTGTGTACAGAGAATTGTTTGAATAATAAACTCTTAAAACTACACAGGCGGAACATCTGTTGCTGAAGGGTTTCCCCGAAAAGATTGTCAAGCTCAACGAGCTCTTGGAAACTCCCAAGTTCTACAACAGAGATCTTGCGGAGGTTCATCAAGACCTGAACATACCCATTCCAGATCCCATAGTGCTCAACCATTCCGAGGATGGACCTAAAAATAAGAAAATTAAGTTAGACAACAGCGCCGACGCTGCCCCAACTAGCGGTACTAAAGTTATGATATTACCGAGCGGTCCGATACTTTGCAACAAGCCGATTTGTGATATTATTCACATAGTCAAGCCGTACATACGGCAGCTTCTTGAAGACTCGAATGTCGTGAGTATAGCTTGGATTCGTCTAGCGAAAAAAAAAACAACTTCATTGATTTCGATATTTGTTTGTTCATAATAAGAATTTTTCGAAAATGGTAAAAATTGTGAGAACGAAACAGACACATTTTTTTGTCACCTTTTTTTTTCTTTGCTTTCTGTACGAATTCATTGTAAATCGGATATGTTGCAGCTGAAAATGTGGGTTTCGGTAATGATTCCAAAGATCGAGGACGGCAACAATTTCGGTGTATCAATTCAGGAGGACACGCTCGCTGAAATTCAAGGTGTGGAGAGCGAGGCAGCGTCATATTTCGATCAAATCTCAAGGTATGAGACGTTAAATCGCAACAACAAAAATTCATGAATTCTCGAACCGTTTGACGAGTATTCAAGATCCAAGAGTTCATTATTCTATTTAGCACAAAGAAATAGTGAGAAACACCGATGCCTTCCTCAAATAACGATGCAATTCAATTTCTTTTAGGTACTTCATCTCCAGAGGAAAAGTGGTGAGCAAAGTGGCCAAATATCCGCACATTCTTGATTACAGACGAGCCGTTCAAGAGCTCGACGAGAAAGAATTCGCTAGCCTTTGGCTGGTAATGAGCGAGGTACGAAATCGCTATTGCGCACTTCACGATCTCGTCATTAAGAACTTGGAAAAGATAAAGAAGCCGCGTTCCTCGAACTCACAGTCGTTGTACTGAGGAAATTTGTATTTGGTCGGTGTTCCCGGTAAAAGAAAACTACTCATTATACACGAACATGAAAATAAAGGCTTAGGTAAGAGTGCGAAGTATTAGAACCGAGAAGAAATCGAAACGAGAAAAGAAAAAAAGAAACTTAAAAGAACCGCTACAATTATCGTAAATTTTTTGATTATTTTGATTGATAACCAGTAAACAATACCGAGAGTCGTCGGTGAATTGCAACTTCAACTGACAATCGCATCGTTCATCGCCGTTTGTTAATTAATTTATTCTTCGATCTGTCCCGAATATGTCGCTTGTATCATGTTCGCGCAAACGGAACGATAATATTTGGTAACGTTTGCTCGGTCGTTGGTTTAATTTGGTATTTACGATTGAATTGTCATCGAAAATTTTGAAACTTCATCCACGTACTAGACACGGCGTTTAATGCACCGCAAAATGAATCATCTAAATCTCTGTATTAATTATTCCGTCGAATCAAATAAACTCTCGACAATTTTTTTTTTTTTTTTCATCAAGCTCGACAATGGACCATATTCCATTATTGAGTTAACTCGCAGAAAGAAAAAAACAACGCACGCACACCTTTGCATCATGTAAAATTGGGTTGTATAATTATAAAATATACATTCGATATAACAATAATTGCATCACTTTGTCAACAATAGCCGCGCCATAGGCACATTTTCCACAATATTCGTTAAACGCGCTAAGCAAAATAGCGTGGGTGTACCGTTTTTAGCCATTTTCACTATCAATTGAATTTCTATCGTTGTTTATTCCCATATTGTCATAATGGTACTCCGATAATAGTCATATAAATCTACAAAATTGTTTTCTCGATATTTCTTCAATTTTGGTCCGGCTCCCGTCGTGACAAAGGCCGGACCAAAATTGGCCACAAATGGCACGTCCACCCAACATTTACGATTCAATATTGAGCAATTAAAACTTCGCATCGTATAAAAGAGAAGTATATAATAAAAAAAAGTATTCATTGCTCAGTCTCGTGTCTATGAATCTTCAAAGAGACCAGGATGCAAATAACAATGCTTATTAAATCCCATTGTTTGTACCATCGATGTCTGACATCTCTTGTCCGGTGCGGCCCGTTGCATCAATCGACTGTCGACCTGCAAAAACGCGAATAGCATCGTGAATTTTGCTCGCTTTTGTTTTTTGCAACACCGTTTACCGAAAAAAAAATAAGGTAAATGGTCTTATTCGTCGTAGGTCCAACTCACATATTTTGTCACGTGGCCTCGATTCTAATTTTCGATTCTATCTCAAAATTGACAAAAACGAGACATTTGACAATATAACGAATCATTAATGTTAATGAACTTCAAGAACTAGGAATATTAACATTTTATATGAAATATCGTTGTTTCAATGAGTGATTTGGACTCGATGAAGTTCAGGTGACATTTACCCCAATGCCGTGTGATTATTTTTGTTTTCTTTTGTTATTGAATATTACCATATTGAATAAATTCTGCACGTGTTCTTTGCAAGCGTAATTCATGAAGACCTCGCAGAGTATCTGTATGTACCAGCTGCCGTTTCTGATATCTCGATACGACACATGACCGGGTATCGTCGAATAGGCAATCAGTATGTCGGAATAGTTACGGACGGTGTCACTAGTGGCACCGTCAGTGGCGCATCTTATCCGTTTCTGTTTCAATTCACCCCTGCGAAAAAAAAACATTTATCCATGAACCCTATCTGTACAATATGAAATATTCACGGTGAATGAAGTTTATTCTTACGGTTATTAGAGAAATGCCTACCCACCTGCATGCTTGAAATATAAAAATTTTTGGCTTTCCCATCAGACTTCTGCAATTTTCAGCGGCGAAAAATTCTATAATATCTTCGCAGAATACTTTTTCGGCATTGTCCGATTGATAATCTATCCCTTTGATTACAGTTTGCGGCGAATCGTTCCGTTCGATCTCGGCTCCGTGAGCAGATATTATCACGAAGCACGAGTCGACGTGATAAAAATCTTTGCTGGAAAATTCTTTGACTGCTGTCTTAATTTCCTGAAAGAACAACGTTTCTTTGTCATCGAGGCTAATAGTTAAATAATTAATATATAAACCGAAGTAAATAGATAGATGAATTGAAGTAAATCGACAGCAGTGAATGCGCGATTGACGCGCGGCTTTGGCGGTCTCCCATGTTAAGCAGTATTGGCCTAGTATAGTCCACGATAATACAACCGAAACTACAATAAAATGTAGCCGCCTGTATTGGCCAGGTTTTCCGCAGTTTCCCTCGTGCACATGCGATACAGAAGTAACTTAGGAAAGAGTGGTTGCGAACAACACTATGGGGGGTCTCGAGAAATAACAATGCGAATTAAGACGAAGGGATATAAAAAGGCAACGTTTACGGTGGAAAGACTAATAACAAAATGGTAAACATTAAAAACTGCATATTGCTTCCTTGTCACTTTTGATCATACACTAATTATCCTCAATCGGCAAGCGCCTTTTTCAATTCTGACTTCCTCATTGATTTCTGTATGCGCAACAATAACGAGGAAGCTATATCATATATGCAAGTTTTAATGTACACTATTTTTCCTCTCCTTTAAATTTTGATCGTGCGAGATTTGCTTGATTCTTAATGCATTTTTCGAAAAATTGAAAGTACATAAATATACGATTTTATCGACTTAATCCAAATTCAATCCCATATTCCCATGGCACCTAATTAATTTAGAAAATCTTTACCTCGTGCGTCAAAAATTGCACGATCCTTGACACACGCCTAATGTGATTTTTTTTCTAAAATTCACATTTCCATAAATTTGAATCGGCTTGAGTTATGACCTTAAGATTTTTTTATGAAAAGTTACGATTCGTGCAATTACATCGATAGACATGTTTGATAAAGATTAAGTTATTTATGTTTTCCTATATTAACTGTAAAATTGGTACAGTTGTTCATTAGATCGAACAAAGGATAATTAACCAACTGCGCTCATGGAATTATCATAAACCAATGTTTTTTTAAATTGCCCATTAATACTTTTAGTCAGATTGTGAAAAATACTTTTTCAACGCAACATAAAGATATTTTATTACCTCTCCAGTTAGATTCGTTCTACTGGTTACCTCGAAGCCCATATCATGAAACAACTTTTTCAAACTGGCTTCGTCGTGTTCGGCAGCTTCTCTCTTATCCTCGTGTACGTAAGTTATAATTGTAATTATGAGAACATAGCCGCGTGGTTTACTTCTCATGCGATAGCTGCGTACCGTCTCGTAGTCCGGATTGTCAAAAAATTCAGTGGCTTTTCGTACATTGATAAATAGAGGCTTTGTGGCTCTATGAAGGTTTTTGTAAAAATCGTCATTCCTGAAAATATCCAGTCTCAAAGGTATTGCAAATTTTAACAACCTGATTACTGCGAAATTTTCTAGATGAGTTCTATTCCGAC
This sequence comes from Oxytorus armatus, assembly GCA_958009045.1. NCBI lineage: Eukaryota > Metazoa > Arthropoda > Insecta > Hymenoptera > Ichneumonidae > Oxytorus > Oxytorus armatus. The sequence goes on along the minus strand of OY253751.1, from coordinate 8,752,242 downwards.
TTACATGAGATCGTTGTCGACGTTTGCGCTGTTTGTCGGATCGTTGTTACTGCGATTGTTATTTTTCAATGAAATAGTCTGGTCTCCCCCGAGTATCTCGGCTAGTTCCTGATGATCCGTTTGACGCAGGCTATAAATTAAATTTTCAAAAGCCCTGGGTCCTCGGGTCTTTATTGTCAACAGTATATCTCGCACGGTGTCCGAATGACACAAATTTCTCTGGATTAGGTAAATAAATGCAACGAATAAATAAATTTTTGAAATTTCCTTTTCTCCAACAGCAGAACAAAAACGTGAAAGTCTATTTTTTTAATGGTATCAGAGGGTAAAAATGCAAATAAATTACCAACCTCCCATGCAGGCACATTTACGTCATCTTCATTGAAAACACGATTCTCGATCAATCGAGGCCACAAAGTATCCATATTTATTTGTCCCACCATTTGCTCGCAACAACGATCAATCGTCGCTCGATCTTGTTGCTCCATTGTTATTCGCGATAAATAAAACACGTGCGTTTTTGACACTTGTCAATTCGAAATGACAATGATAATAGGAACGTCTCGTCCATGGTGGAAGTATACAAGGTGTTGCGAATCTCGCGACGCGTTTTCGCATGTTCTGCGCAGGCCACTACTGCGGCCATCTTAATTTTGTATATACCCAACATATACTATATTTACTGCATATGCTGTGAACAAAAATCTGACACGAGCGCATTATATTCAATAAATCTTTCTTCATTACAACAAGAAAACAGGTGAATTGTTAAAATTATACAACCATTTCGTACGAGTCTAACGCCCAGAATATCGCAAATATTGAAAATCACACAATGTTGATACGGAATAAATGTATAATGTACCGGTGACAATTATAACCTCAAACTCAATCCCAATAATGTTTTAACTTTATCATTTCCCCCCATTATATCTTTAAAATAGATAATTCAGTTTCCGATTACGATAACAATATGCCCTTCATTCTTTCACCGTGCGTTATATCATCCATTTTATATAATGAATTCTCAAAACAGCATGCCGTCGTGCTACGTCAAGGGTTGCAAAAACAGAACAGATATTGTCAAGAAAAACAATGCACCCGAAAAAATCCATTTTTATGGTTTTCCAAAGAACGCCCACTACATTGAATAGTGGAAGACGGCCTGTGGACGAGAAAATATAAATATTAAAAACGGTAATTTATAGAATTTCATTATATTTGCGTACGAAATCCGTATAGTCATCAACATTAATTACAATTAATATATTCATAATAAAGGCGACTTTGTAATTTTTGTTAATAGCTAAGGTTTGCTTGGTACATTTCTCACCATCTGCGTTCAAAGAGAAATCGTGGATACACGAACAGTTTGGGTTGTCGCCGACGCATGGTCGCCGTTTGGAAGACAATGCAGTGCCGACTGAAAAATTACCATGCATAAGTACCAGCTTCCCATTGGATACCGTTGAAACAACAAGCAACAATGATCCATCGACACTGACTGCGCATAGTGCGCCTCCTGACGATGTTGTAACTCAACACGACGAGGAACTGCTGCGTGATAATGAAAGTATTTTGTCAGCACAGCCTGAAAATCTTCCAACGACATTCGTCATCGTAAAAGATGCAAAAGAAGAAGAAGAAGAAGACCACGAATTAGAAGAGCAATGTACGTGGAAAGAAAAGTATGAAAAATTGAAAAAAGAGAATATGACTTTACAGCGAAAACTCAGGATAAAAGATAACAAAATTAAAAAAACTGATCATGCTGCAAAAAAATATATGACAGTGTTGAAAAGATTATTCACACCAGGGCAGGTCCAGTTATTGTTGCATCCAGAAAAAACAAAAACAAAATGGAACGCCGAAGACATCGCCGCTGCTGTATCTTTACTGAGCGTGAGTCCGAAAGCATACAGATATTTAAGAAACACTACTCAAATTCCTCTGCCATCTCTTTCAACTTTGAGAAAGTGGGTCAACAAGTTGGATATGGAACAAGGTCCTCTACACGGTGTATCAAGTATTATGAAGCAATAAGGCTCCAAAATGACGATCATGCAAAATGAGAGAAATGTACAAATGCCAAATAAAATATGATAAGTGTGTATTTCACAATGATTATCTGATATACCCTGTTTCCGATAATTTTGTCCTTAAGGAGACTGCAGTCTCTTCTCTGCCTTCAATCATGTGGGATATGAGTATTCGAGAGACAAAAATAAAGTTTTTCGTATATTTCAGTTCAAAATCATGTTAAGCTAATCGATGAAAACTTATTGATAATTTCAAAGTTTTCGATTATGAAGAATAGATTTAGAGGCTTAGTATGAATTAATGAAAAGAAACCAATTTAGATCAGAATTTTATTTTTATTTTGAAAAAACAATACAATCTGAAAAGGTAACATATACAAATAGTCTACTGAAAAAAAAACATTATTCATTAATAATGCCTACATCCATAATAAAATGTCTTGCCTCTCTTTACGCATTTACCCTTCTGCTTTATTCATGACAATTTTTTGCAATTGTTTTCAGTTTACCTGCACCAGATAGCTCATAAATTCTTCAGGGAATGCTTGCCTGTCATTCTGAAAAGATTCCTTTATGCTATTTCTATTTTTCTCTGGGAAATAATAAAAAATTTCTATTTTTACTATTAAATTGATTTGATTTACGTCGATTTCATTATAAACGTGTTTGAATTTCCGCTCGTAATGGCGGACGCAATGGTCAAAATTTCTTATTGGCTATTCGTACATTATGCGCATTACCCTACACCTTGTATACTTCCACCATGGTCTTATATACAGGCCCGGAAACTCCATCAAATTTCGGCGGTGGGGGGTGACTGTCTTAACGAAGTTCGTTTTACTTTCTGTAGCAACCACTAGAGGCGTTCCGATCTTAGTTGCGACTGGTTGCAACCTTACAATGCCAGCAGACATAACCTGAAAAGCCCACGATAGCTCTCGCGGTTGTCCGTCTCTGTCTCACTAACGACTTCCGCCATATTACACAATTATTATATGTAATTATGAAAGCGTTATTAATCCCGCCAACTTTAATGAATATATTGAATAAATATGCTCTTAATTTGAATCGGGTTATAAATTCGGGATATAAATTCTAACTGTTAACCGAGCATGATAAATATAATCTATTTGTAAATATTTATGTCATGATTTTTTTTTAAATCCTATAAAATAAACAAGTTTTCATTTTCAAAAATAGAAATATATCGAACCGTTTCATATATTTAATTTGATCCTTTTTCATTATATTTTCGTGGAAATTACAGGTACTCGAATAAAGAGAAAAGTTAAAGTATTTATTTTTATTCATACTTACTTGATTTTGAAAACTGAAACACTTGCAAAAATTTAAAAACCGAAGTGTAAAAAAATGGAAAGAGCTGATCTTCACTTACCTTAATCTACTATTTTTTGGCATGCTGCCAAATAGTCTATTTCGGAATATTGACAAAACTCAAATAAAGAGAAAAATTAAAGAATTTATTTTTATTCATACTTCCTTGATGTTGACAGCTGGAACACTTACAAAAACTTCACATAAGATTTATTCATTAGTGAATTTAGACAATTTTTTTTAGTAACAAATTTCTTTTTCAGTTTAAAATTTTCCTGATGGCAATATTGCCTCATTCTTAATCTTAGATAATAAATTATCGCATATGAAAGGATTTCAGATCCATGCTCTTTACAGGGATAAGTGAAGGGATACTAACATTATCTAGGCCACTGCAGATGTTCATCTCTCGGAATGTTTCCAATATGTCCTCCAGCATTTCTTTTTTCTTTAGAACACGTTCCAGATTATTGTCTTGCGGATGAACATGACGATTATAAACAAAATATTTTAATATTCCGTTCACATCAAGCGTAACACTTTTTAGTGCAACTGGACAATGCTCGCCTTTCTCGACCTTCATTATCGTGTATGTACACGCGTACACTGTAAACTTTCAGTACGCATTTTTATCCAACTCCATCCTTCCGGGACATTAGCAGAATAGTTATCAGTGGTACTCGCATTTTCTTCCTCTGGTACAGGCACTATGAAATCAAGCAATTTTTATTAACAATAGTCATTTGGTAATAATGGTAAATAGCTCTTATAGTCATTACGCTGCAACACTTAGGCAAGATATTGCGTTACTCACGTTTGCTGATTTCCATATGTGAGGATACTTTGGCAGGCTTCTCAAGAATAGACAAATCAGCTACTGTAGAGGTCGAAACTTGATATCTTCATTGGAGAAAGTAATCTGAAAAGAAAGTATCTGAAATATTAATAGAAGAAATATATGTATGTTTAAATTACTTAGATTTTATCTCTTTACAAAATACAATACAAAAGAAATTAGAATTAATATTCGGTATGTTAACGCTATGTCCTGTTGGTTTTTCGCTCGGGAAGGACTCCGTACGCGAAGAGACGGTGCTCTCGCATGTCGTGACTCCGTATACAAGAATTTGGTATACTTTGTGATGTCGGCGAAAAATCTGGCGGCACAATACTAACAATGCAATAGCTACTTTCTGTTGAGGAAACTCACCGATACAAGTACCGATTCCTCGAATTGACGGTTTCGTGACTCTACAGGACGGAACAGTGTTTGGATAATTCATTTCAAAATTCGAAACTTGTTTCGCATTACCATGCTCTGGCACACAATTTTCCTTTTCTATTGACACGTCATTAAAACTTGTTGGCACAGCAAACTCGTCGAATCGCATTCTTTTGTACGTGACCTTACATATTGAAAAATACTTGAAATGAGTAACTATGAGTAACTTCTCAAACTATGTGTAAAATCTTTTCATTAAACTTACCCGTGTAATTACTTGGCCATTTGCGTCGAGCTTGACCCATTCGCGAACTATGTCTTCATGGTCAAAATGCTGTTCACATACTCGGATCCGTCTTTTGTAATTTTACAATGCCTGGAATAACCTCTTCCCACTTTGTCCGCATATCAATGTCTTTTGGCACGTGAAATGTAGAACATTTCTTCTTTTTTCTGCTGCCGGTTTTGCAATTTGGGACCACACACTGATATCTCATTTTAAATATAATGATCACTAATAGTCGTGATATAAACGATATGAACGTAATATGCAAGGATATCAATATCGAGGGGTTTTCAGGTTATGCCTGCTGGCATTCTAAGGTCGCAACTAAGATCGGAACGCTTCTAGTGGTTGCTACAGCAATTAAACTGAACTTCGTTAAGGAGTTCACTTTCAGCGGAGGAGTTTCCAGCTCTGTATATAAGACCGTGGGATAAACTAACAATCGGAGTTGCTGCTGCTGTGCCTACAGTTCGATTAATTGATTATCGATATTTTTTCTGTTTTACCAATTGCTGGTCATTCATTCTTTGGTATTATCTTTCATATATATACGGAGGAAAATTTTTTTCCTTTTTATTTCAATCTTGTATTCCTCAATTTGATATAAGAACTCCCTTCGATCTTCCTGAATTGACAATATTGATTACCGATGTCGATAGTCTAAATAAACAAAATCTATTATAATAAATTAAGCTCAGTTCCGAAATCGCGGTTTCGAAGATTATTACTCAGTTTTATCGTGTCGGGAAACTGTGAAATAAAAAATAAACGGGATTTACGCCGAGATTATGAAACCCGCCCTTAATTTTTCGTGATTGATTAGGTCAAATATCGCCACCAGGGTTTGTTGCTGCAAAAATAAATGTCTCAACGTTGGCCACATTGTCTCTTGTTGGCAACTTTAATAGAGACAACAAACTTGAAAAGTTACAGTTGTACCGAACAGCACAATGCTCCGAAGCGCCAGAACCGAAAACACGCGGTATCCTGAGATTCTGGCCCGGCTTCTTCTCTTTGGTTCTTTCTACGGTTTGCAGATCGGAGCAGAAAAAAAACCTTAGTAGGCTCAAGGAAAAAAGAAAGAGCATCATACACGATTTCTGAGGTACGAATAACATATTGATAAAGGAACACAGCTTTGAAAACGTTTTGGAGCGAAAACGCGGATACGCCATTTATTTCTGCAACTACAACAAATTTTTAACGTACTTTCTTTTAAACACGGCTTATTCGAATGAAAAAAAATAGTAGAGCCGCGGGCGTAATTGATAGACGCAAACGCCCCATTATTATTTTTTCTATCCGATCAAGCCGTCTTTGAGAAAAAACTTTTAGAAAGTTTTTCTTTATGGGGGCGAGCGTATAGAAGCTTATATTTCAACCTGTTGATTGCGCGTTTCGGTGTATATACTGTGGAATAACGAGTGATAATATTTACTGTTCCAGGTAGACAGATATTTTTCTGATACACTAGAATTTATCAACAAGCTCTCGACCAGCGAGGCTTTGCTGGTCGAGAGCAAATTCGACTAACACTAATCACCATAAAGGTAAGAAATTTTATCCCAATTATTTCCAGTCGCAGTTGAACATTTTGCCTTTTGTTTTGTTTATTAACATTTTACAGAGTTTCCGTTTCTTGATACTTTTTAGCTTTATTAATTCGTTAATTTATTGTAGTAAAAAAAATGAGTGACAACAAAGTATGTGTGGCAGTAAGAATAAGGCCACTTGTTCCGAAGGAGGTGGCAAAAGGTTGTCAAACATGCATTGGCGTTGTTCCTGGCGAGCAACGAATTGTAATTCGAAATGGCAAAAAGTAATATTCATTCGATCACGTGTTCGGTCCCGAACGTCAGCCACGAAGAATTTTACAATACCGCCGTTAGAAAAACAGTCTACAAAGTTTTTAAAGGTAATATCACTTTAATTTGGTGTCGATTTGACCTTTGCAAGAATTACCTCTCCGCAGAATGAAAATAACTTTAATAATAATTTTAAAAATGTTCCGTGGAACCCACGATTATACCGGATATCCAGGAAATACCGACCAGAGACAAGCCAGAAGTGGCAAAAACAACATCCGCTCGAAATAGAAATGAGAGCACTTCGTGTTTTCCATTTTTTCGTAGATATTCTGAGACCAGCATCGTCGACGCTGACGAGGCAAATTCCTCGATCTCATTGGCGGAAAAATCTCTCGAGGATGCTCGAAACTCGGCGGTCCCGGCGAAAAATCCGAATTATACGATAGCACCGGTGCAAGTTCATTGCGTTTCACCAAATCTGAAAAATAAACGAAAACCCATTAAGGACGATCGGAGTCTCGTCGATAAATCAACGTTGGATTATAGAAACTCGATATGCAACGAGAATAGAATGCAAAATCGTAATTTTTCAAATACGAGAGAATCCAAGACCGATGAAATTTCACGAACGTTGGACGAGCGAAGAATTGAAAATCTTGTCGGGACCACTCTTCGATGGAAGATAATAATAAAACATCACCCGCCCGTAAGTCCGAGTGAGGCCAATAAATTGGAACATGAGGAAAAGAACGAATTGCCAATATCGAGTCCAACTCCGCGCAATACTATAGAGAGAAGATTTCAGCTCGGAGAATCGACGGGAAGCACGAGAAACGATCGTAACAGTCGATAAAAGAGAAAAACCGAATTTTCGAAGGAATCTGTACGAGTCTTCAATAATTAAACAACATATTCTATGTATTAAGGGACGGATTTTATTTGTTGGATATCTAAGGAATAAAAAAATACTATGCAAGATATCACCGGCATAATTAACTCAATTATATGGTTAAGGGATAATTTAATGAATTAAACGGAAGGATCAACGATGGAAGGTACAAATAATGTAACGTTTTTAAAATTATCCTTTAACCCTTCAATTATCAAACTTTTGATTTTGCCAATCACTCGCCCGAATAATAACGATTACGTTACAAATATCGGAGGTTATCGATACGAATAAAAATTAGATTAATGGAAATACTAATAAGAAGCGTCAATATAAAGTAAAAAAAATCAGTTGAAGTAAAAAAATGAATAACACGAAATATCTACAGTTGACGAGCTTCAGAATTAAACTTCGAGTCTGAACAGAGAAAAAATAAAATGGCTTAGATTTCTCTACTCTCATTAATATCAGTTGTAAGAATGCAAAAAAAATTGTTCACCTAGGCCGCTTAGTTTGTTCCGCGTCTTCATCGAGTTGGATTGTGCTAAAATCGGTGAATAAATTCCGGCGGGTCTGAAAAAAAGCCGACTGTTAAAAATTGATTATCATTAATAATAGTCTAAACGCGATTTTTCTTAAATTTTATCTTTAAACAAATCACACGATTTCACATTGAACACACCGTTTCTTCGTTTCGGTTCTGGCACAATTGCTTATTGCAGTTGCAATTGCTACATTCTGTGTTGTTCTCGAAGCACGACACAAAATTTGGATGAAAAAATTGAATTGATTTTGATTTAAATGAAATTTTCATGTCGTAGCACTGTTCGGATCGCCATTTTCAAATTGATTAATCACAATAGTAAATATTGCATGACTCCGACTACTTTGGGTATTCATGGCCGTGGCACCGGTTGCTCTTTCATTAGAGTCTTGAGTGAGTGCCTGCAAAGTGTCTTCTGCACACGTTACCTCTTTTTCTGTAAGGCCGACGATTTTTACTCCCTTCACGTCCTCTCTTATGTCCACGACGCGATCCGATCTTTGCTTTATTGCCAACAAATCGTACAGTCGTTCTTGATATAATTCCATAAACGATACCGCCACTTTATAAGTATGATTTGGTCGTGATTTCAACTCGTCAAATATTTCATTCACCGCTCGCGGGATTACGGCCATAGGCTTGCCGCCGCTATAATTTGTTCCCATGGAGTAGGTTTTACCACTCCCTGTTTGTCCATAGGCCAGAATTGTAACGTTGTAGCCTGAAATTGTAAGTTTTCATACGGTAATGTAATCGGGTATATGCGGGTAAACGACCTTTACTATGAAAATTGACTGAAAAATAGAGAAAATTTCTGATTAATGCAGGATTTTTGCAAATATAAAAAAAAAAAACGAATGAGAAGACTTTATAAACTGTCCAGTTTGATTTTTGTTATTGGTGATGGAACAAAGTCAACGACCAAAAAAATCGTTTTAAATACATAAAAACTAGAAAGTCATCGAAATGCATAATTATTATCCAGTTGCCATCTCGCAACATTTAACAAAATTAAATTTATTGAATCATAAATGTATTTCTCGATCCATATTCATACGAAGGTGTATTTCGAATTTATATATAACTATAGGTCTTTTTTATTTTTTCTTCCCATTCTATATATTATATTTCTTTTATTACTGACAATAGTTATTTTTTACAGTTATTATCAAAATTTATTATTAAAGTTATTTTCATTCTGCGGAGAGGTAATTCTTGCAAAGGTCAAATTGACACCAAATTGAAGTGATATTACCTTTAAAAACTTTGTAGACTGTTTTTCTAACGGCCGTATTGTAAAAATCTTCGTGGCTGATATTCGGACCGAACACATGATCGAATGAAAATTACTTTTTGCCGTTTCGAATTACAATTTGTTGCTCGCCAGGAACAACGCCAATGCATGTTTGACAAAATTTTCCGCCTTCTTCGGAACAAGCGGCCTTACTGCCACACATACTTTGTCGTCACTCATTTTTTTTACTACAATAAATTAACGAATTAATAAAGCTAAAAAGTATCAAGAATAGGAAACTCTGTAAAATGTTTATAAACAAAACAAAAGGCAAAATGTTCAACTGCGACTGGAAATAATTGGGATAAAATTTCTTACCTTTATGGTGATTAGTGTTAGTCGAATTTGCTCTCGACCAGCAAAGCCTCGCTGGTCGAGAGCTTGTTGATAAATTCTAGTGTATCAGAAAAATATCTGTCTACCTGGAATAGTAAATATTATCACTCGTTATTCCACAGTATATACACCGAAACGCGCAATCAACAGGTTGAAATATAAGCTTCTATACGCTCGCCCCCATAAAGAAAAACTTTCTAAAAGATTTTTCTCAGACGGCTTAATCGGATAGAAAAAATAATAATGGGGCGTTTGCCCCATTGCCCTATCAATTACGCCCGCGGCTCTACTATTTTTTTCCATTCGAATAAGCCGTGTTTAAAAAAAAGTACGTTAAAAATTTGTTGTAGTTGCAGACAAAAATGGCGTATCCGCGTTTTCGCTCCAAAACGTTTTCAAAGCTGTGTTCCTTTATCAATATGTTCTTCGTACCTCGGAAATCGTGTATGATGCTCTTTCTTTTTTCCTTGAGCCTACTAAGATTTTTTTCTGCTCCGATCTGCAAACCGTAGAAAGACCGGCGAGAAAGAACTAAAGAGAAGACGCCGGGCAAGAATCTCAGGATACCGCGTGTTTTCGGTTCTGACGCTTCGGAAAATGGAGCCTAGAGTAAAGGAGTGCAATCTCCGTACTCTGAGGCGGCATCGAAAATTCAGCAAAAAATGTGTCGCTGCGGTCGCAAGTTGATCCGAGTGAAGTGAGCCAGAAATAAACTGTACGTGGAACCTTGCTGAAGCTAGGCACCTACGGTCAATATACAAATATTCACATGACCCTTCGGTGTAATTGAGTGTAATCACGCGTCATCGTTATTATAACAGTTTTATGACACTTTTAATTACTGCCAATCTGTAAAAGTAACGACATAGAATAGCATTATATCGATTTTATAATATGCTAACAAAAAGAAATGAAATAGTTTCGTAAAGGTTACAAAAAAAACCAATGTGATTTATATTTAACGAAATTTAAAGTACAATAGGTGAGGAGATTGTGCATTGATTATTCCAGGATCAATAAATAACTATAAAGACATCCCAGTTAAAAAATACAGACGATGAGCGTGTAATAAATAATGAGGTAAACATCGGGTTTAGGCGACCCCCCTCCGATTCCTTTTGTAATGGTCTCATCCGACGCGCTTTCGTATACGTGTACTGTTCATCATACACTAGTAGAAGTATTTCATGTTTGATTAATGAAACTTCTTTTGTTAATAACTTTTTAACAAACAATGAGCGACGGATAAAACTTTTTGTATGTTACTCAGGGGTGTATTCGTAACAACACATGTGAAGGACAAGATGATAGGGTCTGGCTGGTATAAGGAAAATGGCTATATGAATTATTAACTTTATTTGTTAATAACTTTTTAATAAATAACGTCCCTCAATTTTGTCAGAGGAAAAATTTGTTTTGCGTGCGAAAGCGCGTCGGATGAGCCTATTACGAAAGGAATCGGAGGGGGGTCGCCTAAACCCGATGTTTACCTCATTATTTATTACACGCTCATCGTCTGTATTTTTTAACTGGGATGTTTTTATAGTTATTTATTGATCCTGGAATAATCAATGCACAATCTCCTCACCTATTGTACTTTAAATTTCGTTAAATATAAATCACATTGGTTTTTTTTTGTAACCTTTACGAAACTATTTCATTTCTTTTTGTTAGTATATTATAAAGTCGATATAATGCTATTCTATGTTCTTACTTTTACAGATTGGCAGTAATTAAAAGTTTCATAAAACTGTTATATTAACGATGACGCGTGTTTACACTCAATTACACCGAAGGGTCATGTGTATATTGACCGTAGGTGCCTAGCTTCGGCAAGGTTCCACGTACAGTTTATTTCTGGCTCACTTCACTCGGATCAACTTGCGACCGCAGCGACACCTTTTTTGCTGAATTTTTGAGGTCGCTTTTTTCGGCCGTAGTCCATTAGAGATTGCACTCCTTTACTCTAGGCTCCATGACTTCCACCATGGTCTCGTCGATGAAGAAGGGAGACACAGTCTGACGGATAAAATAAACGCGGGAAATACGAAGTCCCGTGGCTTTGTCCGTTTAGAATACGAAGTTTTAGTAGGGGACAGGTAGTCGACGAATTACACTTTTGTAGGGATAATTGTGCACTTATCGGTTAAAAACTTTAACGGAATCTGCAATACCGACAAAGTCGGGAAATTGATCGTTTTCTTCTCATACCACGCTCGGTCGATATTTCATTTCCCCTAAAGGGTAATGTTATTAATGACTCGGTCGGTAACATAGGTTACTGATGCAAGTTTGGGATAAAGTAAATGTCGAAGGGATAATTTAATTAACGAGATTGAAGCGCTTAGTGAAACGAGTGTTAAATTTGTATTATCATTTATACAAAGTCTCACGCATAAATAAACTATTCTCAATTGTGATTTAGAGTACATGTTCTTAATCAAGACAAAATTTAATAGCAATGAATTTGCAAATAATATTAATTGGTTTGTGCCAATTTTCAGAAAGGTTTTGTTCGTTCGATCCTTTCAGTTTTAGCAAAAAATACTCCATGTGCTTTCCTCAATTTTTATGTAGTATGGCTCTTTCACTCGCTCGAGAAAATCTCTACAAACTCACCATCCAGATATTTCATAGTAACTTATATTGCAATTTAAACCACCTTTTGTTCGTCATGCCGGAGATTTTTTAATTAATTCCTCGAGGAAACGCGTTAAATGAATAATCGTTATAAATTTCATAAAATTATTTTGTATACTAGAATCTTCAACTCTAGGGAGACCTCTAAACTTTCCATTATTAAAATGAAAAGTCAGGGGAAATTTTCCATGCCTTCATAGCCTTTGTGATATAAATATATGATACGAGGGAGTCATAAAATTTTCCCCCTAATCACAATCACGATATGCAATAAAGTGCATATCGTGATCGTGAGACCGAGAGACAAATATGAGATTTCGTTAATATTTTTCTTTCCATTAGCTTTGTCTTCTCTCTGTGTACTTTCGACTCTCGCAAACTCGGTGGGTCGTTTTACGATTTCGGAATTTTTGTTGACAATATATCAGATAGGCGCCAGTTCAACGAGGATATGTTGTTCCAACTCATACCCCTCTCTCTCTCTTTGTTTTCATTGTATATGCTGGTCATCACAATATACGAGAGTAGAAATATTATTGAAAATCGTGTTTCCGGCGTCTGGCGTGCTGAGTCTCCTGAAAAAACAAACACGTTGAATATAAATTGTCACAAATAACAAACAACCTGTGGCACTACTGTAATATTACAGTTTGTAAAAATAAAAGGAAAACAACGACCGCGCTCCCAATCCCAAAGACAAACCTTGCCATTATTTATACAGGTAATTCATAAAAATAATGGACAAGTGTAAATATTAATTTTTCTCCGAGAATTCCACACTCGTAATATTTCAATGATCCAAAAAAAAAACATTGAATCCTATTTTTTGAGTGTAGAAAAATTCAAAAAATTGATTTCAAAGAAATCATTCACGTTCGAAAAAGTAATCTTCTGAAAATAGTACAAAATCTTAATTGTACATATGTCTCTGTGCTTCCAAGCTCTTGGTAACTCGATGGAAACACAAAAAAATCTAGTTTTTCCATTGGCCAACGTTACGTGAAAAAATAATCACTGTAAAAATGAAAAATTGAATGAATTGAAAATAAAATAAATTCATCACCAAATAAAAATATTTGCAATCATAATAATAATGGAATAGATTAAAAATAATTTTAATAACGTTAATAACTTTTTGATGAACTTCGTTGTCACTTAAAAAATTTCGTACGTTGAATGTGAAGATTGCGCAAAAAAAAAAGAACGCATTAAGACAAACATTGTCATTATTTATACAGGTAATTCATAAAAATAATGGTTGAGTAAAAATATTAATCTTTCTCCAAGAATTCCACGTTCGTAATATTTCAATGATCGAAAAAAACACATTGAATCCTAGTTTTTAAGTGTATAAGAATTCAAAAAATTGATTTCCAAGAAATTATCCATGTTCAAAAAAGTATTCTTTTGAAAATAGTACAAAATCTTAATTGCACATATGTCTCTGTGCTTCCGTGGTCTTCGGTAACTCGATAGAAACATAGAAAATCAGGTTTCTCCATTGGCCAACGTCGCGTGAAAAAATAATCACTATAAAAATAAAAAATTGAATGCTTTGAAAATAAAATGAATTCATCACTAAATAAAAATATTTGCAATCACAATAATAATGGAATGGATTAAAAATAATTTTAATAACGTCAATAACTTTTTGATGAACTTCGTTATCACTTCAAAAATTTCGTACGTTGAATATGAAGATTGCGCAAGAAAAAGAAGTCAGTAATTAGTGTGTCCGTATCATGTTCTCTCTCTGTTCGAAAAAAAAAAAAAAAAAAAAAAAAACACAACCCAACTCTGGCTCGAAATAACAAATAGCTGTGTAATGGAGCAGAATAACTGAGAGACAAAATAGAAAATGGACATGTTCATTAACGCTTGTTCGTTTGTTCTTGGTTGCCTCTCAGCCTCCTCTTTCTGCACGTATGTACCAACTCGGTAAATTTTTCGCACAGACTCGAGTATATTTGGCGATGCCCTCGAGGCACGCATATCTCCAATCCTCTCTCTCTCTCTCTCTCTCTCTGTCTTTGCGTGGTATTTACAATAAAATTAACTCCTACATCATAGAAATAAATGGAATACGCGTTTAGCATGACAAAAAGGACCCCTCGGTAAAGGAATCCTTGAGAATGCCACCAGCAACGACGCAACCAATTCTTTCTTTATACTTTTTTTTTACCTTTTTCAAAATGTATATTTCTATACGATACTTCAACATACTCTGCCACTGGACATGAATTAGAAGTGGCGGAGTCATAACTATAATGGAGTCCCTATAACCAATGATCGTAGAAAAGCTTCCTATAAAAGAACACTTACTAAAACTTTCACTGAAATAATTTCTACCAAACTCGATTGTGTACTAAAAATTACAGTGTGAACGTTGACAATAATATATACAGTCAAAGTATGCAATCCATGTTTTTTTCCGGGTTAAGGGGAATGGCCACGGTAGAATTTTCAATAAAAAGATGTTCCTTTTTTGCTTAAACGATGCTTCATCAGCATAAAAATAAGTTACTAATCGATTTATGGCGAGAACAATTTTTTTTCAGCGATTATGAGCATATCGACGCTGCTTACGAAAAGTAGAACGATTCAAATTTCTTACGAAAACTAAAACGTTTCGAATTCCACCACGAAAATCAACACGTTTCGATATTCGACGCGAAAACTAGCATGTTTCGGCTTTCACCGTGAAAACTAGCATGATTCGGCTTCCGCCGCGAAAAGTGGCATGTTTCGGCTTCCGTCGCGAAAAGTAGCATATTTCGATTTGCACTGGAAAAAGTAGTATATTTGCCGAACTAAATCGAATATGATTCAGAACTTTCACAAATGTTTTAATAATTTTTTCAGGAGCACTATAAGGAATAAATGAAAAACCATAAGGGTGTATCGCCCGTACTCCCTTAAACATTTAAATTCGTTTTCTATTAAAAAAAATAATAACACTATTGAAAATACGATTCGCAAATACGAAGCGCAATATTCCACCACTCAAAAACTAAAATTATTCATCAATGATATTTTTCATGACTTCAAGTTTCGGAGTCAGCGATGGAATTGAACAAAATTATTGTTTATAAAAAGTATATTCTACTTACAGTCTGAAGAATCGTTCATTGTGTTTTTATTTCATTCAAAAAAACACAATTTTGGAGTGATCAACGACTAAAGTATAAAGTACAGTATAAGTATAAAGTACAGTTGACAAAATCTTCAAAACAATCGATTGAGATATCTCGAGAAATGTCGGGTCTCGGACGAAGTAGCAAGAGGGAAAAAAACTGACATTGTTAACTTTGCATACACCGCAATTGTTTTCGATTTTCTTTTCTCTAATTTTTTTGATCATGGTTATTTTTACTCCAAAATGACGAGGAATTTGCTGTTTGCCATCTTATGATAAGCCTAGCAGACCGAAATTCAAAAACGTAAAATATGTATGAAATAAATTCAAACAAAAAATAAAACAGTATAAAATGACGAGCATAAATATTTCGTCAATTTGGAGTAAAAAAGGATGTTCAAAAAACGTGGAGTAAAAAATGAGAAAGACTTCCAGTGATACTGAAACGTGCTAATTTTCGCGGTGAAAGTCGAAACCTGCTAGTTTTCGTGGTAAAAGCCGAAACATGCTAGTTTTCGCGGCGAATAACGAAATGTGCTAGTTTTCGTGGCAAAAGCCGAAACATGCTAGTTTTCGCGCAGATATCAAGCGCGTTTGTTTTCGTAAGAAATCTGAAACATGCTAGTTTTCGTAAGCAGCGTCGATATATTGTAAGTTACTCGTAACTACCGCTGGCACGGTCAACGGCTTTTTTCTAATTGGCGTGATAAATAACTTCGACAATTTTTACCCAATTGACTTAAAATTTTTTTTAAGTATATTTCTTATTGCATTTCGCAGAGATGTACGTACGGAATTTCTGATTAATTAAAAACTTTCCATTTTATGAGCAGTTTAACACGAAATTTTCCACTGGAAATTCGTCTTTTAAGTTCAAACGCCTACAATATTCGAGTAAAACAATATTTTTCAAGTTCCGTACGTACTTCACTAGCTATTCCAATGTAGATTTACGAGAATTTTTTGATTTTGTACCAAGTAAAAAATTGTGGATGCCAAATGTCAGGCCGCGGAGCCCCTCAAAAAAAAAACAATAAACAGCAGTAGTAGGCCATTTTGTATAACAAAAAAAAATATTTTTTATTAGCTTGATATTTATACTAAATAGCTGTGTAATTAGTTCTATAAATAAATCACTTTATCATACAAAAAAAAAATTGTTAAATGTGCACACGACTTTGTACCCGCTACCGTGGCCGTACCCCTTAATTGACACTTATCTTTCAGAAAATTTCATATCGTCCGGAAAATCTTTTATCCTTCGGACAGTCTCTTACTTTCCAGTAAATTCTCAACACATTTTTTTTCTTCCAAAACCCGTTTTTCTCACTATTTCGAATATTCTTCAGCGCTTCTCAGTAACGTGATCTTTTTTTTTTAACCAACGAAAATAAAAGCTTCAGATAAGGGAATTGAAACGAAGAAAAATATCGTATTCAGTCACAATGTCGTTTGACGGGGTTAATTTCACCGTAAGGATAATTTACATAATCCATGAGAGAGTGAGAAAGGCTGTACGCGAGAAATGGCAACTCGGTTAGATGAAAACGAGGCAAACGGGTAGAAGGGTAGACACCGAGAGTAAGAGAGATAAGGCGAACGAACGAGGGTAGAGTACGAGTAGGAGAACAATATCGGGCGTGATATTGATTTCGCATGGTCGCAGCGAACCGAGAGGCCGCACCCTTCGCGCGCCACCCCCGTGACCCGTTGCGGGTTCGGCCGCCAGAAAGCGTTTTAACAACCAGATTAAAGACAAACAAAAGAAGGGAAAAAAAAAGATACAAAAGAGAGGTTGACTTTTGTAGAGTAATACGTGGTAACGTATGACCGTCGTATATACGATGTAAGCACACACGGGGGAATATATACATATACATATATACCGTACCATGCGTTTCGCGTGATAACTTTATTCGTGTCTTTATCGCGATTTCGTTCTTTTTTTTCTTTTCTTTGCGTCCTTCAACCCGAAGCGAAGAGTAGAATGAGAAACGAAACTTCACAATTGGGCATTCTCAAATGAATGATGTACCAAAGAAAAAGTACGTTTATCGTGAATTTAAAGAAAAATATATGTTTTAACATTAACACGAACCGTTGGCAATTACCGATTATCCACTTTTACACATCCATATGATTGAAATTTCCCTTTAAACATTACTGCCTTTTGCTTCCTTATGGACGAAGCTTTCTCTTCGTGAAAACCTCCTTTTTTTCAGTACTAATGTGTTGAAAATGTGTCGAAAAGTGAGGAGAAACACGTTTGCAAAAAATATCATCACGAATGCGGGTCTATGGGAGGATGTAACGGGGTTGAAAATAAATTAAAGTTCCATAACCCTTCAATGGCTTCACCGATTAAATTGAAATTTTGCACGCAACTGAAGCTACCAGCCCTCCTCGTCTGACATAACTTTTCGTAAAGTTTGTACTACTGGTTCGGATTTTATGACACTTTGAATTTTTCTTTAAAATGTTTTTTTAAAGTAATTTTTTCTTTTCTAATATTTTACACAAATAGATTATTTTGTCAATACTGTTTGCTATTGAGAAAAACGATTGAGGCGTTTTTAATTTGTGAATTTTTCGAAAAATCCCTGTGAGCGTTTGTTGAGACTTGAGCTCGTGGAAGATTTGGGCTATCGGGTCAAATCTTCCTCCATGAATTAGATACCATCGAAGAATATTTGGCATTGAATTCCGGTGACAATCGATATACGCGCTTTAAATTTATGATATTTAAAATTTTTCGAATAATTCATGAAACATCAATCAAACCTCACACTACCGAGGGAGAGATGAATTATGCAAATTGAAATGCTGACTTCCGTGTATCCTCATGGAAGTCGAAATTGAAAAAGTCTCTTGCTCAATTAAAAACAATTTGCGAATGCGCAATAACGATAAGTAAGCAATATCTAAATTTCAATTTTGCACCATTTTTTATTTCGACACACGTTTCTATTTTGTACTTTGGTTTTGTCGTCGGGAAAAGTGCGTGTCAAATGTCAGCAACTAAATTTAACGTGCAAAGATTTCTCTAGCTAATGCAACAAAAGTTTCGTTCGTCGTACGAAAATTGTTCTAAGCGTAGTATTAGATATAGAATTTGCACCATTTTTTTGTGTTTCCACACATGTTTTTATTTTGTACTTTGGTTTTGTCGTCGGGAAAAGTGCGCGTCAAATGTCAGCAATTAAATTTAACGTGCAAAGATTCCTCTACCGAATGCAACAAAAGTTTGGTTCGTCGTACGAAAATAGTTTTAAACGTAGTATTAGATATAGAATTTCCACCATTTTCTTATTTCAACACATGTTTTTATTTTGTTACTAAATTTAACTAAATTTAACGTACAAAAATTCCTCTACCGAATGCAACAAAAGTTTCGTTCGTCGTACGAAAATTGTTTTAAACGTAGTATTAGATATAGCATAAGAGAGACATAGACGAGTGGTTACAAGAAATTTTTCAATTTGTCACACGACATTGGCAGCTGGCCTGCATAATTTGCGCAGGCGGATTACAATAATAATATTGAGAGAATAATAATGACGCATTTAATGTTCTTGACGACATCGCAGTGCCAAAGGAGTCTTGCGTCATCCACCAACGAATCACTATTGCTCTTACAATGGGAGATTGAAAGGAAAAAAAAAAAAAATCACACAATACACATCTTGATAATTTAAAGTTTAGGTAACGATTCCCGAGCTATATGACGTTACGTATAAAATAATTGCCACAGCTAAGATTTAAAAATGTACAAGAGGCGTGTGATATCATGAATGAAACACCAATTAAATGGGAAAACACCCACACACTCTTTTCACCCTCTTATTTTGTCTCCAATGAAATTCGCGCAACTCGTACGCGTCTATGATTCGCGTTAGAGCTTGGGAGAGATCCCCTTCGCAGCATCCCTCGTGGACCAACCCTCGTTTATAGTTAAAATGGCGGATGCGTATCCGAGCATCCCTTGCATTCGACTCTCCATTAATTTCTTCTCATCGCTTGCTTTGAGACGACAATTAACGAAAAAAATAAAAGGAAAGACATTCGATCGAATGAATCTTTGAAAAAATTTACGAAAATGTCATCGATCATCCTTGGGAGGTGCTAGAATTTAGGTCCTTTTTAATGAATTCTGGAAATCTCTTTGTCATATTCACGAGCTAAACCCGTAACAAACACCTATAGCGAATTTTTCTTCGGAAAATTCGAATTACCATAAATTTTAAACGCTGCGATCGATTCTTTCCACTTTCAATACCTAACAGTGTCCGATGATAGTCTATTGGCGTGGAAAGTTGTAGCATAATAGCTAAAAGAATTGCACAAGAGTTATGTGCTTAAAACATTTAAAAAAAAAAAATGAACAAGTTGTTGAAGCTCCACGAAAATTGTGTCAGACAAAGAATGGCTGCCCTCCAGCTCTGCAAGCTCCACTTCCGTCCAAACCTTCGGTCTCACTCTTTTATTCATTCCAGAATTATCGGAATTTGATTTTTGCAACCTCATCACGCAGATACATCGGTGCGTACACTTTTTGTAAATGTATTTTCCCGTGTTTTCACAGATTTTGAAACCACTGGCATTGAATACTAGCAAAAAAATGTTTACACAAGATCAAAGCTTTCTCTGTGAGGAAGCAAAAATATCAATGAGAGAACCACAATCAATCCGCTCCGACTCACGAAAATTTGGATAATTCCATGTTCGTACCGATCTCTATTCGTCTCGTTCCTTATGGCAGTAATTTGATCCTTTAGACTCGAGCCTGCAAATGACGAAAATGAACGGGAGTTTAAGAAAAATGAATCGATCAAATTGACAATGGTTACTTGACTGAAAATTGTCAGAAAAATTGCGACAGAAGACAATG
Organism: Oxytorus armatus; assembly: GCA_958009045.1. NCBI lineage: Eukaryota > Metazoa > Arthropoda > Insecta > Hymenoptera > Ichneumonidae > Oxytorus > Oxytorus armatus. Next base: position 8,731,825 of record OY253751.1, on the reverse strand, counting down.
CATACTCCCTGATATAATACAGATATCCGGATGTCCCTGGGGTATCGGTATAGATATCTTACTACTATAATAAAGCTGGAGAGTTTGTTTGTTTGTTTGAACGCGCTAATCTCAGGAAATACTAATCCAATTTGAAAAATTCTTTTTGCATTAGATAGCCCGTTTATTCAAGAAGGCTTTAGATCATATAACTTTGTGTTATAACCCTAATCTTACTACGATACTACTATATCTATACTATATACTATAATAAAGCTGGAGAGTTTGTTTGTTTGAACGCGCTAATCTCAGGAAATAATAATCCGATTTGAAAAGTTCCATTTGCATTAGATAGCCCGTTTATTCAGGAAGGCTCTAGGCTACATAACTTCATGCTATGACCGTAAGGAGCGACGGCGGCGTCAGTTTATTTTTTAGTGATTGTTCCTTTTATTTTTCCACATAATTTCCGGATGGTATTTATGGTTAATTAGATGCGCTCGGTTATATACTCATAATGCGCATGAAACAGATATATAATCCAAATTTAACGCGGATGAAACCGGCGGGGCACAGCTAGTAATAGACAAAACCCGTGAATACCATACCGTAGCATGACGACCCCCGCGATGACGTCATTGTCAAGCTCCTCGGGACCGAGAGCATTGGTAAGCAGAAGCGAGAAGCCTGGTAGAGAGAACACACATGCCACGGCCTCGGTGGTACATATAATGTCTCAGCTCGACACCCAGGACTAATATGGGAAGACCGGTCGTCTCTCGCGGTTCGATTCGAACAGCCGTTTGGTACTGATGTCCCACGGGAGACTGCGATACTTTCAACATATATACGCGTACTCTCTATGCTTGTTCGAATCCCCACGTTTGCACACACTTTCATAATCTTCTCCTTCTGCCATCGTCGAAGAAAGTATGATCGTTCTGAAGACGAACAAGAATCGAAAAACTAACGAACAATAAGACTTCATCTATAATCCTATGTGTGATCTACCGTCTACCGTGAGTTGTTAGAAAATATATGGAAAATTGACGTTAGATAAAATGGCCCTGTAAAAGATCTCAAAGTTTTGCAGTATTTCTAATTTCACGCTCCGTAACTCGATGCTACAACAAAACAAATTATGTAATTGTTTCGATCGAAAGTCTATTAGCTCGACATTTATTTTATAATACAACAAGATGTGTTCGATTTGGACACGAACATTTATTTGATTCAATTAGTTGAATCAAGTTTAATTCAGTTAATTAAATCTCGATCCGATAGACTTGATTTTTGATCGTTTTTCAGTTCATCTTAATCGATCAGGCTAGATCTGTCCGAATACTGATTGTGAGATGTCCATCGATTGTTTTTCTTTTTTTTTCGTGAAATGCGTTACAATTTTTGTCGAAAAATACTGCTCCATCGGATACAATTATCAAAAACGACTTTGCACTGGTAATTTTTTTTTTTAACACATTCTTTCCGCTATTGTCACGAAAACAAAGGCAATCTCGCGATTGCTACCGCAAGATTCTTGCACGCTTGCCGGGAACAAATCTCGAGATGTGACATGACAAAAGAGTCAAAGTGCGCAGTGGAGATATACATATAATCTCTCATGCGGTTTTCACAGCGTGTCTCTTCGTCATATCTCGTTGAAAGGCATACATTGAATCTAGTATTATAATAGTATCTGTGTTACGTACGTATAAACATTGAGAATTGTTCCGAGACATTCGTCAGAATAATCACAAGTTTGCGTCTATGGAAGAGCGCGAATCAAAGTTTCTGAGACACGCTGGTACATAGATCACATTGTTAATATACTGGATTTTATGCGACTCGTACCATGCGATTCACACTTTGGTTTGTACTATTTAAACATCGAAAAGCCTCGTCTGAAATTGAAATAAACGAGCTTACGAAGCCCTGGAGTGACGCGAAGTATATTTACATATCGATAAGGTAGAAAGGGATCGGCAAAGATTAAACCCTTTAACTTTATTCTAAAACTCAACGGAATTTATAAACGCACTTTATTTTATAAACGGACTCTATTTTAAAACAAAACGAATCCTACGGAAGTTAGATCAGCTTAGCATAGTGTGGGTAGGGAGTGATAAGAGCGAAATTGGGAAGAGTCGTACGTAAAAACCCATGAGGGTTACGTTGGAACTCACAGTAATCTATATATACGAGGTCTGTTCAAAAAGTATCGCGAATTTTGAATTTCCGCGGGCTACGTATATTCGATTATCGATTTTTTTGTGGCGTTAGGTTGGTACTCATGTCCCTCACTTATCCTGAAAAAATCAGCCTTTTTGAATGTTTAGTTAATTGTTGACAGCTGTTTTGGTTAGACGTGCTTTGGCTTGTCTTCGATTCTTGCCTATTCCAAAAAATGGATCAAAGAATCTGTACGAAATTTTGTGTGATAAACAAAATTAAGTGCGCGGACGCATTCCGAATGTTGACTGTGGCATATGGTGAAGCTACCTTGGACCAAAGCAACGTTTATCGGTGGTACAAAATGTTCTCAGAGGGCCGAGAAGATGCGAACAACGAAATGCGTTCCGGACGCCCGAGCACATCAACAACAGACGAAAAGATTGATGAAGTGAAGAAAATAATATTGGCCAATCGTCGAATCACCGTTAGAGAAGTTGCTGAGGAACTAAACATATCGATTGGCTCGTGCTATTCGATTTTTACCAATTATTTGGGCATGATACGGGTCGCCGCGAAATTCGTGTCAAAATTGCTCAATTTCGAAGAAAAACAGTGTCGCGTTAACATTGCTAAGGAACTGTTGGACTCGGTCCGCGACGACCCAAATTTGCTCCAGAGGGTCATAACTGGTGACGAATCATGGGTTTATGGTTTTGACGTGGAAAGCAAAGCTGAATCATCGCAATGAAAGCTGCTTTTTTGGAATAGGCAAAAATCGAAGACAAGCCAAAACACGTCTAACCAAAACAGCTGTCAACAATTAACTAAACATTCAAAATGGCCGATTTTTTCAGCATAAGTGAGGGACATGAGTACCAACCTAACGCCAGAAATGAAATCGAAAATCGAATATACGTAGACCGCGGAAATTCAAAATTCGCGATACTTTTTGAACGGACCTCGTATATAAATGGATCTTGGCATATCTATTTGACTTTGATACCGTTTGACCGATCACCATGAAAATTGGTATACATAGATATTTGAGTACGAACAATATTTTTGCGCTATCCACTTTGTTGTAACTCGCCATCATATCGATGACAAAACCGATTAATCTGTGATTTGTAGTGTCCTCAATCCTCAATATTAACAAATCAGGCAGGGCAACGGCAGCAAAACCTGTTTTGCTAGTAATGTATAATAATGTTCAATTTTTGTTTTACATAAATCGACAAATTTTTCGAACAATATCTCGTTTGGGATTTTCGATAAGATGTTTTTCTGCTAATTGAAAAAATTTTACACATTTTTTCCGACTTCTAAACGTGCTCCTCCATCCCTTAATGTGAAGAATCCGATTAATGATCGTCGTAAAAACCTTGTTTTATTTAAACAATGCAATACGTCTAAAATTTTTCATTTTTACTACAACGGACATGTTTTTTCTTTTTTTGAAAATATTGACAATATCGTAGCTTTTGAAATTCTTTATCGATCATCACTAAATTCAATCTTTAAGGGGGGAAATAGGGTTAGGACAGCGTTTTTCCAATGATTTTCATGAATTTTTTTATAGTATAAAAAATGAATATAATTTATTGAAACTTTGAGAATATTTTATACATATATTTAAGTATATACTATAAAATTTTTGAAGAATTTTCTTGAAAAACACCGGGGATATTAGCGACCCCATATTGCAGGTCACAATCAGACTCAGCATTTTGCGTACATTCCGGAAGCCGCAATTTTCATCTGAAATCAAACGAGGTTGTAATTTACTTTTATTAGATGTCTCTCTTCTATATGAACTTAAATGCTATAAAAAAAAATAGAAAATTGAATTTATTACAGGGGTCAAAACAAAAAAGCATGATTTTTTGCCATTTTTTACAACTTTATTTGCAAAAAAAAATTATTTAAAATGATGATAATATTCCGATTTTAGGTTCATATAGAGCGCAATACTATGAAGAACGTAACTGCCAATTTTCAAAACGATTGGTTGAAAACTTTTCAAACTAGCGTGTACGCAAGTTTAAAAAAAGTCGTTTTCAGAAAAACGCGTTTGAAAAAATAGTGACCGCTCGGTTATACACGTGGCGCGCTCGGGGCCTGAAGGAGAGCTACTCACTTTAATGGCTTATAACAATAGAACGAGTCGAAATTTTCATTTGAAATTTCAGGAACATATTTTTCAATAGTTTTACCAACAATTTATGAAATAAAAAAAAATCGATTTTTTGAACCGTCTAATCCTATTTCCCCCCTTAACGTCCTTGCTCTATGGAAACTAGACCACTATTTTTTCGTCACGACAAAAAAGAACGAAGCTTTCTCTATGAGGGAACAAACGTGAGCATATATATGTGTGTATGTAACAGTATAGGAGAGCAAAGTAGCTGGTACAGTCAAGTGAGATAGGCGGGGCCCGTAATTATAATAATATTGAATGCGGCAGGTAGTCCAGTCGATATTATTAATAGAGCAGATAAATATCCAGTAGCCGAGGTCGCCGCGTGCAGAACCAGCGCAGCAGCAGCAGCAGCAGCACCCCAAAGCACGCAGCACACGCGCGGCAAAGGCTCGCGGTTCGCGACCGTGGCGTGCCAATCGACGTTCTTTCGCCCTCCTCTCTCGCGATAATTTGCGTTTGCGCTGATGTGCCGCTCTCGTATGAACGGCTTCAATTCAACGTGCATATAGGACATTTCAGGCACAACTGCGATTTCTGAAACGGTCGATTAATTGCGAATGTTAATAGAATGGCCATTATTAATTGACAAGAGTGGATGTCCAGTCGGTTAGCGTCTTCGGCGATCTCGGCGACCGAACTGACTTTGGACTGAATTGACTCACGCTGGATTATTTGCGGGAAACAGTTTTTTTTTCCTGAGTTTCTGATGGTAATCCAACTGAAAGTCCGTTAAATTCAGTCAGATATTGGCCAGGTTTTCCGCAGTTTCCCTGTGCCCTTGGACTAATTTGAGACTGTAGTGGATTAGGAAAAAGTTGCGCCGGACCCTACTCGGGCGGAGGGTCTCAAGGAATGGAATGGAAATGGTAACAAACGGAGAAGGAACGTACCAAAAACCTGAACGGGTCTACGATGGAAAACACTAATAATAAAAATAGGGGCAATTATTCAGGTAGTAAATCTTTTTTTTTTTCGACACATTAATCTTTGTTTTTTGTAATACTAATACTTCCTATTATTAATCAATTTTTGATAATGTTTTACATCAGCAATATATAATAATTACCGGTCCAATGCTTTTTCTGTCATGAAATATTTGTTCAAATACTAAAACAAGAGACCATATTATTTTTTTTACAGCACTTATACTAAGAATGCACGCATCAATATTGATGCTTATTCAAGAATATACGATAAAAATGTCAAAGAAATCAATGTCTAACGTTGTAAATTCAACGCTTTCGTTGATAATGAATTATTGAGAAAAAAAATGTGGAATTTTTTGAATAATTTAGAATCATGTGTTTTTACCAGTAATTTTTATTTCGTGTTACCCTACAACATACCCTAAAACAATGAAAGATAATTATAAATGATCAGGATCTGTCGATTTCACCTGGAATACTCCGTATCTTTTATATGTGTATGTAAATATATAAACGACTTTGTGCGAACGATGGCATCGATGCAGTTCGCGGTGGCGCATTTACAACAGTGCATTAGGTATACAGTGTGTCTTACTGCAACGCGCCACATCTACTAGTCCCAGCAGGTATTGTTGTAACGCATATACTAGCACAATCCATATCCACGTATTCGTGATTCTTCTTGTCGCGTTAACTTTCCTATAGAAGACAACCGGAATGGCGTTATTCACGCGATTCGCCCGCACGTGGTTCTATAATTTACTCACCTCAATTAGCGGGTGTTCTCGAATGATTATAGTACCTGAGAATTTTAACCCTTCTCAAGGGATCTTTTTCTTTTACAAACAATACTCGTGACTGAAAAGTTTTCGGTTCGCAATCGGCAAAATTCTAAAAGAGAAATTCTGTAAACCAATTTGTCCCATTTTGTGCACGATTCCGATGCCATTTTGTGCACGATTTCGATGCCATTTTGTACACGTTTGCGATACGATCTTTTGTCTGAAATGGGAAAATTAAGTTGGTTTAACGTAGACATTGAAAATTTATAATACCAAGACACAATTCATTGCGATGTACTCTGAAGACGATGTGAAAAGTCAACATAACCTCACAAATTTTCGGCCATCGGAGATTGCTAACATTATGAGAAAAATCAAACCATTAGGTCCTGCGTTAATTCATTTTGCAAGACCTTATGATTTTCTCTTGACTCGCATGTGAATTGGCTTTGAGAATAATTTGAACAAAAATGTCAGCTATCTCTCTGTCTCCCACTCATGCGTCACATGATACACCTATCACATCGTCTTAAGCATTGACACCAACATTTTGTATTTGGATTAATCATTGGCTAGATCACGAGCGAAAGATCTACCGGCGACTGAGTATATCATCTTTTCAAGCTTCGTTCTTATACGCTTTGCTCATATACCTGTACCAACTCTTCTTCTTTATCCATCAAGCACTCGTGAACGTGCCGCGAATCGTATAAATATATACGCGTGTCCCCGCTCAATTCCCGACAGACATGTGCCTTCCTACATATCGCTCCATACGTATATCTACTGATTTGACAGTGTAAATAAAGGAAAAAAAAAACCAATACACTGGATTAGCCACTGCACACCTGCGCCAATCTCGACTGTGGAAGACAGAGAGAGAGAGAGAGAGAGTATAAACGTGGATAGAAAAGATACAGGCTCATCCGGTTTGCCTCGGCTCTCCGTTCTCGTTGTATCCAAGAGGCTCGATAGCGTCTCGATGCCGAGTAATTAAAAAGAAAAAAATTTAAATCATCAAGAAGTAGCATCTTGACGCGAATGTACAGTCTAGTTTGTCATAAACATTTCCACATGAAGTTTTCTCCTAAGATTAATCCCCTCGATTTTGTTTTCCGGACCTTCGCTCTCCCAGAATGGTGAAAAACTATTCCTCGTTAAACAAATGCATTTTTCGAAAAAGGTATAGTTTTGTGGTTGTTGTTAATTGACTAATTTTTCCAAAGGCATGTACAGCTTTCTTTTTTGATCAATCGAGCTTGTGCGATGTGAAAAAATCCTGTTTAGATAAGAGGAAATCCGCTATTTTCGAAATAATTTGTATTTACATCGAGACACCACATCAATTTATCTAAAACAATAACGAGAAAGAATTATTCCTCTTAGGGTGAGAGGATATAGGGGAAAAAAATAGAATCCACTTAAGGGGGGAAATAGGGTTAGGACAGCGTTTTCTCAATGATTTTCATGAATTTTTTTATAGTATAAAAAATAAATATAATTTATTGAAACTTTGAGAATATTTTATACATATATTTAAGTATATACTATATAATTTTTATACATATATTTAAGTATATACTATAAAATATTAGCGACCCCATATTGCAGGTCACAATCAGACTCAGCATTTTGCGTACATTCTGGAAGCCGCAATTTTCATCTGAAATCAGACGAGGTTGGAATTTACTTTTATTATATGTCTCTCTTCTATATGAACCTAAATACTATCAAAAAAATAGAAAATCGAATTTTTTACACGGGTCAAAACAAAACAGCATGATTTTTTGCCGTTTTTTACAACTTTATTTGCAAAAAAAAAATTATTTTAAATAATGATAATATTCCGATTTTAGGTTCACATAGAGCGCAATACTATGAAGAAAGTAACTGCCAATTTTCAAAACGATTGGTTGAAAACTTTTCAAACTAGCGTGTACGCAAGTTCAATAAAAGTCGTTTTCAGAAAAACGCGTTTGAAAAAATAGTACCAAGAAACACAAGCAATATGGGGTTGCTAATATTTTATAGTATATACTTAAATATATGTATAAACATTTTATAGTATATACTTAAATATATGTATAAAATATTCTCAAAGTTTCAATAAATTATATTCATTTTTTATGCTACAAAAAAATTCATGAAAATTATTGAGAAAACGCTGTCCTAACCCTATTTTTCCCTTAATGGCTTATAACAATAGAACGAATCGGAATTTTCATTTAAAATTTTGGGAACATATTTTTCAAAAGTTTTCCTAACAATTTATGAAATTTAAAAAAAATCGATTTCGTGAACCGTCTAACCCTATTTCCCCCCTTAATCAGAAACTAGCCGTCCTTGCTTATTAAGTGAATTCTATTTGATAGGAGAGGAATTTTTTTAAAGTCTTGCCTTGATTGTATTCGCTATGTGGACGTAGCCAAGTAGAGGTTGTTGTTTTTTTTATAAGATAAATAAAGGATATTCGTATGGCAAAGGTTTCTTGAGAGTGGCATGCGGAAAAAAGTGATCACAACATTAAGTTGCTAATTTTATATAATTTTTAGAACAGACTCTTAGCAGTCGAAAGTCTATGCTTATCTCACATTCTCCGACAGCGCATCGTAGTGACAAAGTCCGCCACCGCGATCGCTAGTGGTCTCTTCTGCCCCTACTCCGCGGTCGCGCGCATTCTTTACATCGCAATTCGTATGACTTGAAAAAAGCTTCAATGCTATAGTAAATTCTACTTATTTAAAATGGTAGGAATGAGATCGAGACGGGGAAAACAAATGTTTTCACGTATTTAACGAGAATTTTAATTACGAGAGGCTAAACTGTAATGGCAGAGTTTCCTTGATTATCAGCTGTACGAACCCGAGGTAATACACTCAGCGAATATATATATCGAAGCATATCCCACCTAATATTCTTTCAATGTTAAAATCAACTTACATTTTACATAACGAATGAAAATATAAGACTTAATTGAAAAAACACAACGTAAAGTTAATTAAAAAATGTTATTTGACTTCGTAAATATTTGGTAAAATCTAAAAAAAATTATTTTGACATATCCAACGAAAGATTTGTTAAAATTAAATAAATTATTTTCTCATTTGCGGTTATCCAGCAGATGTTCGCGATAATAATATCACGACGATGTTTTGCGTCGTTGCATTAGATGTACACAGTGTACCCGGGTAGTATATCCTATCTCCTTCTCTCTCTCTCTCTTTCTGTAATAATGCACGTTTTTCCTCTTTCTCTTCATCGCAACTCGACGATTCAATCGATCTATACCCGCATCGTTGTACCTTCGCGAGATTAACGAGCGGGCTACGTACACGTATAAAACGTACGCACCTTCGATTGATCACGTAGATTTATGAATTTAATTGGAATTCAACACCTTCGACACGAGGCTATACACATATGTTTTTCTTTCCTCTCTCTCTCTCTCTCTGTTTCTAAATATATGCGCATCTTTATGCAAACAAATTTTGTTGACCCAAAAAAGTTGAGTTGAAGAAAATAAATGAATACTTCAGTGCACGAAAAAAATTCTAAATATAAGATTCGAAAAATTTCTAAATATATGCGCATCTTTATCAGATCATCCATACATTGAAAAACAATTAAATTTCTCATATTCAAATCATTAAATTGGTATTAAATAGTATTTTTGTTTCAATTTAACATAATCTATTTTGTTGAAAGTTCACAAAGTTCAATTGATTATTTTCTTTGTTGTAAATTCCTTCAATGAATTATATTCCAAGCAAACAAATTTTGTTGACCTAAAAAAGTTGAGTTGAAGAGAATAAATCAATACTTCAGTGCACGAAAAAAAAAAAAAAAAAAAAAAAAAAAAACCGAGTTAAGTGCCCATATACTCCAACATTCGATAAGCGATAAGCAGCAAAGGTAGAAAAAAAACAAAGAAGGATTAAAAAAAATCTATCCAGGCCCTCTAATCCCAGACACAATCTCGTAGAACGCGATAACCAAGAGTGATATAAGACTATGGAGAAACTGAATTTATCATGACGTTCAATTTATCATTACAGTGATTGGAACTTTCTTTTTCGGATTTCATATTTTCGATAACCTAATCACCGAGCACCGCATATAAAATATCCTATCTCGTGGAATTCTTCAAATTTATTTCGAATTTTTTTTTTCATCTCCTTCTTCAGAACCGGAGTTTTGTCTCGTGAGCAGACGAAAGATAGAAAAGAAGAGATAGAGAAGGAGAGAGAGAGAGAGAGAATGGTAAAGATGGCGCAGAATTACACTCTTACGCAAAGGATCTTTTGCTCTCTTATCGCCAAACAGTAAAGTTATGAGAGGGAGAAAGAGGGAGAGAGAGAAGCTGAAGATTTCTCTGGGTTCAGAAGTCTCGGTAGAGTGGCGAGAGATAGGATGTTTACTCGGTGCTTCCCGACGACCCGTAACGTTTTACCCTCGTGGACTCGTGACACGATAACCTTTTTCTTCTCTTTCTCGCTTCGATCATGTAATAAGTGTGCTTGTGTGCAATGTACAGTGTATTATGTACTTTAGACATATTCCTCGTGAGGTCCCGTGGATACGTCGAATAATCTCGTATGCTATAAAGATCACGATAAAGCGTTACATGAATAGATTTATAAATAAATCAAAGTGTATACATGGGATATTGATTAGATGTCGCGGAACGATAATTTGGTCGAGGATATTTTTAAGAACCATTTAAACACCAGAACCTTTAACACCAAATTATATCCTTGAAGATTCTTTTTTTTTCGCACCTCCGTCAAAAATTCGATTCGTCCGGAAAACGTAAAGCAAAAATATCCTGCTGATTACGCGTCAGTCTGAGTTTTAATGGAAATTTCGAAGGATTCACAGGGAAATTTAATAAAAATAATGCCTTTATTTATTTTACAAAAATCGACAATAATCTGAGATTAGATTCACGCGCATATATAAAATACGATAGAAGTATCTTCATTGCGAGAGAAGCGTGAAAAGCGTGACAAAAAAAAATGCAATCATCCCGCTGCTTGCACAAGCCGCAAGTGAACGGTACTCGGCCATCTCCTTCGCGTTTGCATTTCTGAAAGTCATCAACTCGGCAATTCACTCGTTTCCTCCCCACTCGCGTACGTATTAGAGAGTGCAGCTTTGAATTACCGGCCGGGTCATTATTTCTTGGAAAATGGACCAACGTTAATACAAATAATATATTATGCAGTGGGTAAGAAAATCGCGAAAGATTAAAATAAAAAAGTTCTTACGCGCGTTAGAGAGTGTGATAGGAATTATGGTTGACGTGGGGCAGATGGAAATTAAGAACGGGGACGTGGATCTTGTTCTGTAAGTCCTCTGATATTCGCTGTCAAAAAGTTCCTCTTGTATTAAATACGAGCTGTACCCCGCGGTTTCACCCGCGTTACATTTCCGTTTTCCTATTCAACGGGCCGCCGCCGCCGCTTTTTAGGGTCATAGTATAAAGTTACGTAGCGTAAAGACTTCCTGAATAAACGGGCTATCCAATGCAAAAAGAATTTTCCAAATCGGATTAGTATTTCCTAAGATTAGCGCGTTCAAACAAACATACGAACATACAAACTCTCCAGCTCTTTATTATGGTAGTAAGATAATCGACTTCTACAGAATTCTACCTACGAGATGAACGGAACTTTTTGAGATCTCGTATTAGACGAATTATAGAGTGAAAACCATAAGAAATTGTTGGAAAGAATCGCGACATAGTCGATATTGGAATAACACAATTGGAATTTGAGTTCCGTTCGGAATCTTTTATACAAATTCGATGCGTAGAGAGATCGAAGAATCGGGCATTGGTGACGAAACATTTTATTTAATTTACTTGACAACATATGAATACCAATGGCCACACATCGATGCAGTGATTGTCCACGAGAAAGACGAGAATGAGACCAATGGCGGTAGCCCAACGCCGGAAGTAAGTAGCGCGTTTGTCAATGAATATGTAGGCTGACCCTCGACCTCGCAACATGTCTACCACCTCTGCACTCGTGAGACACGGAATCGTACTGTACATTACAAACGCACATTCAGGCATTAATGCACAAAGGACAAACCGTGATTGTATCCAGTCGTGTGTGGTTACATAAATATACACGAAGATAAAATTTGTCCGAAAGGCTCAGAGTTCGACACCAACACACTCTCAGATGTGTATCATCGGTATCCTAGGAGAAAATCGTGGAATATCGTTCAACGGACAATGTCGGTCATACATCCATGTTGCATAAAATCCAAAAGTGAAACTAATACAGAAGTTGTTTTATAGCAAAATTATGAATGATCCATCGGGATGGTAACTGTCCTGAATAATCCTGCAAAATAAAAAACGTCCATAGCCTAATAATCTCGAACTTTCGATAATCGGTTGTCGGAAGGGATTGTATCCAGAAAAAAAGCTTTGATTCAAACAATTTTTATTTGAATCCCTGCTTGAGAAACGTTTAGTTGATTTCAATTAAACGATTTGTTTACTGTAACTAAATGTTTCATTTCATCTTACTACTATATTAGAGCTGGAGAGTTTGTACGTTTGTTTGAACGCGCTAATCTCAGGAAATACTAATCCGATTTGAAAGATTCTTTTTGCATTAGATAGTCCGTTTGTTCGGGAAGGCTCTAGGCTATATAACTTCATGCTATGACCCTAATCTTACTATATTACTACTATAATAGAGCTGGAGAGTTTGTACGTTTGTTTGAACGCGCTAATCTCAGCAAATACTAATCCGATTTGAAAGATGAAATTCGAAATTTGAAGGGGTGGAAGTTTTATTGAGTATTCAATGAAGTAAATAAAACGAGAACTCAATCAAATCAAAATCGTCTTTATCGACACAGGTTTTCTGCAGTTTCCCTGTGCCCAAGCCAAACGCAATACAGCGTAGCTACAAGGTTTGCAGGCGCAACGGAAGTTAAGTTGGCCTAGCAAAGTGGGGGCAGGGAGTCATAGAGGGAAAAATTGAAAAAATGGATCTGGCCAGTGTCATACGTAAAAACCCGGAAGGCTATGGAACAAAGGAAAAAAAACAGAAGAAAACAAATGAAAATAAACGTTAGGAATTGAGGTGATGGGAACAGCAGCAAGCTATAAGCTCGACAACAATAATTTTTTACTTAACACGTACGTTTGATTATGCAAAATTTATGAAAATGTAACGAGACTTTGAATCGATTTAATATCTCGTATATACGTAGCCAGACTATTGATAAATGGAAAAAAAAATCTTCATGTACAGGCAAGATCAAAGTTACCTCGTTTTAGTAATAAAGAAGTGAACAAAAAGTTAATGGAAACGCTTTACTAATTAGGCCGTTTTTCTACCACACTATACTCCCTCTTCCATACTATTCTCATTGCTATATAGCTCGTATATCACAGAGAGACGAGGAAAAATTTAATTTCCGTAATTCACACAACAGGGTCACGTTAAATGCGTCTTTATATGGACGTACATCGAGGACTTATGAATATTAGTACTCAAAACAGAGCCGAGCAATATTCATATGCGTAATTTATGTCTGTCCTCTATAAACATACGATATATGTATATACATTGATATCGGTAAGCATGACTATCTGTTGCTGGCTCTCTCTCTACTTCTTTTTTCCCCCCCTCCGTTCTCTTATGATCCGTGGTTCGAGGACTTGCATACTTGTAATGCAGTCCATTCCTCGATTAACCTTTGCCTTCTCCCGGAGGCCGGAAAACATCATTATTTCGCGGCGCGCTCACTCTCTCGCGAGCTCTCACGATGCCTTTTACGTTATTACGTCGAGTCACCACCAGCGACTAACGATTACGTTAGTACATGGTATATACGCTTTGTATTATGTACATACGTATTATTTACAGTATTTACAATGTGTTCATGTACATTGTCTGGTATATAGCGCTTTGAAAGCCGCGAAGTCGATAATGTACGATGCGTTCACGCACCAGGAAAATCGATTAACACAATCTCGATCGGTTCTTTTTTGCCGTTAACGGTATTGTGGAATTTTTCACATTATCCAAACATCCTTCTCCCTGGACCACACACGTGTAATATTCCTCCTCTTTTTCTCTCGCTCTTCCTCGATCCGCAAGGATCTTCTTAAGGGCAAATGTCCAAAATCAAATATCGCGATTATTTCATTGTTTTTGTTAAATCGTATCATCTGATTACTTGTTTATTTTTGTGGATTATGTAATTGTACTGGTAAAATGTCATTTCTGAAACGATAACAGTGTACGCAGGGTCGGTGCGCGGTTCCGAAGGTTTCCCATGTTAAACAGTTTTGTTCGCCGACCGGTACCAAAATGGCTGACCGCCGTGAAGCGGCCTTTCACGCCGATTACCGAGCGGGAAACAGCTTTCCCGTGTTTCCGATGGTAATGGAACTGATACTCAAATAAATATAAGTCTGTATTGGCGAGGTTTACCGTGGTTTCCCTGTGACCTACATGCAAATGTGTCACAGTGCGATTTAAGGGAGGAAATAGGGTTAGACGGTTCAAAAAATCGATTTTTTTATTATTTCATTAATTGTTAGTAAAATTATAGAAAAATATGTTCCGAAAATTTTAAATGAAAATTCCGACTCGTTCTATTGTTATAAGCCATTAAAGTGTGTAGCTCTCCTTCAGGCCCCGAGCGCGCTATTTTTTCAAACGCGTTTTTCTGAAAACGACTTTTTTCGAACTTGCGTACACGCTAGTTTGAAAAGTTTTTAACCAATCGTTTTGAAAATTGGCGGTTACCTTCTTCATAGTATTGCGCTCTATATGAACCTAAAATCGGAATATTATCATTATTTAAAATAATTTTTTTTTGCAAATAAAATTGTAAAAAATGGCAAAAAATCAGGCTTTTTTGTTTTGACCCCTGTAAAAAATTCAATTTTCTATTTTTTCGATAGCATTTAGGTTCATATAGAAGAGAGACATATAATAAAAGTAAATTCCAACCTCGTTTGATTTCAGATGAAAATTGCGGCTTCCAGAATGTACGCAAAATGCTGAGTCTGATTGTGACCTGCAATATGGGGTCGCTAATATCTTCGGTGTTCTTCAAGGAAATTCTTCAAAAATTTTATAGCATATACTTAAATATATGTATCAAAATTTCTCAAAGTTTCAATAAAGTATATTCATTTTTTATACTATAAAAAAATTCATGAAAATCATTGAGAAATCGCTGTCCCCTAACCCTATTTCCCCCCTTAAGAAAATATCTGTAATTTCGACATTCCTACGTAAAATGGAACACGGTCGCCCAGTTGAAGTTCTATAAATGGAGCTTATACAACGACGGAGAAAAAAAAGTAGGCAAAATATGCAGACCTTTGCCCCGTTCTTTGGAAATAACTCGAGCGAAAACTGCTGTGTGTGTGTGTGTGTGTGGTAAAACATCTGTAGTAGGAGGCAAGTGCGTAAACGGAGTAGGCCTAGTTACTTTTGTGTATATGATTGCATTCGCCGTCGTTATTGCACTTTAAAGAGAGCTGCACGTGCAGAACGATGCGTAAGTTGTGAGCCGGTGTTTTTTTTTTTATCGCAATGACCATTGGCAGAGGAAAACGAACGCAGCATCTCTCTCGTACAATATTAGCGATACCAGTGATTAGCCGTTTAAGAGAAGGAAGAAAATAAATACTTACTGACCTAGCACAGAGTATTTTTATCCAAGGCAGTTTAACAGAGACTGCCGATCATTGGAGAGTCGTCAATAACTGTCTCTGTACCGGTTGTCCCTACCCTAACGATGGAATCGAATATCAGCACAACAAACAGATATGTTGACAGTTAAAAAGCAATAAAACCGTGGATCGTTATATTACTTCACGTCTCGGATGATCCGAAGTTACGCCTTTTTGCTTTTTAACTGTCTATAGTTAGATGCTCGATGTTCATGTCGGACGGGAGAAAAATTGCTCCACGGATCATCATTGCCATCTAGGTCTTTATCCAATCGGTTCGGTAGCTCCCTTTACTGCTTATATATCTATATATATATATATATATATATATATACGAACACGACTACGACGTCACTCCAATTTCAATCAGCCACAGCACCTGTGGCGTCGTATCTCCGATACGTGCCTCGCAAATATAGTTGGCTTTGTACTTGCGATGCTGGAGAATGTTCACGACTATTTTTCTCACTCTTTTTTTTATCGAATTTGTAATACAGTTTCACCTCACTGTTGGAGTTGGCTCTCGAGAGATTGATCGTACTTTTGGAGGACAGAAAATTGTCTAGAAATAATTGTTTTTGTTTATTCATTTTATTGAATTGAATTTAATTGAAGTTGAATGAAACAAAGTGGTGACACGTCGATGGCATTGAATTATTAATGAATTGCGTTTGGATCAAGTGAAATGTAATTTCGATTTAATAGCGTTATTTCCATGTCATTCCAATAGGATTTAATTTAAATAAATCTCCGTTTGCATCGAATTAACTTTGTTCGATTCGTTATAAATCGGTTTTTATTTTCTCGGTATGACAACTGGACGGACGGGAGGCGATGTAAAAATTGCATTGAACCTGATTTGAAAATAAATGGTAGTTAGATAGAGAACATTCGTTTATACATTTCAATATCTTTCGTTGGTCATCATTGTCGCGATAATAGTTAATAGCGCGCAATAAAAATAATAAGAACGAGCACGACGATTCAAAGTCATATCAGCCCACGTGCGAGTACGAGGATCGTATAACCTTAGCCTCCACGGACCATATCGACACATCAGCAGCGCAGAAAAGTCGATACTTATAAGCCCGTCGACCTCGAGGCTTCGATCAGTGCAACCATCAGCCTGTTTGGCCTTCTCCCTTCTCCTCCGTCTCTCTCTCGCTCTCTCTGTCTCTATCTCCTTCTCTCTGTCTTTCTCTGATGGTTGGAGCTAAATGGTTAGCGCAGGCAAACGAGAACCTATGCAATTAGCAGTCGTTTTATACTTCCAACTTCGATAATTGATACGATTAATTCACGACACTGCCTAGCTGCACGTATTGCTCCGAGCGATAAGCACACTTTCCTGTTTTATTTAAATTTTTCGAAACATCCCAGTTTGTTGTCGCGTTTTTTCATACGTGGTCGCGACTCACCGCTTTAAGGAACATTGCGTCCGGCACTTGGATGAGCGACCGTTTAGTCGTGCGTGTGCGATTGAATCGCTCGCCACTATATCATTTTTCAAAGGAATTGGGATTCCTACTGGAGTTTACGCGGTAGAAACACTCGGAAATTGTGGAAACGGACGCGTCTATCGGCCAGGTTTTTTGCAGTTTCCCTGTGCCCTCGCGTAAATACGTATCTTACGGTTTAAAGAAACGTGGCTCTCTGGTGTAGATTGTAGGAATGGAAAATGGACGAACGAAGGGAAAAAACCTGAAGAAAGTATAGGCAGTAATAACCCAAATGAAAAAAAATATATACATACCGGAAACCCATCTGTGAATGTGAAAAAAATATGTGACATGAAAACTCCATCGACTTTGATGAGGAAGCAATCTGTTGCGCTTTATTGAACATTTTTGAAAACCTGTAACATTGTTTCCTCATAAGTTTCGAAGAGTCGAAAGGCTTTCTCGAGGATAAGACGACAATTAGGAAAGCTTCTTAGGGGTAGCTGTTGTGAAATTTCGAAATTTGCGCGAAAGCATCGTGCGAGAGTGATTTTTCTCATTGCGTGCGAGCACGATAATCGCTGCGAGTTTTTAAATGACTGTCGCGGATGCTCGCGTTGCCGGCCAAGTTCGTTAACCGCCGCGACGATCTCTCGGCGATAAGGTCAGCTAATTTAATTCCGAACGGATTTAAATTGACCTCAGGTGTCGCAATCGTGTCTCTCGTATTCGCGTGCCGTTGCACCACGGTGCATCGACGTTTCGACCGACAAAAGAAACGGGAAGTATCTTTGGCAAGTGCTGATAGTGTAAAAGCGTGTGTTACGGACTGGGTAGCTCGAAATAAAAGTCCATTGTCGCTCTAAACCGTGTCTGCCATTCAGTAGCGAAGACCGACATAATACAGCCCCCGGGGGACGACCGTACGGTTAGCCACTCTCCTGCTATTGGCCCCTTAGAGTTTGTCGAACTTGTGCACTTCGTTCTCGAACAAAATGTTACACGATAATTGCGCGAATAATTAAGGCGATTTTGTAGACTATTTCGAAACATTAAAGTCTCGTTTGAATCGAAAAAAAAAGCCTTAAAAAGTGTTTGGTAGTTGTAAAAAAAACATTACGATTAAAGGGGTTATACGCGGTCAGGATTTTCAGAAAAAAACTTTTAATTTCATTTTCGTAATGTACATATATTTAAGTATGTACATAGAAAATTTCATGTCAATCCGACAAATATTCTCGAAGTTACACGCATATTTGTGAAAACGCCTCCGGACCGTTTGAAAGTAGATTTTGAACGTTTGAATGCGTTTTTCTCAAAACTGTGTTCTTAAAGTCGGGTGAGCAAGATTCCTCGGAAACGGCTAAACCGATCAGTCTCAAATTTGTACACAAGCTTCATAAATATTTTCCATTTTATATACAATTTAAGGCCAAAATTTTTATCGAAAATCGAAATTTTTCTTCAGAGAAGCCGCCATTTTGTTAAAAATTAATATTTTGCTTATTCCTTCGATTAAATACTAGATTATACTTTACCCAAAATTACCCAATCCAGAGACATCGTGCTCACCGCAAGACGCCTTTTTTTAAAGGAGCTCCCGGAGATCGGCTATAGCAGCTTTAAAAATCGTTATTTTTACAAACAAAAAATATGACAATAAAGTTAAAAGTTATGACAATATGTATATAAATTTTTACATTAATAAATTAAAATGTCCTTCCAGGAAAAATTCGTGAGAAATCGCTTTTTTCGGTCTCCTGACTACGTATAACTCCTTAAGAGTATACAGTTGCTTAGAGGATGAAAAAATATATTCTGTCAATGACTGCGTGAATTATTCTTTTTTTTTTACACTAACATTTAGGACGTTTCTAGTCATACTTCTTGATTCTTAAGCTCGATCAAGTCTCCGCTTGTTAAAAAAAATTGACGGTTGATAAAGATCATTGTCACGTTTTTTTTTTCTACACACAAATCACATCTCTACAATTTTTCACTTAGATGGATCGAGACTCTCCATCACTAAACTCAACTGTTTCTCGATCTGTTTATCTGACCAGTCGAGAAAAAACATATTCCAACGGTCACTCCAGAGTTTTATTTTTCATCATATAAGATAAATGGTGTTCTGAAAAAGAAAAAAGAATCTCTCATGGAAATGCGTAGGATGGGGCGAGAGTGAATTTGTGAAATAGAATAGAAAGCAATCGGTGTGAGAAACGATGACGTCGGGTCAGTGTCACGGAGTTTATATTATAGCTCGATGGCGCGAACGAAACGTATTCGTTCTCGCAGCGGAGTTCGCTGACTGGGGGAACGCTCGCCGAGAAGAGAAGTTAAACTCCGAAGGGTCGAGGATCCTTGGACCGGTTGGTCAACCCGCGACGTCCCGCCCTTCCCATCTCATTTTATCGCGTCCTCCGCGTCGACGCCGTTCCACTTCGAAGTCTCTCATAATCACTAAAAAGAGTGCCCTTTTCACGACCTATAGAACGAACACTGCCTTCATCCCCCGGCTCTCGTCACGCAAAACATTCTCAATTTTTCTCACCGTCTTGCGACACAAATCCCAATATTCGTCTCGTGAAAACTTAAAAAAATACTTCACCATCGAACGTATACTTTTCTGTCCCGGTAGAATTGCTTTGTAGAATCTTAACCTACCCATGTTAAAAGTCCATTCATATTAAGGTAGCTCAACATCCTATTCTTTATCTTATCACGCGTGTTAGTTTAACAAACAGAAAAAAAACAAAAGAAACAAAGATGCTCTATATATGAGCGCAAATTCCTCGACGTTAACTTCAATAAACACACGCATCTTCGCGAAATCGTAAATTCAAACGTTCATGAACTCAACGTTCATGAACGCTCGTAGACTCGCCGGTGTGTACAGAATGATTCATGATCGAGCTGGTGATTTAACAAATGAAAGGGAGCTTTTGAGAGAAATTATAAAAAAAATCCGCAGCAACCATCAATTAGTTTTTATCATCGGTAAAACGAAATGGACTTTTACACGATAAGCATTACCGAGTCAAATGAATCTCTTCGATGGGTGTGTGTGTACATGCATTTTTCGTATATATTTATGATATTCTCTCATATCGTATTGAGTGCGTTGATGGTGAGGTATTCGATGGAAAACGATAGTCATTGGTCAAGAGGCAATATTAAAACGTCGACGTACCAACATCTCTTTCGAACTAATGTAATTTTATTACAAAGGATTCCAGTCACTGGGTTATGGGCCAATCATTGTACTGTTGTAATCAATATTGTTGCTTCGGTCTACCGAAGCTTGACTTCCGCACTTATATATACGGTTCCAGTGTAATATCTTATCGCGGATGCACTTAAAGCTCACGTCTATGAGTTTGACAACGAACGTTGAGGCTTGGCGAACGTTACACCAGAGCACACTGACCGTCGTTCGTACGTTGGATATTAATCGGAGTAAGATAACGCGAACTAGCAATGAGAGAGCGAGAGAGAAGTCAGCAGGTTGCGGTGTCAATGGTTGCCTCTACCTTTCACGTCTCTTTTAGTTAGAGATAAGCAGCTTCGATATCCCCTACCGTGAGCTCGAGGCGATAAGTTATTCGCACGACGGTGGTCATGCAATCATTTTCACTGAGACACGAGTCTAGAACCAAGGACAAAAGTTCTAACAGTCTTGGAAAAGTAGTACTCAAATGTACAGTTGGATTTAAGGGTGGAAATAGGGTTAGACGGTTCAAAAAATCGATTTTTTTTTAATTTCATAAATTGTTAGTAAAACTATTGAAAAATATGTTCCCAAAATTTTAAATGAAAATTCCGACTCGTTCTATTGTTATAAGGCATTGAGACAGCGTTTTGTCAATGATTGTCATGAATTTTTTTATAGTATAAAAAATGAATATAATTTATTGAAACTTTGAGAATATTTTATACATATAGTTAAGTATATACTATAAAATGTTTATACATATATTTAAGTATATACTATAAAATATTAGCGACCCCATAATGCTTGTTTTTCTTGGTACTATTTTTTCAAACGTGTTTTTCTGAAAACGACTTTTTTTTAACTTGCGTACACGCTAGTTTGAAAAGTTTTCAACCAATCGATTTGAAAATTGGCAGTTACTTTCCTCATACTATCGCGCTCTATATGAACCTAAAATCGGAATATTATCATTATTTAAAATAATTTTTTTTGGCAAATATTGTTGTAAAAAAATGGCAAAAAATCGTGCTTTTTTGTTTCGACCCCTGTAAAAAATTCAATTTTCTATTTTTTTGATAGCATTGAGGTTCATATAAAAGAGGGACATATAATAAAAGTAAATTCCAACCTCGTTTGATTTCAGATGAAAATTGCGGCTTCCAGAATGTACGCAAAATGCTGAGTCTGATTGTGACCTGCAATATGGGGTCGCTAATATTTTATAGTATATACTTAAATATACGTATACAAATTTTATAGTATATACTTAAATATATGTATAAAATATTCTCAAAGTTTCAATAAATTATATTCATTTTTTATACTATAAAAAAATTCATGAATATCATTGAGAAAACGCTGTCCTAACCCTATTTCCTCCCTTAATATGGTTTAAGATCGTACAATTTTTATCAATACGTTAGAAGCAATAAATTCAATCGCAATCGTATTCACCCGACGACTATATGTCAAAGCTTCCTTGCAAGAATCACTTTGAATTATAAAATAATTGAACTGATTGAAATATTGTTAATTATAATGGAATTGTTAGGCCAATCGATAGATCGTCATTGGGAAAAATAAAAATGATAAATTTAATTGCAATCATTCGGTATAATAATTGTTATTGTCACGAATTGAAAAATCTTGTAAATAATTATTACAAGACAACACACGTACGTGGTATTACATAATTATTCTTGTTATTATTATAATTGCTATGGAAAAATTGAAGAAATCGTTTAAACAATGAAATTTCTCCTTTTTCGAATCCAGTATCAATGAAAATCAGTGACCAAAAGAGACAATACAACATTATTCATTTATAATTTATTATATTGATATTGATATCAATATTCATTGGTATTTATATATTGTTTTACAATAATTATTCACAATGAATTTGTTAGAAAATTCAGTTGAACGATTTTTTATTTGATCGCTGCACAAGGCTATACTGGATTATATTTTATATTGTAAGAATGATAAAAGAATGAGCCGTGTGATTTTCCGGGAAATGAATAAAGAGAGAGAGAATTATTCGCGTTTGATAATGACTTTGTCGTGATTGGTGAAAAGGTCAAGGGACTTAATGTTCGTGGTGTTGATATATAAAAGTTGCGATATACCTTTTATATATCATTTAAATATTAGATGTATATGGTGAGGGGGATGATCGTAGATGGTGCTTTGTCGCGGGGATCTATAATAGCCTGATCGCGAGGACTTTAATATGTGCTCCGCGTATACGAGCATTTCATCGGGCGCGGGGTAAACTGGGTCGCACGCGATGAAGTCTCCACCTTTACCTCGTGCGGTCGTTCTCTCCTCGAGTTCGGAACACACCTCTCCGAGCTTCTTATCACTAAGAGTCCGTGGTTGTAACAAGGGTTCCCAACTTTCAGCGAACTCCGGGGGTAGATTCGTTGCGACGTTGCGAGAACAGAAAAACTCTCGGTCCCCGCAATGTGCAACCCTCTCGTGATACTTTGTTCTTTAAGCTTTTTTTTTTCTTCTTTTCATTTCTCCCTCGCCGTCGTTTTCTCGCTCGCTGATCCCCCCGTCACGCCAACATCAGCCGTACGAGCCCTCGGAATAATATTGTTACATGGGGGGAGTGAAGAACGACACATAAAACCATTCCGAAGCCATATTTTATAACCGTACATATTTTTCTTTCTTTTTTTACGAACGAGTATTACACAGTTACTTTTGCTTCTTTGTAAACGTGCGACATTATATTTCAAGCTTTCTGTCGCAAAGGGCAAGCAAAGTGTTGTAAAGCGTCTGGGGAATAAGGAAAAATTTCTTTTACGGATAATATCCGGAAGGACATACGTTTTTGTGAATGAATTTATACGCTGGCGAAGTCGTCTTTATAATTAAAATTAATGGGGTGGATTTTTATGTGATTTTGATTTTTTTTTTCACCAAATACATCGATGCTACACTTTGAGCAAAGTTTCAGGTATTGATATTACAATGAGAAATGAAAGTAATTTTGTTAACTGGACCGGGCAGGCAGAAGCTGTTAAATATTTAGTTAGGATAGCAACAATAACGTTGTCCCAGACAATTTGTGGGAATATTCATCGTTACGAATGTGAATTCACGGAGAATATTACTTTGTGAAATAATTCATTATCATTTAATGAACAAAATGAGCTGCCGCCTCGGGAAATTGCGCCAACTTTTCGGATAACGGAACAAACAAAAAGTCTCGCGAATAATTCCTGCAAATTTGAAGATCTTTTTCCACATTTTTTATTATTAATTTTTCCTATATCAATGGACATTCTTTAGATCAGATTTACCATCGTTAAAATCAATTACTCTTATGCTAATTTGTGTAACAAATATCTTAAATCCTTAAAAGCGGAGCCCGCTTTTAAGGGGGGAAGCATCGTTAAGGGGGGAAATAGGGTTAGACGGTTCAAAAAATCGATTTTTTTTAATTTCATAAATTGTTAGTAAAACTATTGAAAAATATGTTCCCAAAATTTTAAATGAAAATTCCGACTCGTTTTATTGTTATAAGCCATTAAAGGGGGAAATAGGGTTAGGACAGCGTTTTCTCAATGATTTTCATGAATTTTTTTATAGTATAAAAAATGAATATAATTTATTGAAACTTCGAGAATATTTTATACATATATTTAAGTATATACTATAAAATTTTTGAAGAATTTCCTTGAAAAACACCGACGATATTAACGACCCCATATTGCAGGTCACAATCAGACTCAGCATTTTGCTATTTTTTCAAACGCGTTTTTCTGAAAACGACCTTTTTGAACTTGCGTACACGCTAGTTTGAAAAGTTTTCAACTAATCGTTTTGAAAATTGACAGTTACTTTCTTCATAGTATTGCGCTCTATATGAACCTAAAATCGGAATATTATCATTATTTAAAATAATTTTTTTTTGCAAATAAAGTTGTAAAAAATGGCAAAAAATCATGCTTTTTTGTCTTGACCCCTGTAAAAAATTCAATTTTCTATTCTTTTGATAGCATTTAGGTTCATATAGAAGAGAGACATATAATAAAAGTAAATTCCAATCTCGTTTGATTTCAGATGAAAATTGCGGCTTCCAGAATGTACGCAAAATGCTGAGTCTGATTGTGACCTGCAATATGGGGTCGCTAATATCTTAGGTGATTTTCAAGGAAATTCTTCAAAAATTTTATAGTATATACTTAAATATATGTATAAAATATTCTCGAAGTTTCAATAAATTATATTCATTTTTTATACTATAAAAAAATTCATGAAAATCATTGAGAAAATGCTGTCCTAACCCTATTTCCCCCCTTAAGACTGAAATCGACCATCTTCAATATTCACATCAGTTATCATCTACTTATTTCTCGGTTCTGATGTGAAATAATTTTTTTTAACTCTAAAATATTCTTAATTTTTCGAAAAATCTGATATATATTTTCGTACGTCAATAAATTTGATGCTCGCGTGCACACGCGTATTCTCGTCGTATTCGTAGGTATTCATAAATAATATGATATACCAAATCTACGGTATATATAATGATATATATCGCGAGTGGCTAAACTCGTCTTGGGACTACATATATAATCCCACCCCTCGGCAAATGCCGGGATGGTCGATCGTTTCGCGCGGTCAGAGATCCTCGACCTCGAAAAAAAACTTCTTCTACTCTCTCGGCCAAGGTGGTCACACGTGCTCGCGCGAAGATCCCGATCACGGTGATGTTGGCGATGAGATATAACAACGAGTAGCGCCGCTCGGGTTCATCAGACCTCATGAGATCATTGCAAATAAATACGAGAGAGAGAGAGAGAGAGAGAGAGAGAGAGAGAGAGAGAGAGAGAGACAGAAAGAGCGAGGGAAAAAGTTTATCATATGACGAAGGATTGTGAAAAAAATAATTGTTTAAAATGGCAGATTTCAACGTGAGAGTTCGATCCGAGTCTCCCAATGATTCCTGATGAACCGAGTGCCCGGACGTCCAAAGATTTTTTTAAATTCACCCCTTTTTAATATTTCAACGAACAATGGGCCCGCTTCAATGTCAAACCCGCTTGTCAAACCCGGCGAGTTTCAAATTCAATTCAATAAAACAATCGAGTAGAATTTTGATGCAATTTCGTATGGTGAAATGTATGAGAAAGTTGAAACTGTACAGCCTGCTGATAACTGGGCTATGGAAGATATTGAATGTTCATACATTCCGTTGTATTACAAACCGAGTGTATAAATGAACGTCGTAAAAGCAGCTTCTGCATCCCGGGCGAGCATCAGGACACCGATATATTTGTCGAAAGACGAGGGGAGTGTAGAGAGAGAGAGAGGGAGAGAGAGAGAGAGAGAGAAAAAGAGAGAAAGAGAGAGGGAATTCTGTTATAGTATACGGTACATGAGAAATAACGCTCTTGCCAACGTTGTGAGAGGCAAAAAACGGGAACCGTCGAGACACAAGACGTGTGTAGAGGGTGCTTGCTGGTGCTGTTGATGCTGTTGATGGCCTCTCTGCAACCCGTGGTCCTCCTCTTGTGTCGTGTTGCGGTCGCGCGATCCCCGAGAAAGAGATGAGAATCCACATCGAGTTTTCTATATATATTCTCGAATGAGTATATATAAAATCGTTCGAGAGAGATGTGCCTTCGTACGAGTTTTTCCTTCTACCAACGAAAGTTTATATATCGCACGACCGAATAAGCCATATACGAGAGAAACCGTGCGTTGTCGCATATAATGACGATTTTATCCATCGACGGGAGACACACGTGCGGCGGAGTGTTTGTTGCGTCACAAACAGACACACAGACGCACACAGATAGGCGCGTTAGTTCATGGACACCATGAAAATGCACTCGACGCATTGCCCCTCACGGATAATATGCCAACCTACTACTTATGTATACATATGTATGTATGTACCAGGAGCACATAATCCAAACTCGCTTTGACGTCATCAGGTTTATATCCAGACGCGCGATTCATCGATTATACCGAACTCGAATGATATACGTCGTCGGATTAGCCATAAAATCGACGAAATAAAAACGACGACGACGACACACAAAAGGCATCTCTCTGTTGCATTATGGATTAAACCGAAAACAGTATACAGTAGTGACTTACGATCATCGATTCTTTTTTTTTTTAACGATTTTTTCTTCACTGAATATTTACGACATTATCCGTGAGAATTGACCGATGAACCGATATCTGTGCAATCGTGATGGTCGAATGACGAAAACTAAACGGACGATCGATCGCGATCGTGAGAGCGCCATTTTAAGCGCGATTTCGACTGCAAATGGCGCGGAGAACCATGCGCGAGGAACTCTGCGCGATGACCGTAGAGTCTCTTCTCTCTTTCGCACGGTCGGTTAAGCATTACCGATTGAGTGTGTGACTGTGGAAGAACAGCGACATTTTTTGATGATTCGTTTTCGTGAATTTACGAACTTTCTCTTATGTAAAATCTTTAAGGAATCTCGTTGACGTTTGAGTTTGGAACTTTCGTCGATTACAACGACAATTTTCTCAACATTCTTTTTGTGTCGGAGAATTTTCAAAAGCTTCTTGCTTAGCCGTTTACCGGATATAAACGGGACGAAAATTTATCCGCGATTATTCCGAACGATACGGATTGTTCGAGGAAAAACTAAGTAGAACATCGGAGAATCATCTTGCTCGTTGCATTATGGATTAACCTAAAACGTATAGTGACTTTCAAACGAGCGCATCCGGCGATTTTTCCGTGAAACAGCACACGCCTATCGCGCGTGAATATATTTTCGTGAAGCTTTCCCCACGTTTCGTTGTTACAAAAAGTACAACGGTAGAATGTAACTCGTGTGGATAAATTACGCATATTTTTTTTTCTTCTTCATTTCTTTATCGTACAGATAAGAGATCAATGCAACCGTGTACGTCAAGAAGAAAATGAATTTTCCATGAATTCAAAGATAGTAATGTACATTTTGTCGAACGCATCGAACTTGATATTTTACGAAGTACGTTTTGCGTTCGAGTACTTCGACAACTCGTTTTTTATTTTCCTCCCTGTCTTTTTATTCCCTCTGAGCAGTCAAACGCACAAAGTGTCGAGTGATTATATCTGGAGAGTTTCGTGCGAACGAAAATGTTCGTTCATTCTTATCGTTAAGTACCGCACGAGTCACTCAAATATTACGTTTTTAAATGTCCGTTTGCATAAATGCAACCGTGGCAATACTTTTTGCATCACACTTGTGGGAGCCCGGTTTTTATCCTTTATTTCGACGGACTCGTTGCTATTCACCGATCGACAAAGTGTGCGATGTGTTTCCTCGTACCCTTCCTGTCACGCACTCTCTCGTCCGCTAATGTAACACTCAAAAATAATTTTTACACGACAATTTGCTTTACGTGATACTTACATTTATTGTACATTTGCAGATATATATCGGATTATAAACATTTCCCAATAGAGATTCAAACGAGAGGGATAGTCATTGAGGGCTCAAATACCGCTGCGCGCGCTGATAACCGAGTAAATTTGAAAAATTATTATAAAGGTTGTACGGTGAAAAAAAAACTAAATTATTGATTTCACATTTTCTATTAACTTTTCAACTATACGAAAAAAAATGTTTTAATTTTTTTTTTATTAAAAAATAACGAAATTATAGTATTTTAAACATGAGTATGCAATTTAAAAAAAAATTAATGTTTAACAGTTTATAAAAAAATTTCCAATAAAAAAAAACTCTCATCAGACTATAGATAAAATAATTATCAAGATTAAAAAAAAAAGAAGTTACAAAATATTAAAAATTGACTTAGTTACCGTGCCGACACTGTCTAAAAGCATAGTTTCGAGAAAAACGCGTTTAAAGTTTCTGGTAGGTACAACGTGAACTCCGATGTCCAATCACATTTATTGCTATAACTTTGTAACGGAGTGGGATTTTCTTAAAAATTTTTTTTTCAATTCTTAAAAGTATAAAGAATAAAAATCTGTAAAAAAAATCGATTTTTTGAAATTTTCAGGGGTATGTGAGCCCTTAAATACTCGCATGAAAGTCGCGATAGAAGAAAGGTCCATAGACTAGACACTGAAAGAAATTTTGATAGTGAATAGTAGTTGATATGGTAAAAAAAATGGTTTTTGGTATATCTGACTAAATTTTTCGTAAGGGCGAACAAAAATGTAGATCCATCTACTATAGTTGTAGTATATTATGGTACGGCCAATCATATATTTTTTTTTTTTTTTGCGAAACGATAAAACAGCCTCTACATCGTTTTCTTTCCTCGTACCAGTATTATTAGTTATACACGAAAGAGTCCTCCGCTTCGAGCCTTTCCATTCCACGTGTTTCTCCAGCATCCGCCGAGCTATCTATCAATGTATTCATCTTTTTCTATCTCGAACCAAGCCCGGACAGCATCTCTTCTATCCTCTTTCTCGCTCTCTCTCTCTCTCTCTTGGGCCTCAACCTCATAGACTCCAAGACGTTCATTCCGCGTTAGTTTTCTCGCGAACACAAGTTCGTGCTTTATTCTCGCTCTCGATCCTCTATATATCCTCCGAGAAGATTGTGTATGTGTGTGTGTATGTGTATTTGTGTATACGTGCGTTCTTGGTTCACGAACGACGCTTGATTTACTCGAAACAAGTGTCACCCTTGGATTTATATTTAGAGCGTGGTTACATCTTCGAGAACTCTCGGGAGGGGTGCGCTCAAGATATCCCAGGAGATCCGTGGAGTACGCTAGAGTAGGACGACGGAACAAGAAGAAGAAATGAAGAAAAAACGATGAAGATGAAGACAGAGACTCCTTGGAAATTCGAAACTATATAATCCGATGAAGTAAAAAAAAAAAAATCTTACATCGCTTGGAGAAACGAGAAAAAGCCGGGAGAAAGTTTTTTTTCTTCTTTTTCGTCGTTCTTTTTCCAATGAAAATATGAAAGCACCGTCGTTCCGGTGATTATAAAGGTCCCCCCTTCGATTTAGATTATCTTCTTTACGGCTTTACGGCTCTCGTCCCTATTATTCAACATCAGCTCGTAAAGCATATATGCTCTGTTGCAGTGTTCATTTTACTTGAGACATTAATTTATATATGCGACTGACAGCGAGTCGTAGAATTTTTCATGAAAATTTTGTATGCTCTTATAATATATCAACGGTAGAATGACGGTATGCCGGTAACATAAAATAAAAAATATAAATTGTATAGAAAACCAACGATGACGAGTGTCCTTTTACGAGAAATCCTTAAAGTCATGTTTGAATAACGCTTACTTATTACGTCCTCTCACTAATATGGAAAAATGTCCTCATTAACTTTTGCTTCATCTTCTTGCCGTATACATAATGTTAAAGTTTCACTTTTTTTTCAATTCACTACCCTTTAATCTACCATGCTATTTATCATCGAAGTAACGTTACTCCGTAATACTACTCGTTAAAATAGTTACGAGGATTTCATGTCATTTGGGGTCGTAACAACCGTGACCAGAGGTCAAGTAAGATGCAAAGTTTTTATGCAAAGTGGTTTTAAACTATTATTAATGCCCATCAAACCTCATTAAGCCCCATTAACGATCGATGACGTTTTGTAGGGCCTAAAGTCATGATTAAATAATACTTACTTATTACATCCTCTCAATAATATGAATAAATGTCCTCATTAATTTATGCTTAATCTCCTTGTCTTATAAATATTGTTAAAGTTTCACTTTTTTTCAGTTGACTACCCTTTAATCTCCCATGCTATTTATCATCGAAGTAACGTTACTCCGTAATACTGCTCGTTAAAATTGTTACGAGGATTTCACGTCATTTGTGACCAGACACATTTGTGAACAACCGTGACCAGAGGTCAAGTAACATGCAAAGGTTTTATGTAAATTTGTTTTAAACAAAGACAATACGCCTACAGCCAAAAGAAACCTCATCACAATTGAAGATATGACCTTTTTTTTCGAAGCAATTATTCCGTAGTTGTTTTACAATCACTCAATGATCGATAATCTTTGTGAATAACTGGGTCAAAGTTCATTAATGCTCGTCAAACCTTATTAAACCCCATTAACGATCGATGACGTTTTGTAGGGCCTAAAGTCATGTTTAAATAACACTTACTTAGTACGTCCTCTCAATAATATGGAAAAATGTTCTCATTACCTTTTGCTTGATCTCCTTGCTGTATAAATAATGTTAAAGTTTCACTTTTTTCAATTCACTAGCCTTTAGTTTCCAATGCTATTTATCATCGAAAAAACGTTCCTCCGTAATATTGCTCGTTAAAATTGTTACGAGGATTTCACGTCATTTGGGATCATAACAACCGTGACCAGAGGTCAAGTAACATGCAAAGTTCTTATGCAAAGTTGTCTTAAACAAAGAAAATACGACTACAGCGAAAAGAAACCTCATCACAATTGAAGATATGACCTTTTTTTTCAAAGTAATTATTCCATAGTTGTTATACAATCAGTCAGTGATCAATAATCTTTGTGAATAACTGGGTCAAACTCCATTAATGCTGGTCAAACCTTATTAAACCACATTAACAATCGACGACGTTTTGTAGGGCGTCAGTGTTAGTTTCATTGGGACTTAAACCTTATTCTCTTAAACTTTTATAAACCGAAGCAGATTTTAATTACAAAAGGACGGTATTTCACAGCTAATTGTTTTTTTTAACTAATAAAAATTCTTCGAAAAATGGAACTTCACGCGGTCGTCTTGGCGTGTCAGAGAGTTGGGAATGGCGATCGGCGAGGTCTTCTCGCGTCCTCGTTCGCAACCCGCGGGAGTCCACAACGGTGAGCCTCATATATATAGCAGTGTCTCGAGAGGGTTGTTGCCATGCGAGCCTCAGCGGACAACGACCACGACCACGAAGCTGAGAAAACCGTGCAAAACCATAGTGGAAAGAGCACCGAGCTTCGCGCGACCGCGCCCTGCTAACCACGCAGTAGGTAGTAATTGATTGAGCCGCGCCCCTTCGAGGGTGTTGTACCTCCAACTTCTATGTACTAAAACATCATACGATATATATCGTATGTGTCATACGTATATATATTTATATATATATATATGTGTAGCGATATAGCGGCGACGTTAGCGTGAAATACGACGAGGAAACTCGCGTTTCTAATGCATAATCTAACTGTTAAACGCACCGATCGTATAACACACCCAAAAGCGAAATAACACCCTCGATATTGTAAAATTGTGCAAACTTTCCGGTATGTAATTAGTTTTTACGCGGTCTGGAGAGTCTAGACAGAGGAACTTTAGTCTCACTCGCCTAGACGATGGAGATTGATTTGATTCCTTTTATTTTTTAATCATTAAACCTTCGGTTCAATAATTGTCGATCTACGATCCTTTTTTTTCCCCGCTTCAACCAACAACATATCTAACCAGATACTGGTTTGTTGCGAAAATTCTTTTATTAAAATAGATCAAATTAATTGGCATTTGGTAATTGTACGAAAAAAAATGATCATAAGCTCTAACAGACCCCCTAGGACTTATCGCCTTTCTAAATCGAATGGAGAATTGGAATTAAAAACAAAAAACCTATGGAAAAAATTCACTAAAGTAATGTTTGATGCTTCGACGTGTCCAGTGAATGGTCAAAAAATCGTTGGCTCACGTTAGCTTGGACATCGAACCAGACGACACACGAGAATACGATCGCGTGTATGCTGCATCAGAGCTCTCTCTCTCTCTCTCTCACTCGAACGACGACCTCGAGACGAAGACGGGCTTCAACTATCGCGAGAGACTTTCTCCAAGAGCGGTCGTTTCGTATCCGCGGCCTCCTCCGCGGGGTCTTGGATACGAAAAAAAAATCCGCCAAGTGGGCATGGATTTTAACCGATATAAGTTTCACGATATATAGCTAACAGCCACTCTTCACGGGGAAACTCCGAATTTATATTCTCTAAGCAAGAGAACTTAACTCGAGGTCGTCGTTCTCGCGACGCTACTCCAGATTGTTCCTTTTCGTGTGAGATAATGGACATCTCTTCCTCTCCCGGTTCGATCCCACTGCGTTACCTCTGGTCCCGTTCGCAGTGGTTCGAGATCGTCAGCGAGATGTAATGTTACCTTATACCCTCAAACAATCTCGTGTGTGGACAATTTGTTGGTTTTATTTACAACGAAACTTTCCTTAAATTAAAAGAAAGCTGTTATGGATTCTTGGCAAGTTTCTTGACATTGCAAATTCTGCAATATCTTGATTATTGTCGAAAAGATCAATCGAGCATGAAGCTCCTAGGATTCCGTACCATTCTCCTAAGTGAAGTCTTGAATTTCATGCATTTCGAAAGCCAATGATAATTTTGACATCGCTATAATATTCCTCTAAACTTCCAATATGGCTTTATGAATTATGTCGGAATTTTCGATGCAGTAGTTTCGAAATAAAAGATGACGGACGGGGAGCTAGTAAATATTCAACATTTTGATGAATATTGTCGAAGATATTGATCGAATAAAAGTATTTTATCGAATGCTTAACGTTAACCCATTCAAACGGTACCCCACTCGACAGGAGAGAATTTTCTTCTATGAGATCACACATTTTGGCCCGTCCAAATTTTCGAAATTTATTGTTTTCAATAATAACTCGAGGGCCATCTCCGGAACATGTCACTCTAGTTGTATGCCAAATTTCACGTCGATAGGTCAAACCGATTCGGAGTTAGAGGTCTGTGACAGAAGGACAGAAGGACAGACAGACAGACAGACAGACAGACAGACGGACAGACGGACGGACGGACGGACGGACGGACGGACGGACGGACGGACGGACGGACGGACGGACGGACGGACGGACGGACGGACGGACGGGCGGACGGACGGACGGACGGACGGACGGACGGACGGACGGACGGACGGACGGACGGACGGACAGACAGACAGACGGACAGACGGACGGACAGACGGACGGACAGACAGACGGACAAACAGACGAATCGTCTCGTACGTTAAGGGGAAAAAAACTTCATTATGTTCTGTACGTCGAGAGAAATCGAAATGGAATAGTATTGGTAGAACGAAAATGTCATAAATGCCAACAGATAATGAAAAATATAAGAAACGGTGATTCATACATTGCTAAATATCTTATATCAGTACTTTTGTTCTTTTCATTGCTACCGGCGCAATTTTTCACTGTGAATAATCCCTTAATTCGTATTTTCGACAGTCCATATAATTATTGTAATATAAAAATCGTGATGACGATGGTGGTAGTGTGCCGAAGCATCAGGAGAGAATTTTCTTTTATGAGATCACACATTTTGGTCCCGCCAAATTCTTCAAATGTATTGTTTTCAAAAATAACTCGAGAGCCATCTCCGGAACATGTCACTCTAGTTGTATGCCAAATTTCACGTCGATAGGTTAAACCGATTTGACGTTAGAGGCCTGTGACAGAAGGACGGACAAACGGACAGACAGACGAACAGTCTCGTACGATAGGGTGGTACCGTTTTTTGTTACGAAGGCGTAAAAAAAACTTCATTACGTACGTCGAGAGAAATCGAAATGAAATAATATTAGTAGAACGAAAATGTCATAAACGCCAAGAGACAATGAAAAATATATGTAACAGTATTTCCTACGTTGCTAAACATCTTATAACCATACTTTTGTTCTTTTCACTGCTACCGGCGCAATTTTTCATTATGAATAACCCCTTAATTCGTATTCCCGACAGTCCATATACTTATTGTAATATAAAAATCGTGATGACGATGGTGGTAGTGTGCCAAAGCGTCACGCCACATGGTGTGATAGGACGGCATTAACCGAGCAACCCCCGATGGCCGACGACGCCACTGTGGCCCACCCGGCAAGATACACCCCTCCGAGAGAACTCACCCATGACTCGTACGTGAAATCCGCTAGAAAAATCGTCGTCACTAACCGCCAATGAGGACATCTTTCGATTCGAAATCATTTTTTTCAAACCACAATCCGTTTTTTGCTTCTTTGGCCTGGTCACATTAACTCGTTTATTAATTGTTGCCTAATTAAATTTTATTTCCTTCCTAGGCTAAATTAAAAAAAACATTGAGCAATTAAAAAAAAGATATCATTGATAATTATCGTGTTAGATGTCGTGTGGTTTTTGTCCAAGCATACGAAACTGCCCTCGTCGAGGATGTACGTGGGCAACGTTACGATCTCGAATATGGGCTCTCGATCATAAAACGTTGTCGCGGTCAATAAAAATAAACATTAACAAACAAACAAAAAAATTGATTCTCGTTACCGAAGATATGTTTGGTGTACGCCGATAGTCTGACAGAGGCTAATTAATATTTCTTAAACTTCGCGTGCGATCGAGCATCTTTTCGTATGTGTTGCTCTTCCCTCGTGTACTAGTATTACTATGTATATTTCTACAGCAGGATGAAACTCTCTCGGAGTCTTGTAACGCGGGACATTGGCGATGTTAACAGACTACACACGCGATGGTAGACGGCTTCGTATACACAGCTATATACAATAAATTGATATATAGATAGTTATGTATATAAATACGAGGTCTGTTCAAAAAGTATCGCGAATTTTGAATTTCCGCGGGCTACGTATATTCGATTTTCGATTTTTTTGTGGCGTTAGGTTGGTACTCATGGCGCTCCCTTATGCTGAAAAAATCGGCCATTTTGAATGTTTAGTTAATTGTTGACAGCTATTTTGGTTAGACGTGTTTTGGCTTGTCTTCGATTTTTACCTGTTCCATAAAATGGATCAAAGAATCGGTATCAAATGTTGTGTGAAAAACCAAAATTAAGTGCGCGGACGCATTCCGAATGTTGACTGTGGCATATGATGAAGCTACCTTGAACCAAAGCAACGTTTACCGGTGGTACAAAATGTTCTCAGAGGGCCGAGAAGATGCGAACAACGAAATGAGTTCCGGACGCCCGAGCACATCAACAACAGACGAAAACATTGATGAAGTGAAGAAAATAATATTGGCCAATCGTCGAATCACCGTTAGAGAAGTTGCTGAGGAACTAAACATATCGATTGGCTCATGCTATTCGATTTTTACCAATGATTCGGGCATGAGACGGGTCGCCGCGAAATTCGTGCCAAAATTGCTCAATTTCGAACAAAAACAGTGTCGCGTTAACATTGCTAAGGAGCCGTTGGACTCGGTCCGCGACGACCCAAATTTGCTCCAGAGGGTCATAACTGGTGACGAATCATGGGTTTATGGTTATGACGTGGAAACCAAAGCTCAATCATCGCAATGGAAGCTGCTTTTTTGGAATAGGCAAAAATCGAATACAAGCCAAAACACGTCTAACCAAAACAGCTGTCAACAATTAACTAAACATTCAAAATGGCCGATTTTTTCAGCATAAGTGAGGGACATAAGTACCAACCTAACGCCACGAAAAAATCAAAAATCGAATATACCTAGCCCGCGGAAATTCAAAATTCGCGATACTTTTTGAACAGACCTCGTATTCTTCTCGAATCTCTTGTATAATACTTTATAGTACTTATAGTAGTTTATAGTTTTTAAACTTTTACCTATTCGTGGCTTTAAATATTCATTCTACCACGCCGTTAAACGCCTTAGTGATGAAGTAGCAATCTTTGAAAACTAAACGCCGAGTTTCTCTAAAAGATTTATTTATTTTTTCCCTCCGAGAGACACGCACGATTGAATTTCTCTTCGCAAGTGCCTTCACAATTTCGGAAATAAAAATAATTGGAGGCCCAAATATTTATGACATAAATATCGTGAATTTCGTTTAAAGAATTAGTTTCTTTCATTACGTAAAAATTGGTAATACACTTTATTCTTAATTCCGCAAAAATTCATTTATAATTACAGTTTGTGAGTTAGTTAAAAAAATACGATATTAGGTAGTACCGTGTATTTTTGGAGTTGTAGTTTATAGTAGTTTTTAACTTTTACCTATTCGTGGCTTGAAATATTCATTCTACCACGCCGTTAAACGTCTTAGTGATGAAGTAGCAATCTTTGAAAACTAAACGTACGATTGAATTTCTCTTCGCAAGTGTCTTCACAATTTCGGAAATAAAAATAATTGGAGGCCCAAATATTCATGACATAAATATCGTGAATTTCGTTTAAAGAATTAGTTTCTTTCATTACGTAAAAATTTGTAATACACTTTATTTTTAATTCCGCAAAAATTCATTTATAATTACAGTTTGTGAATTAGTTAAAAACATACGATATTAGGTAATACCGTGTATTTTTGGAGTTGTAGTTTAGAGTAGTTTTTAACTTTTACCTATTTGTGGCTTGAAATATTCATTCTACCACGCCGTTAAACCTTTTAGTGATGAATTAGCAATGTTTGAAAAGTTTACGCCAAGTTTCTCTAAAAGAATTTTTTTTTCCCTCCGAAAGACCCACACGATTGAATTTCTCTTCGCAAGTGCCTTCACAATTTCGGAAATAAAAATAATTGAAGGCCCAAATGTTGATGACATATATATCGTGAATTTCGTTCATAATTAGTTTCTTTCATTACGTAAATTCATTTATAATTAGAGTTTTTGAATTAGTTGAAAAAATACGATATGAAGTAACACTGTGTATTTTTGGAGTTGTAGTTTATAGTAGTTTTTAACTTTTACCCATTTGCGGCTTGAAATATTCATTCTACCACGCCGTTAAACCTTTCAGTGACGAATTAGCAATGTTTGAAAAGTTTACGCCAAGTTTCTCTAAAAGAATTTTTTTTTCCCTCCGAAAGACACGCACGATTGAATTTCTCTTCGCAAGTGCCTTCACAATTTCGGAAATAAAAATAATTGGAGGCCCAAATGTTTGTGAGATAAATATCGTGAATTTCGTTCAAAGAATTAGTGTCTTTCATTACCTAATAATTGGTAATACACTTTATTTAAAATTTCGTAAAAATTCATTAATAATTACAGTTTGTGAATTAGTTAAAATAATACGATATTAGGTAATACCGTGTATCTTTGGAGTGCAGGTCATGCACGTGTATATATACAACATATATATATATGGATGAAAGTTTAAAAAGGGATCCCATATATATATACCTGCGACAGTATCTGAGCGCACGTTTTGTGTCGAGAAAGCAGCAAAAGCCTCGAAGATCCCCGAACAGGCTTCCGAGTTGTTTGACCAGCTGCTACGAGCCGATCCTTTTCTGATACTCGCGGCTCACAGCTCGCCCAGCAAACCGTGGCCCCGTAGAGAATTTTCGATTGCCACTTGCACAATCATTTCTCTCTCCATCTCTCTCTCTCTTTCTCTCTATATCGATATATATTTTGTGTGTTTATAGTTATGTATATACATATAGTATACGTATATGGCACGCTAAATTACACACTCATTGGTTACCAAGCGCTTAGCAACTCTTTTTCTTATTTATTTTTAAACGACAGCCCAAAATCAACCAGACTTTTCACGGATATATTTATTGCCTATACGCACGTGTGATAGCCGTGAGGACACGGTTCAATCAGGGAATATCGAGGTGGGGAAACATTTGGAGCATAAAAAAAAAAATTGAAACAAAAATTCATTCGAAACGAATTGAGACGTAGACTGGTGGGTAAATATACTTGACGATTGGATAATTACACGTTCCACCCAACAAACTGAGCCTAATCGTGTCATTATCGTATATAGAATTAAAAATAGACTACGATAATTCATTTTTTTCTTCCTCACAATTGTACTTTACAAAATTTTCGATAACTCGGTTTTTTTTTTCTCCCACAACGAATACTTTGGCTTCAGCTACGTTTTTTTTCCTTCGTCTTCGAACTTCACTTCGACCGAGGTGTCACTGTCTATCAATAGAAAAGACGTTGGAAATTGTTATTGCCGCTGAACATCTTGGACAACGTATAAAAATATTTGGAGCATAGGCAGCAGTTCGCAAAAAATGTTCGTTTTCGGCGTATGTTTGTGGTAATTTTTTTTTCAAATCAAATTATCAACGGTCGACGTGTCAATTAATTTTTATAGATTTTCAACGATTTGCTCAACAGATCGACAAATTATTTTTTTCGTGTACTCGAGCAAAAGTACAATGACTATTAATTCGAACTGATAATTTTGCCCGTAAAGATTTACAACTCGTAATACTGTTTGAATTTAATTGCACTTTAGAACGTTGCGCAATAATCGTATCGGCGGAAGTTGGGGCGGAGAAGAAACTTAAAAAAAAATTGAGCTGACGGATTAGTTGAGTGAGTGATAAAAAAAATTGTGGATCGATCTTAAAAAATGGGAGGATTGAAGATTGAACTTTTTGGAATTGAATGCCTTATACATATCTCTATATTGATATATATATATATATATAGGTGTAGAGTGGAGGAGCAATCTTCCCAAGAGACAGCTCTCTCTCGCTCTCTCTCTCTCTCTTTCTCTCTCATCTTGCTTCATCCTCTCGCGCCTTCGTTCTATTTCGGGATAACGAGAAAAGCTACGTGTGGAATTTGCCGCGAGCCACTCACCCTCCGTGGAATCTTGCTCTCCCGTATCGTGTGTGTTATACGCTCTCGTGAAAACCGGGCGCAATTAATCCAATGGGATATCCGTACGGTACATATACAGCGAGATGTCTTCGGGCTTATAAGACGCCTTTAAAGCCTTTGAAACGCGATTCAAACAAATGTAGTAATGTTAATTTTCCATTTTTTGTTTTTCACGATTTTTACAACCCTCCGGAAATATATGTTTGCGGTGAAAAAAATTATTCATACTTTAACAAATCGATTTGCCGAAAGGAGGCTAAATTATTTTGCTAAAACTTCAAACGTTCGATTCGTCGTTTGGCCGAAACAGATATACTCGAACGACATTTATCCGAATCGTCAATCCTCCGAAACGTCATTACTCCGAATCGTCGTTGAACCTAACGTTCATTTTCCGATCAGTCAATAGACCGAATCGTCATTTTATCAAAACGTCATTTGTCCGAATCGTTATTTCTCCGTAACGCCATTCGAGTAATGACCATTCCTCTTAGGGGTAAGAGGATCGATTTTTTCTCCCCTTATTTGAACCTATCTCATTATTCACGCTTCGTTGTTTCCATAGTAATTGCATAGGTAGCATGTCATTTTTATAACGTAGTTATCCTTTCACTAACCACCAGTGACACGTCCGAGATTAATAATTTTGTAAAAAACAAGCTAAGCTTCTATTTAAAACGTCGCTGATGAATGACTGGGCTTCCGGATTAAAAATAAAATAAAATAGCATTCCGCAGTTTTACGTAAAAGGACTATCGTCAACTTTCATACAGAATATAGTCAGCTGACGATAAAACGTATTGTATAAAAACAATAACAATCTCGACATAAGGGGCAGATTGTTTTTTAACCTATTTGAACATATCTCATAATTCACGCTTTGTTGTTTCCATGGTAATTGCATACATAGCTTCATAGGTAGCATGTCATTTTTATAACGTAGTCATCCTTCCACTAACAAACAATGACACATCTGAGATTAATAATTTTGTAAAAAAAGGCTAGGCTTCTGGTCAAACGTCGCTGATGAATTACGGGGCTTCTGGATTAATATAAAAATAAAATAAAATAGCATTTCGCAGTTTTACGTAAAAGGACTATCGTCAGCTTTCATACAGAATATAGTCAGCTGACGATAAAACGTGTTGTATAAAAACAATTACAATCTCGACATAAGGGGCAGATTGTTTTTTAACCTATTTGAACATATCTCATAATTCACGCTTTGTTGTTTCCATGGTAATTGCATACATAGCTTCATAGGTAGCATGTCATTTTTATAACGTAGTCATCCTTCCACTAACAAACAATGACACATCTGAGATTAATAATTTTGTAAAAAAAAGGCTAGGCTTCTGGTCAAACGTCGCTGATGAATTACGGGGCTTCTGGATTAATATAAAAATAAAATAAAATAGCATTTCGCAGTTTTACGTAAAACGACTATCGTCAACTTTCATACAGAATATAGTCAGCTGACGATAAAACGCGTTATATAAAAACAATAAAAATCTCGACATAAGCGAAACGTAAGACGTGAATATTGGTTTTTTCCAAGAAGTGACTTTGAGTTCTCGGATGAGAGGATGTTTCTTTTCGATCAAGTGGTTTCTATGTTTCATGTAACAGAAGTTTTAAGAGTTTATTTGGCTTGTAGATTTTATGAGGAATATTTTTATTTTTATTGTTTCATTTCATAAAATGTCTCGAGTGTTATGTGAGTACAGTTTAGCTGAACATTGTATGCAGATTGATGCGAAATTTTGTACGAAAAAGTGCAACGTTAATTAAAAATATATGGAAAAATTTGATTACTAGGTTTTCCAGTAAATTTAACATTGAACATAGTTGACTTCTTATTTAGATATCGCAAAAATCATTTATAAAATTATTAATCGTAGAGGGATTGTTCACGAACAAAAAATCATTATTTTCATTCGCCATCGTGATGTTATTCACCAAACATTTTTTTTCCCATGTTGAACAATTCGAATAATGTTCAACGGGCGTTCCAAAGAATGTTCTTAGTGGAACAGCACGATATTTTATATTTATTATAAATTTATTACAACATTAGATTTTTCGTTTCTGTAAAATTTGCAATATAAAAATGTACGGTATAAGACAATGAATTATTGTTCTTCCGTAAGAACATAAATCGAATGTAATAAAATACAATTCGTACTGAATGTAAAAAAAATCGATTTATTTTGTATAACTTGCAGTTTTCAAATGTCTACAATAGGCATACATATTTATCATATATTTCACTTGAATATCTTACTCATTCGTTTAAATATAGACACTAGAAAGTGCAACGGTCATTCGGCGCCACACGTTGTATTATAAGCTCGACATTGAAAGTAACTCTCGCGGACTCCGTACTTATACTTCTAATAGTCACTGCTCGTGGCTTCGTTCCAAAGCTCGCGTCGTTCGTTGAAAAAATACACGACGACGAGAGTCTCAGCCAAATTCTTCGACGTTCTCACAATTGGATATTTAACTCCGTGGCTCCTCGGAGAGCGCGGTTCTGGCTTAGCACGGCAAATTGCAATATTTATTACGACAGGTGCACTTATAATTTAGGAAAATGAGATGTAGTCATACAATTGTTAGCTACAAAGATTGCATCGAACGAAAAAGAATCTATTAATATTTGAATACATATTTCACGAAATACAAATTTTAAGGAAGTACGATCATTATTGTAAAGTCCCAAAAGGATTTACATTAAAAATAATTACAGCTGTACCAATTCTCATTTAATATTACTATTATTAATTGTCATTACTACGTATTTGCTATATTCTTCTGATTTTTTAATATTAACACATGAAAATTGAAATGAAAACAAAAAAACACTCAATGACTCGTAAGTCGCTCAATACCTGTCGGCAAATCCATGAGGAATCCCTTAACCTTTCTAACATGTGTTTCTCTATAAAACTTTGATAATGTTAAAGTGCGCCCATGTTATTCAATTAAAAAGGTTCCCTAGGAAT
Source organism: Oxytorus armatus (assembly GCA_958009045.1). Lineage (NCBI taxonomy): Eukaryota > Metazoa > Arthropoda > Insecta > Hymenoptera > Ichneumonidae > Oxytorus > Oxytorus armatus. The sequence goes on along the minus strand of OY253751.1, from coordinate 8,689,848 downwards.
TATTAACGATCATTTACAATGTAAAAATCAACTTTCTGGCAACGTAACGTACAATTTGAATGGTGAAATAGTATTTTTAAATTTTTTACATTATCTGCGGAATTTAATTTCTCGACTATGAGTTTGTCAATGACTTTGGTTGACTCTGCACCAAGTCAGTGATAAACTTAATCCCGGAGCGACGGTCTCCGTACAAGGCTCCGTGCTTCATTCGATCTACAGTGAAGACATTTTATAATTTACTGGAAAGAAACTATAAGGTCAATATTATTTAAATTTTGAGAATAGACGTATAGACGTATTTTTGTAAATAATATAATATTTTCGCGCATCATAGTTGGATTAATGATTAATAGTCGTGCGTCTTTAATGAAATTTATTATTAATTGCAATCGAATAGAATTTTTCGTCCAAAAAGATTTTGTGTGAATGTAAATAAATTCGGTAGGGATGAAATTAATCTTTAAAATTGACAAACAACATTTTTTAAATTAACTTTTAAAATAAACAAACATAATTTTCCAAATTAATTTTTTTGTTTGTTAATTTTTTAAATTCATTTTAAATAGAATTTGTCGTCAAAATAGATTTAGTGTAGATGTAAATAAATTCTGTACGATTGGAATTAAGTTTGTTCGAATGAACCAAGTTAGTTTTACGTATTTTAATCATATATTCTCAATTCTATATATCTTTTAATATTTCTGGATTATGGCATATCACGTGAACGATTTTTCATTGACCGCAACCCCTAAAAGTTCATCCTTTTTATTTTTTTTCGTTTTTTGTTATTTCTAAAAAAATAGTTGACAACCACTGGACATTCATGAGCCAGTGTTCGGCCAGAGTGGCAGACGTACTCGTCGAGTCTCGCCTTGACTTCCGGTAATGCACGAGTACGTTCTATATGAACACGTACTCTGGTAACCATTAAAAAAATTAAATAGAACGTGTACTTCGACCCCTTCTACCGATAAAAACGGAAATATTGTTTGCAAAATTACGTCCATTTTACATAATTATGTGGCGTTTAATGAATTGAATAGAATTTTTTGTAATTACACAGTATATCATTAAAAAAATTATTAACCTTGAATGAAAATTCAATTCAATAATTAAGTAACTAAATAATTAATTACCGTACTCTTTTTTGGAGTCGTTTCCTTGGAGTCATCTCTACAGCATTTGGAATAGAATTTACAATCTCGTCTAAAATTCCTTAATTGTTATAATATTAAATATTGTTGGTAAAATGTTGCCTATTTTCTATGATTATATGGAGTCTAATAAATTGAATAAAATTTACAATAATTGCACAATATATCATAAAAAAAAATTATTAACCTTGAATGAAAATTCAATTCAATAATTAAGTAACTAAATAATTAATTACCGTACTCTTTTTTGGAGTCGTTTCCTTGGAGTCATCTCTACAGCATTTGGAATAGAATTTACAATCTCGATTAAAATTCCTTAATTGTCATAATATTAAATATTTTTAAATATTGTTTGCAAAATGTTGCCTATTTTCTATGATTATATGGAGTCTGATAAATTGAATAAAATTTACAATAATTGCACAATATATCATAAAATAAAAATGATTAACCTTGAATGAAAATTTAGTTCTATACTTAAGTAACTCAATAATTAATTACCGTACTTTTTTTTGGAGTAGTTTTCTTGGAGTCATCTTTACAGCATTTGGAGTAAAATTTACAATCTCAATTAAAATTCCTTAATTGTTATAATATTAAATATTGTTAAATATTTTTTGCAAAATGTTGCTTATTTTCTATGATTAAATGGAGTCTAATGAATTAAATAGAATTTACAATAATTGCACAATATATTATTGAAAAAAATAATGTATTAACCTTGAATGAAAATTGAATTCAATAATTAACTAACTAAATTATTAATTACCGTACTCTTTTTTGGAGTAGTTTTTTGGGGTGATTTTTACATCATTGGAAGTAATATTTACAATCTCGAGTGTAAAAATGTATCCTTAAATTTGTCGTTAGTACAACGCCTGTGAGTTTGACTCTAATTGCAATAAAAATTACTCCAAAACCGGCACTGTGCACTTAATAACCATTGCAATAGTGAAATGGCTATTTCTCCACAACTTCATTAAGTCACTCTAATATAGAACATCACGTGATAAAATTATAGATACTTTTGTGTCACGCAGTGCGTGTATAGGATATTATCGTACACGCGCTTCCTACAATCGTGACTATGAAAAAACGGTAATGTATATATAGGCTCGCGGAAAGAGCAATATATTTACCGGGCGCGTATAGTGGTGTTTCGTGCGTATCGCGATATATCAGAGAGCGTCGATAAATCGTAACGCAGAATGAGAGATAGAAAGAGAGCTGGGAACGTAGATATGAGATACAGATATATATTATCGAATGTTCGGGACGTTCGATCGGTAAAACGTTAGGGCGTGAGGGAACGCATCGGGAAACGGACGAAAAGTGAATGAGAAAGAGAAAGAGGGAGAGATTAAGAGAGAAAAGGAGTAAAAGAGGAAGAGAGCGAGTGTGCGAGAGTAGGAGAGGAGAGGGGGGAGGTTATTGCCAATACCGCGAGAAAAAGAGAGAGGGAATCGAATCTCGCGGACCTCAGGGAGACTCGAGGAGAGGATAGCCATTGTTTACGGCCGATTGCCGTCCGCCATTAGCCAGATAAATATCTGTGCTGTAAAAATAGGGTGGGCTCGGCTTCTCTTGCCAGTTCTTCTCTTTCTCTCTTTCGCATCTCTATCTCTTTTGTATTTCCCCCTCGCCTGTAACTTTGCGTGTATCTTCACTCTCTTGTTGCGCTTCGTGTTCTCAAAGCAACGAGACTCGAGAGACGAGAAATATATATATATAAGTATAAATATACACATATATATATATATCGTATATGCAAGCTCGATATGCATTACTCGTGAGACCTGCAGGGAGGCGGGAGTGGTTCGTTTCATTGACGAAGTAACTAACGATCCGATGGTACCTGCGCTTCGAAGTTTTTTTTAAATTTCTAACTTAGACACAATCTGCCAAAGCTTCTATATATATATATGCGATTTCTCAACTCGTTTTGCGACTTACATCTATTTTATTTTTGTAATTTCACACACGTGTAGCAAATTTTTTTTCTTCCAAATGTCGTTGCTATTTGAAACATTTAAAATAAAAATAGAAGAAAAGAAAAACGTTCTCAAAAACAATGCTTCATCTGTCAGAGAGTAAAAATATAAAATCTCATAATGTTGAATATATAACTCGTTAGATTTCATTAGGATCAATTACGCGATCATGCAACTTTCAGCCTCGACCTAATAAACTCTATATTATACGATCGTGAGGAATTCCGATTTCCTCGTGATCCGTTAACGATCGCCACGTCCACCGATAATTTTATCCGATTTTATAAGGATCCGCGACAAGTTTCCGTACCTAATCTTCTCGTTAATAGTGTGGAAAAATTCGATCGATCTTGCCTCGCCAAAACTCTTAAGGGTATGACCACGGTAGAATTTTCACAAAATGTTTTTTTTTTGCTTGAACGATGCTTTATCATCATAGCATTAAGTTATGTTAAGTTAGGGTAGTAGTTAATTTTTTTTTTCGCCGACTTTGAGCGTATAACTTAAGGCCTTATATACGCGAAAAATCAAGAATCATTTCAAGATTTTTCATTTTTTTATTATTTTTGATTCCATTAGCCTGAACGGTTAGGAATATTTTAAGCTTTACAGAATTGAAAAATTCCCAAAGTTGCTATTGAATAAGATTAGATTGAATTTATAATAGATACTGCGCGGTGCGCCCGACCGCCAACTTCAGAACCGTTTTTTCACGATTCACTTTTTTGAACCTTGTGAAAGTTCTAACTCTTGAACGAAGGTTCGAATCGCTTTGAAATTTTTACGACATATTCTTAGTATCATCACCTATCGTGTGAACCACAAAAACAAAAATTTCAATAACACAAAAAAATATAAAAAATAGAATACCGACAGAAATTTGAGTAAAAAAATTTTAAGTTTCGAATTTTTCTAATAATAATTTTTTTTTTAATAATATTGTCGGTTCACACCGAAGATACATTCATTATGCAATTATAAATATGTTCATTTTTTTTTTCACACACCCACATCGATTCCGAGGACTTTCACCATCAACGCGCGCGCAAAAAACATACATTGCTTTATTATGTTAAATCTCCGCCATTTGTTAATATTTTTGATTTTTTTTTACATATACTTAACCACGTGCATAAATGATCTGTAAAAAAAACGTTGTCAATATATGCGTCATTTTTTTTTTAACCGCGTCTAGAAAAGTACCTTCGAAAATCGGCGAAATCGCGTATATAATGCCTTAAGGGAGGAAATAGGGTTAGGACAGCGTTTTCTCAATGATTTTCATGAATTTTTTTATAGTATAAAAAATGAATATAATTTATTGAAACTTTGAGAATATTTTATACATATATTTAAGTATATACTATAAAATTTTTGAAGAATTTTCTTGAAAAACACCGGGGATATTAGCGACCCCATATTGCAGGTCACAATCAGACTCAGCATTTTGCGTACATTCTGGAAGCTGCAATTTTCATCTGAAATCAAACGAGGTTGGAATTTACTTTTATTATATGTCTCTCTTCTATATGAACCTAAATGCTATCAAAAAAATAGAAAATTGCATTTTTTACAGGGGTCAAAACAAAAAAGCATAATTTTTTGCCATTTTTTACAACTTTATTTGCAAAAAAAAAATTATTTTAAATAATGATAATATTCCGATTTTAGCTTCATATAGAGCGCAATACTATGAAGAAAGCAACTGCCAATTTTCAAAACGATCGGTTGAAAACTTTTCAAACTAGCATGTACGCAAGTTCAAAAAAAGTCGTTTTCAGTAAAACGCGTTTGAAAAAATAGCGAAATGCTGAGTCTGATTGTGACCTGCAATATGGGGTCGCTAATATTTTCGGTGTTTTTCAAGGAAATTCTTCAAAAATTGTATAGTATATACTTATATATATGTATAAAATAGTCTCAAAGATTCAATGAGTTATATTCATTTTTTATACTATAAAAAAAATCAGGAAAATCATTGAGAAAACGCTGTCTTAACACTATTTCCTCCCTTAATGGCTTATAACAATAGAACGATTCGGAATTTTCATTTGAAATTTTAGGAACGTATTTTTCAATAGTTTTACTAACAATTTATGAAATAAAAAAAAATCGATTTTTTGAACCGTCCAACCCTATTTCCCCCCTTAAACCTACCTCTGGCACGGCCATGCAGTACCCGGGCGCGCCGCGTGATAAATAACCTTGACAATTTTTACCCGATTGACTTTAAAATAAAAAATTATGTTTCTAATTGCATTACGTACGGAATTTCTGATTAATTTAAAACTTTCCATTTTATGAGTAGTTTTATACGAAATTTTTCACTACAAATACATCTTTTAAGTTCAAACGCCCACAATATTCGAATAAAACAATATTTTTCAAATTCCGTACGTACTTCTCTAGGTATTCTGATGTAGATTAACGAGAATTTGTTTTTTTTTTGTTCTAGGTAAAAAATTGCGGATGCCAAATGTCACGCCGCTGAAAAAGAGATACCAAAAGCAAATAGCAGTAGTCAGCCATTTTGCATAACGAAAAAACAAAAATAAATATTTATTATTAACTTGATATTTATACTAAATAGATGTGCAATTAGTTATATAAATAGACCCCTTTTTCATACAAAAAAAATTGTTAAATGTGCACTTGATTTTATACCCGCTACCGTGGCGAAATCCCTTAAATTTTCAATGTTTTTTCTTCTTCTGTTCTATCGATAATCATTGGACACCGGGACAAGTGGGAGTATCAGAGAGATTCGATTTTTTTTTACCACCGAGAGGTCAGTTTCGAGCACAGGGAGGGAGAGTGTTTAGATTACCGAATACTCGAATCAAAATGATCGGGGATAGGGCGGAGAAGGATCAGGCGTCACGATGATAGTGCTTCTTTAAAATTCCACCTGGCAAACACTTGTGTTTGATTATCGACTGTTGCCACGTAAAATTCCACAAGAGACCGTTTTATCGTCGTGTTGCTACTCGAGCCAGCACCGATTCTTGTTCAACGCTCACGTTCCTAAGTCCACACTCTTCAACCTCATTAATATATAGTAAATTTAAGTACAAGTACGTTCACGATTGGACAAAGAAAAAAAATTTATCTGACAAAAGTGAATGAGAGTGAGAAAGAAAAAGATGGCTGAAATAATTTAAAAAATGTTTCATCCCCAAGCCATCGTACGCAAAGAATCACGCTGCGGGTAAGACTCGTTAGAGAACTCGCAAGAGACTCATTATCATATTACGTAACTCTATTAATCCACAGTCACACAGCCATCAGAATTGTAAAACGCTGATGTACATGCTAAATATCAGTCATATATTCCATCGGTCGAAGGAATATATGACTCAACTCACGCCCACTATGACCACGTATCGTACTTTTTGCATCTTTCATCTCGTGTATTTCATTTCAATTGATTCGCCATAATCTACTTCACCATAAAGCAGTTTAAATGATTTTTCATTTTTGCTACATGTTGCGCGAATTCGATTTTCGACTTTACGACTCATTGTCGAAGTACTAGAATCGGTGTCCGCGCCTACGCGCGCTCCTTTCTAGGTTAGGTTCGCCGTCCACGATCGTGCGATCTCAAGTATGCGCATGACCGAGCACGACATCGACGTCCAATTGGGACACGGCTTCAGAAATAAATCGCATTTCGAGATATCTCGAGATATCTCGAAGCGAACAAATTTTCGTTACAGTTCGACTTATTTGCCTTCTTTGTAGGCTGCGAAAAATGTATCTCTAGGCATTATTTTTTAAATACAAATTAATTTAATTAACGATTGAGGGGAGGGCATCAAATTTCTATTCAACATGGTGATTTTGCTTTCATAGAGAAAGCTTTGTTTTTCATTTATTTACGCAAGTAAATGAAATTCATATTTAACTGCATTCTCCATATTTCAACTTTTCGATTCAGTCGACGAAATTACACGAATATTGCACTGTGGTCTTGCCTTTCAATCAGCATGACAATTCTGGAAATTGCAAAGCTATTAACAAATCATTCCCTGATATCTACACGCGAGGGATTTTTTTTTTTGTAAAACGTTAGCGATCCTAATGATCGATTTTGCTAAAACTATATTGGAAGGCTAGACGCACTCGTATAAATTCAATTGAACACGACTGATATTCCAATAAACTTGAATTCACATAAATCCGTTTTGTTGATTTCTTTTTTCTTTCAACCAGTACAAATGATTTTCTAGCAGTAGCGATAAATTGTATTGTCGAAAGTTGTAATATATTATGGAAGCATTACTGCACTTTCCTGTATCGTCCGTATACTTTCACCGTTACGCGCACATATATGGCCGTCTAATATTTTACAAGAGCACGAACAATTAGTCAAATGTGCATGCCTACGCGTCATACCGGTACATATAAACCGTAAGGAATATATATATATTATACGAAGCATTCCATGTGAAATCGATGTGATTGTGGCCGTGAATCTCTGGAATTTGATCAACAATTTTTCATATTGTCGTCGCAACTCCAAAAAGCCTGCAGATTTTTTTCCTACAATTTTTTCAGCAACCTCTATTTAGTAATGATTAAAAAAATATATTTTACAATAAAACAAAAGGTTAGTCGTAATTTCAAAAAAATGAAAAAATTTTGAAAAATTCTCTGTTTTATATAACAATTTTTAAGCCACATACCAGAGAGATTTCGCTTCTTTTTCAACGTTTTCTTGTTCGATAAATACTCGAAGAAAATAAAACCGAACGCGTGCTTACTTGGGGATGGAGTTTAAAATTCGTTATCTCTCATAGAGGATTTTTGAGAATTTTTTTCAGATTTTTCAACTTACAGCCCACCGTTTGTTTTTTGTCACAGGATTTTTTTCAATCATTAATAAATAGCGGTTAGCAAAAAGAGAGAAAAAAATCATTTGTCACAAAACAAATGGTTAGCTGTCATTTAAAAAATTCTCAAAAATTCTCTTTGAGGGATAATAAATTTTAAGACCTAGCCCCCAGTAAGCCCGCGTTTGGTTTTATTTACTTCGAGTATGTTGGAAACAAGAACGAATCGGAAAAAAAAAATTGAAGCGAACCCACTCTGGTATGTGACTTAAAATTTCTTATACAAGACAGGGGATTTTTCCGAATTTTTTCATATTTTTCAATTACAACTAACCTTTTATTTTATGGAAAATATATTTTTTTAATCATCACTAAATAGGGGTTGCAGAAAAAAATCGAGGAAAAAACCTGCAGGCTTTTTGGGGTCGCGACGACGATATGAAAAAATGTTGATCGCATCCCAGAGATTGAATTTGCTTTTCAGGGTTGTAATAACGGTATCAAAAATTATGGGCTAATTCTCAGGGGGTGAGGGTCATAACCAGGTTCATTTAACGTGGAATGCCCCATATATATATATAAATCGAAGGTTCTTGCAGAGTCTGTATCCCACTATGTATAATATATACTCGTATACCATATTTATACATATGGTGTTTATAACGCTCATTTCTTCCTTAAGATCATCCCGTACGAACCGTTCGGACCTCAGGTGCAGCGATCATTAATCTTACGCGTATATATGTACATATATATATTTAACTCTCGAGTGTCTCCAACTTCTCTATAATACTGCGTAGCGTAATGTACGATATATGCAGTTAAAACTCGTATGTTATATTATTTATGAAGTGAAGAGCATACGTGAATTCTTGCGGTCAAGAGAACCGAGTCCACAGAAAGAAAGATCGCCACAAAAACCACGAAGCTGCTCCGAAGTTATCATTATGTCGATATACGGCATCGATACTCGAAACTACATGCGAATCTCTGGTAAAGACTATCCCTCGATGACGTCGCGAACTAAGAAAGAAGATACGCGAGAAAATGAAAAGAAAAATCAACAGCAACAATAACAACAATAACAACAACAAAAAAACAAATAAGAAAAATTGATAAAATCATGTTGAGAGAGTGGTGGTGGGCACGTAGGTGGACAGTCGAGAAACGAGAATCTCCCTCTCTCGCTCTCTCTCACCCTTGCTCGATCAGATGGGTGCGGCTGCACGCATATAGCCTCATCACCCTACTAAAAACGAGACAAGGCAGACAAGACTTATCGAGGAGAATCAATAAATTGTTTCCATAATTATGAGCGAGAAAAGTTTCCTCATTAAAGTTATTCCGGAAAACATTAAAAATGAGAGAAGGCAGAATCAATAAATTGTTTCAATAATTATGAGCGAGAAAAGTTGCTCATTAAAATTATTCCGGAAAATATTAAAAATGAGACAAGGCAGAAACATTAAAAATGAGACAAGACAGACAAGACTTATCGAGGAGAATCAATAGATTGTTTCAATAATTATGAACGAGAAAAGTTGCTCATTAAAGTTATTCCGGAAAACATAAAAAATGACACAAGGCAGAAACATTAAAAATGAGACAAGACAGACAAGGCTTATCGACGAGAATCAATAAATTGTTTCAATAATTATGAGCGAGAAAAGTTTCTCATTAAAGTTATTCCGGAAAATATTAAAAATGAGACAAGACAGACAAGATTTATCGAGGAGAATCAATAAGTTGTTTCAATAATTATGAGCGTGAAAAGTTTCTCATTAAAGTTATTCCGGAAAACATAAAAAATGAGACAAGGCAGAAACATTAAAAATGAGACAAGACAGACAAGATTTATCGAGGAGAATCAATAAATTGTTTCAATAATTATAAGCGAGAAAAGTTTCTCATTAAAGTTATTCCGGAAAACATAAAAAATGAGAGACGGCAGAAACATTAAATATGAGACAAGACAGACAAGACTTATCGAGCGTAATCAATAAATTGTTTCAATAATTATGAGCGAGAAAAATTACCTCATTAAAGTTATTCCGGAAAACATTAAAAATTACTATAATGGGTTAAAAATGAAAAATTCTTGTGACAATGATTGTTGCATTATTTTCACATTTTTCTAACATTTGAATCTCATTTTTGTTAAATCTGTTCTCTCGATACACGAATATGCAGGTCATTTTACAGTAGAAACAATCGTCTGCGATTTGGAACAAAATTTATTTAGAAAAAAAAAAAACATTGCACATCGTTTATCCATAATTTTCATTACAGAATGTGAATAAGGGAAAATTCACTCATAATAAACGGAGAATACTATGAAATATCTGAACGGTGAGTTTGTAGAGTTTGTTACAAGAAAGTGAATGAGCCGTATTGCATCAAAATCGAGGAAAAAATACGAATTATGCTTTGAAAAAATTGAAGGGATATTAACCTTTTTGAAAAATGAGCACATAACAATTAATACTTTTGCAAATAAATTGTTGTTAATATTTTTCTTGGTTAAGAACGAATGCTGTAACAAAAATTACAGTTCGCCAAAAATTTAGCACTTATTTTACAAGCGTGCGGTCGCTCGAACCTCTTTAATCAATCGAAGTTTATTTTGTCTGCTGATTTATCAATATAGATAGATTTATCGATATTGCATTAGACATCGTATTATTTTCGTCACTTCCCGGACTATCCATGAAAATCGTTCATCAATCTGTCATAATGTTAGAATAAACCAACATCCGATATACCACGTTCGATCGACAGGCTTATCAATCAATTCTCCTTAATATGTAATATATTGTAATAAGATAAAAAAAAAGGTTAATCCGCAAAACAAATCCAGCCTATCAGCATACACTGGCGACAGAGATATTACATCGTGATACAATATATTACCGACGGGAGAGATAATCAAACTTTTGACCGTGGAGAGCTACCGATAGCGCGAAGATTTTTTACCGAGAGAGGGAAAAAAAATCGCTCATTATCCAAGAACCTTTGATTACGATTTCGGCAATAGATTCCTTATCACTCTGTCATAAATGGATCGCGATATTTTTCAGAATTTTATATTTTACGAAAAAAAATGTACACCAAATTATATAGATTTGATTTTAAAGCGAGTCAGACAGCTAAAACTATGTTTCATTAAATTTTTCATGGCCGTCTATTTGAAGTTAAGGGAGGAAATAGGGTTAGACGGTTCAAAACATCGATTTTTTTTTATTTCATAAATTGTTAGTAAAACTATTGAAAAATATGTTCCCAAAATTTTAAATGAAAATTCCGACTCGTTCTATTGTTATAAGCCGTTAAGGGGGGAAATAGGGTTAGGACAGCGTTTTCTCAATAATTTTCATGAATTTTTTTATAGCATAAAAAATGAATATAATTTATTGAAACTCTGAGAATATTTTATACATATATTTAAGTATATACTATAAAATTTGTATACATATATTTAAGTATATACTATAAAATATTAGCGACCCCATATTGCTTGTTTTTCTTGGTACTATTTTTTCAAACGCGTTTTTCTGAAACCGACTTTTTTTTAACTTGCTTAACGCTAGTTTGAAAAGTTTTCAACCAATCGTTTTGAAAATTGGCAGTTACTTTTTTCATAGTATTGCGCTCTATACCTAACCTGAACCTAAAATCGGAATACTATCATTATTTGAAATAATTTTTTTTTTGCAAATAAAGTTGTAAAAAATGGCAAAAAATCATGCTTTTTTATTTTGACCCCTGTAAAAAATTCAATATTCTATTTTTTTGATAGCATTTAGGTTCATATAGAAGAGAGGCATATAATAAAACTAAATTCCAACCTCGTTTGATTTCAGATGAAAATTGCGGCTCCCAGAATGTACGCAAAATGCTGAGTCTGATTGTGACCTGCAATATGGGGTTGCTAATATTTTATAGTATATACTTAAATATATGTATACAAATTTTATAGTATATACTTAAATATATATATAAAATATTCTCAAAGTTTCAATAAATTATATTAATTTTTTATACGATAAAAAAATTCATGAAAATCATTGAGAAAACGCTGTTCTAACCCTATTTCCCCCCTCAATGACACGAGACAACGATAAGAATTATCGTCAATTTAACAATTCAAAATGTCTGAAGATAAAAAATAACAAAAACGATCGGATTTTTTTGGAAAATTATAACCTCAAAGCTTCCAAGATAGCAGATTTCTAAAGCAATGTAGAAATTTCGAAATTTTAAGATACCAATTAGCGTAATAAATAAGTAAACGAATATACCTAGAAAAAAATTATACGTTATTTGAAATTCCACGATTTAAAATGGCGGAATTGATTTTGTTCACACGATGATTCACGCATGCGCCGTAACGAAGATCGAGACGTGTGAGTTCGCTAGATATACGAAGGGGCAGCACCCGTCTCCCGGAAGTAAAGAAAGAACGACGATGAAAAAGTAATAAAGAAGAATGTCAAGCTCGTACAAATGACGGGATCGCGGGCAGTTTCATCGGGAACGAAACGGTTATAAAATGAAGTGCATCGAGCGTTTCGAGACGACCGCGACGAACGCGAAACGTACAAAAAATACAGTATAATATACAACATAATATATATATATATATATATATATATATATATATATATATATATATAAATATCTATCTATAGAACAAACAGGCGCGCGTACTCAGCCACTGGAAAACGATGATTCATCATGCTTCGGTTCACAAAACGCCCGCGAGAGGGAGAGAAAGAGAGAGGAAGGGAGAGATCAGACGGATGCAGATATCTCTCTTCTTCTCCCTAACGACCGAGTGCTTACTCGTCTTCCCCTTCTCGTCTTAGAAAATGCCCTCAAGTACTCCGAACTGGCCCGAGGAACGTCCTTACATACATAGATGTAATACCTGGCGACCAACAGATAAAAGGGAGTAACACGTACGAATTGACGTTTAATGTGACGGTTATTAAGACCTTTTGTTAGTTAGAAACCCTTGTCCACATATTTACAAATCCCTGGACCGCTGGCAAACGTAAGGTCCTAACTGCAACATCACTTTGCCACCTACGTCGTCTTAGTTACACCCTTTTGTTCATTGGCATATGTTACAATCGCATATGGCGTATTATTTCTATATACCGTGTCTGTAATACGTACAAGTGGTATAACGACTGTGGTTCGTCGTATCTCCGCTACCGCAGACCGCAAAAGTTATAGCCACCCAGTGTGGAATAGCTCTCGCATCTCGCAACGCGGCGACACGTCTCGTCAGATTGTGTGCCCACACAGCCGGTTCCGTCGTGTACAAGAGACACGCTCGTAACACGCGGTGCAATGTACTTACTCGCGTACAGCTTATGATTCTACATATACAGGGTATCTCAAAGCTAGTACGTCAGAGTGACACGGGATTTAAGGGGTTATACGCGGTTGGAAATTTCAAAAAAATCGATTTTTTTTCATTGCATTTTTGGAATGTACATATATTTGAGTATATTCTCTGAACATTTCAAATCGATCCGGCAAATATTCTTTGAGATACCTGCGTATTTGTAAGGACGCTCGGAGCGTTACAAAGTAGGCGGCCTAAACTTTGAACGCGTTTTTCTCAAAACGGTGTTTTCAAAGTCGGTGAACGCGATTTCTCAAAAACGGCTCAACCGATCGGCCTGCAATCTTAACACAACCTTCTCAGATATATTTTTCAGGTACTGATCGAAGGAATAAGATTTCCGATAATTATTTCTATTTTTTTTAAACAATTCAACGAAAAAATTTTCCTCGAAAATTGGAATTTGTTCTTTTTGGAGCCGCCATTTTGTCAAAAATCCAAATTTCGACTATTCCATTGATCAATAGATTTATCTATACACTAATAGAATCATTTTGGTTTTTTTATTTTGGATAATCCAAACCGGAGATATCGTGTTCACCGTCAGACACCTTTTTTTCGAGGAGCTCCCGGAAATCGGCTATAACAGCTTTAAAAATCATTGTTTTTACAAATAAAAAATATGAGAATAAAGTTAAAAGTTACCATAATACGTATAGAAATTTTTACGTTAATAAATTAAAATGTCTTTCCGGAAAAAATTCTTGAAAAATCGCCTTTTTTCGGTCTCCTGACTGCGTATAACTCCTTAAGGGGGGAAATAGGGTTAGGACAGCGTTTTCTCAATGATGTTCATAAATTTTTTTATAGTATAAAAAATGAATATAATTTATTGAAACTTTGAGAATATTTTATACATATATTTAAGTATATACTATAAAATTTTTAAAGAATTTCATTGAAAAACACCGCAGATATTAGCGACCCCATATTGTAGGTCACAATCAGACTCAGCATTTTGCGTACATTCTGGAAGCCGCAATTTTCATCTGAAATCAAACGAGGTTGGAATTTACTTTTATTATATGTCTCTCTTCTATATGAACCTAAATGCTATCAAAAAAAATAGAAAATTGAATTTTTTACAGGGGTCAAAACAAAAAAGCATGATTTTTTGCCATTTTTTACAACTTCATTTGCAAAAAAAAATTATTTTAAATAATGATAATATTCAGATTTTCGGTTCATATAGAGCGCAATACTATGAAGAAAGTAACTGCCAATTTTCAAAACGATTGGTTGAAAACTTTTCAATCTAGCGTGTACGCAAGTTAAAAAAATGTCGTTTTCAGAAAAACCCGTTTGAAAAAATAGTACCAAGAAAAACAAGCAATATGGGTTCGCTAATATTTTTATAGTATATACTTAAATATATGTATACAAATTTTATAGTATATACTTAAATATATGTATACAAATTTTATAGTATATACTTAAATATATGTATAAAATATTCTCAAAGTTTCAATAAATTATATTCATTTTTTATACTATAAAAAAATTCATGAAAATCATTGAGAAAACGCTGTCCTAACCGTATTTCCTCCCTTAATGGCTTATAACAATAGAACGAGTCGGAATTTTCATTTCAAATTTTGGGAACATATTTTTCAATAGTTTTACTAACAATTTATGAAATTAAAAAAAAATCGATTTTTTGAACCGTCTAACCCTATTTCCCCCCTTAAATTGGCTCCGGACCTATCGGAATAAACAAATATGATCTCAGTAAAAGTCTAATGGTTTTCGAGAAAAATCGCTACTTAGTACTTGTTATTCCACTACCATTGCTACGAATTACTTTTGGGCTTGAACAAAAGGCACTAAACCAGACGAAGTTGGTACCTAAGGCGGTGAGCAAACTGGTTCTAAGAAGAAAACAGAATAGTACCTTTGTGGGAGTCTAAGAAAACAAAAAAAAATAATATTTAATGATTTATTTAATTTTTACAACATGTGTTCAACATGTCTACCTCCAAACCTAAGTACAGAAACGGCACATATTTTAGGAACAAAATTCGAATAAACCCAAAGTAATTCGTAGCAACGGTAGCAGAATAACAAGTACCAGGTAGCGATTTTCCAAAAAATCAAAAAAGACGATTTTTCTCGACAATCATTGGACTTTTACTGAGGTCATATTTGTTTATGCTGATAGGTCCGGAGCCAATCTAACCCCCATGTCATTCTGACGTGCTAGTTTTGAGAAACTCTGTATACATGTATAGACATATGAATTATACCGTTTTTACTCGTAATCCTATATAGCACAAACGAGGAACTTGGTAAAGCTCTTGGGCCAGCTAAGCGAGGATATGAATATCAAAAAAAAAAAAATTTAATATGATACCGGGATTGAGAACTGATCTCAATTCTGTGTATCGGCTGAAGTGGGATATATTTAACAGACACCACAAATGTATACCGGACGCCCCAACGGGCCTGACAAAAATTCTGCAACTCACGATGACAGGCATTTTTTTTATTACCCTCCGTGGACAGGGGTTTAACACCGATTTTAACTTTGCAGCTATGTCGCCAAGTTCATGGCTAACAAATTGAGGTTTGACCTGACCTCCAGTAACGTTCTCCCATTTAGGGAAGCCGTTAAGAGGGCGTCGCTTAGGATTAATACCTTTTTTGAAACACGCACTATGAATCTATTTTTTTTCCCTCAACGTCTAACGTCTTATGAGGTTTATGAAGTTATTACGATAAATTTTATCGAAATAACTTGAAACACCAAAAAGTTATGATTTTTTTCACTGAAAAATGACATTTTTTTACTTGATGATTTTTTTTAACATGTTATTATTTGATTTCTCACGCAAACGCGATTCTTCCATATTGAACAATGTTAAAAGTACGGCTGATCATTTTTTTCGATTCTTTTCGACCGAGACTGTTTTGTACGGCAATGATTTAAAACAAAACGTTATTTTAATCCCGTTGTGACCAGCCTGAAACTGAGAAGTGTGACCATCGAGAGTTAAATAATTTGACTATTATTGTTATGAAATATCGGGCGCTAATTGAATAAATCAGTCACGATGATTTTCGACAAATAGAAAAAAAATCTGTAATTCACGAACAAACAAAACTTCGTTCGTGAGGAAATACGAAATTGAGTGTTTTGTTTAATTTTTTTTTTTTTTTTTCAGAAGGGTGATCTTCTGATAATTCATGCCTTTCTACAGTTTGTTGTGGATTTAACTATTTTTAATAGGTTTCACTCCATGTTTGAGTTTTACTCCAATTGTCGCAATTTTTGCGACAATTGGAGTAAAACTTAAACGAGCGTGGGTGTAAAAATTATGGGGACTTTCACGTTACTCAGAAGTGTCTGTCATTGACAATAATTTTTTTTTTCATACAGAAATATCCCAAACTATCCTTCGGGGTTACTTCAATCGATTATTCGGTCTCTCTAATTGTCACTCTAATTGTCAATTAGCAAAAAAACTGAACCGACTTCAAAAGCTAGATTTACAAAATTACCTAATATACCGAAATCAATTGTTCCTTCAAAACCTGATCAACATGGATGAAAATCAATATGAATCAAGAGTAAGTTGTACGAAAAAAGTTTCGAATGTAATTCCTGGTTGTATATTGGGCGTCTCTAAAAGAACTCAAATGGCAGCAGCAAGCGAGAAGAATTTCAAAATTGTATGTACCATAAAAGACGCGAGAGAGAAGAAGAGAGAGAGAGCTTGTAAAATTCGAGCGGGTCTCTCGACTGTTACCGGCCGATCCTCTTTTCCTTTTTATCTCCGCCTCTATCTCTTGACCATTCAAACTGTCAACGGTCACGTTGTAAAATTTCCTCGACGAAACATTCGCAAATAAACCTGGAATGTTCATTAATGGACGTGCGTTAAAATCTCTGGGGGTAAAATGGCGTGGAAAGCTTTTGTCGAAAATGTGGAACGTGGGGGTGTGATGGCGAAGGGTCGCGAGGGAGAACTGTCCGGGAGAGTGGAGAAGGATCTATGGAGAAATTATAGAAGAACTTCGAGGAATTCTCGGATGGCAACGGGGACTAGGAGGTGAAAAGATGCTTCTCAACGAAAACAAGAGAGAGAGGGTCGAGGCAAAGGGGACTCCCGGAGCGAAAACGCATGTGTTTCACACGTGTGTCCTATGGACCAAGGGCCTCGCTCGATCTCTCTTTTCTCAAGCGGTATATATACATATGTAAATAATATATGCAAGTTTCTCGCACACTGAGAACTCTCACACCGTTATTGCATTTGGGAAATAAAGAAGAAGAAAAAAACCCCTCTTCAGGCCAGTCCATCTCTCTCTCTCACGCCATGTGTAACGAAAAGGGCATAGTCCGAAGAGCCTGGGCGCGAGCGCAGACCAGACAATGTCCTCTAATTGTAAAGTTCGACCGGGGAATCGTTTTTATTTTTATTTTTCAACAATTCTTTTTATTATCTTTTCGTAGCTTGCATTATAAGTTTGTCTGCACTTCCTCGACCATATAACTGTATTATATGTTATATTCCCATATTCGGCCCTTTCTTTCATCGTTCGAGTTAATACACCCTTCTCCTCCAGGCCCTTTTTCTTTTCTTTTCCTTTATTTCTCTTCGCTCTTATATTTCTCGTTTTTTTTTTGTTCTTTTCGTTACTTCTCTCTCTTACGAATTCCTCTCTTTTTCTCGATCTTTTCTTTCGGTTCCTTTTCCCTTCATCATCGTGTTTTTTGTTCTTTCTCATATACCCGTGTACATAATTTATTTATAATATACATTGTACGCGAAGAATTTCACGCCCAATGAGAAATGAATTGTTTGAATGTTCCAGACTTTTTCTTTCACCGGGTCTTTCACGTTGTAAATTTTTATTATGATAAAAAAAAAACGATTTTTCGTCTTATATGACGAAATAAAATGTAGCTCGTAGGGGTTTGTCTTCATATTCGAAAATAATTGCATTCTCCTTTCTGCTTATAAATTATACAAATAAATTGACACGGTGCTGATATTTGTTTGTACGCTTCGTTCGAGCAAAGAGTAAAAAACCGATTATTCGATTTATACATTTAAAAAAATAGTTTCCTCCATCTTACTACTATAATAAAGCTGGAGAGTGTGTTTGTACGTTTGTTTGAACGCGCTAATCTCAGAAAATACTAATCCGATTTGGAAAATTCTTTTTGCATAAGATAGCCCGTTTATTTGGGAAGGCTTTACGCTATATAACTTTATGTTATGACCCTAGGAAGCGGTGGTGGCGGCACGTTAAATCAGAGGATGGAAATTTAACGCAGATAAAACCGCGGGGCACAGCTCGTCGGTTTATAAAATTGAAATTTCACACCGCGAATGCGTGTCTAGGGGTAAAAGGATATTCGAAGATTCTCAAACGCTTCTGAAGGGCTTTGGGAAGGACAATGGAAGTTGGGGAAAAAAAAAGTCATGATCCGTTTAAACAAATGTAATATGACGAATAAATTTTCAAGAGAGTTGTTAGTCGAGATGACTATTATTGCTGGAGTTTATAGTATTCATATATGTCTCGTCAAATCCTTGTGCTTTGCCATGTCACATCTATAATGACAGGTCTCGAGTGCGTTTTATAGTCGGCTCTTTCGTCCCTCGAATCTCACTTTGCCTGTGGGTGTGTTTCTCGTCTCTCTCTCTCTGTCGATCCTTGTCGGTTATACCGTGGCACACGCGTTGCAAAAGCGAAAGACAGAGAGAAAGAGAGAGAAAAAGAGAAGCGAGACGAGTCGCGAAATCACTCTCGAGAACGAGAGATCCCCTGGGAGGAAACGAAAGAGGAGATCGGTGGAATGCTAAAATGAATGAATGACCTAATCTCTTTCGCGAACGGAAACGCGTTTCGCGTTAAATATCTCGAGAGACTCGAGAGATTTTGTTCGCCGGAGACACGGGATGAAACGTGTAAAAAACTAAAATCTCTGTGCCCTTCTTGCAAAATTCTCTCGAACATCGCGCGTATCTCGTAAAATAACATTGTAACAGAGATAACGATTTTATTTTATTTTCTTTAAATCTTCAACACGTTTGATATTTCGAGAATATTTCCGAATCCTCTGTGTGACAATAGCGATACCATCGGAGGACTTAAAGGAAAAGTCTGTAAATAGACTATCCGGTGAGATCGAGCGGGAGGATTATAACTTTATCTCGGGATTGTAATCAATTATTTAAACTTGTTTGAAGATTACAGACGATTTTCTTGTCTCTTGGCGGTCAAACGCACCACAGGCGACTTTGGCACACTGACATATGGTTTTATTATAATGTATATATATGTTACGGTATATTATACCGTATCCTCGTCCATGTAGATCGAGTTTGCGCTCGCGAGAGCGTTGCATATATACTCTCGTTACGAGCCATTAAACGAAATTGCTGCGTTTAGCCTCGCGGGAGAGTGAATGATACCGCGCACTCGGACTCGCTCGTTCCGCAAATTTTCTCTCTCAGTTCTCTCGCTCCTTTTTTCTTCGTCTCTATCCCCCGTAAGTTATTGGTAATAATTGGGACAGGTTAAACGCTGACGATCGTGCGCGCGCGCCCACTCACGGCAAAAAAGAGGAAACGGAAGGAAAAGAAAAAAATCATCTCCACCCGTCAGCACGTTAATTATTATCGGATAAAAAAAATATTAAATACTCGAGTCGAGGTGTCGATGCACTTATGAATCATAAATCTCGTAGAATCTTCATCCTGCGTGAATGTTTCTCGCACGAGACTTTTTTCTCACTTTTTCATTTATACGTATTTGCCGAATTTTTTGGGTTTCGTTGGGATTAACGTCCTCATTAGACTGTGCCATTTTTCGACAAGTTTTTCTTTTGCTTTCCCAACGGATTGTATACTCTGAAAGAGGGGAAAAAAGAAGTCTGTCAAAAGTTTAGCCCTTAAGGGGGGAAATAGGGTTAGGACAGCGTTTTCTCAATGATTTACATGAATTTTTTTATAGTATAAAAAATGAAAATAATTTATTGAAACTTTGAGAATATTTTATACATATATTTAAGTATATACTATAAAATTTTTGAAGAATTTCCTTGAAAAACACCGGGGATATTAGCGACCCCATATTGCAGGTCACAATCGGACTCAGCATTTTGCGTACATTCTGGAAGCCGCAATTTTCATCTGAAATCAAACAAGGTTGGAATTTACTTTTATTATATGTCTCTCTTCTATATGAACCTTAATGCTATCAAAAAAATTGAAAATTGAATTTTTTACGGGGGTCAAAACAAAAAAGCATGATTTTTTGCCATTTTTTACAACTTTATTTGCGAAAAAAAAATTATTTTAAATTATGATAATATTCCGATTTTAGGTTCATAAAGAGCGCAATACTATGAAGAAAGTAACTGCCAATTTTCAAAAAGATTGGTTGAAAACTTTTCAAACTAGCGTGTACGCAAGTTAAAAAAAAGTCGTTTTCAGAAAAACGAGTTTGAAAAAATAGCAAAACGCTGAGTCTGATTGTGACCTGCAATATGGGGTCGCTAATATCTGCGGTGTTTTTCAAGGAAATTCTTCAAATATTTTATAGTATACACTTAAATATATGTATAAAATATTCTCAAAGTTTCAATAAATTATATTCATTTTTATACTATAAAAAAATTCATGAAACTCATTGAGAAAACGCTGCCCTAACCCTATTTCCTCCCTTAATGGCTTATAACAATAGAACGAGTCGGAATTTTGATTAAAAATTTTGGGAACATATTTTTCAATAGTTTTACTAACAATTTATGAAATTAAAAAAAAATCGATTTTTTGAACCGTCTAACCCTATTTTCCCCCTTAAATTGGCTCCGGACTTATCGGAAAAAACAAATATGATCTCAGTAAAAGTCTAATGGTTTTCCAGAAAAATCGCTACTTTTACTTGTTATTCCACTACCATTGCTACGAATTACTTTTGGGCTTGAACCAAAGGCACTAAACCGGACGAAGTTGGTACCTAAGGCGGTGAGCAAAATGGTTCTAAGAAGAAAACAAAATAGTACCTTTGTGGGAGTCTAAGAAAACAAACAAAAAAAATATTAAATGATTTATTTAATTTTTATAACATGTGTTCAAATTGTCTATCTCCAAACCTAATTACTGAAACGGCACATATTTTAGGAACAAAATTCGAATAAACCCAAAGTAATTCGTAGCAACGGTAGCAGAATAACAAGTACCAGGTAACGATTTTCCAAAAAATCAAAAAAGACGATTTTAATTATACGATAAATTATATTCATTTTTTATACTACAAAAAAATTCATGAAACTCATTGAGAAAACGCTGCCCTAACCCTATTTTCTCCCTTAATGGCTTATAACAATAGAACGAGTCGGAATTTTCATTTAAAATTTTGCGAACATATTTTTCAAGAGTTTTACTAACAATTTATGAAATAAAAAAAAATCGATTTTTTGAACCGTCTAACCCTATTTCCCCCCTTAATATTAATGTTCAGAGGTCGCTCATCAATTTTACAGATACAAAGAAAAACTTCTCTTGTTACTTAGATGGGAAATAGGAAATCGGGATGAACGACCTCTGAATATTAATATTAAGGGCTAAAATTTTGACAGACTTCTTCTTTGCCCCTTTCCGAGAGTATACAATTTGTTAGAATAGAAAAAAAAAAGAAAGTTGCCCAAAAATGACACAGTCTAGTCCACGTGCATTTTTATACTTGGAAAAAATTGAACCTAATTCATTCATGCGGTTGTTTTCCTTTTTTTTTACGAAAATACCTTCCGCTATGTGAAGTAACAAAATTCGAATGTTTCGAGAAGTTCATTAAAAATCGCTACTTTCGTGTAACTCAAAATCCCAGAAATGATTTAAAATCCTCATATCTGTGTCGAGAATTTTTCGTAACTTCAATACGGGAAAGTAAATCGTGGCGTAATTTGCACAAACTCCTTCCAGTTGAGGCAAAACTTCATCGTTGTGAATTAGTGATTTTTTTTCTCTCTTTCAAGAAGTCAATTTTACACGACGTAAAGATTCAACGAGATTTTGCGATCATTGGTTTTGGCAATCGACCGTAAGTAACGACTCGTCGAAAAGTGTGCTGATTAAAGGAATGTCCCGATAGTTAAAAAAAAAAAAAAACAAAATTCATATCTTCGAAACTAATTTGCGATAAAATCAGAAGAATCATTCCGTACGAACGAGATTGGTACATCTCGATGGATTATCGATTGTCGGAATTGGTTTGTTTTTTTCTGTACAATTGCAGTAATTGTTGCCAAAGTCTCGCTATAAATATAAACACACAAACGATGTTGTTTTATTTCAATTTTTTTTAATTACCTTTGTAGCAAGCAACGACTAAGAATAACGCACAATGAGATTAAGAAAGATCGATCGAGCGATAAGAAATTTTCTATGATCGTGGGTATAGAATGTGCAATAGCTCGGTTATTAAAATTATAATATAAACGCGCGATTGTGCGACTATAATAATCTTTTGTATTTTGCCAAGAGAGCGCGCGTGTAGGTCACGTGTGCTCATGACTCTCGAAGTTTCTTTCTCTCTTGCCGAGGACATCACCGACGATGCGAATGAACGAGAGTAAAACATAAATAAACGGGAATAAGAATATTTTGAAGAGAACAGAAAATGGCGAGCGCAACCGCGTCTGCACGCAGCTCATCAAAATGGCTGCCGGAGGCAATCGTAAAGAGAGTTGGCCGCGACGTGGAAAGAAGAGGAACGACGGCAATAGCGACGCTCTTGCGATACCTTTTTATATTGTATATTTATGCATTTATGTATAGGTAACATATAATACTGACATATCCACAGACCGCGCGAGCCAAGGGTCTCTCTATTAGTTATTGCACGCTCGAGCGAGATATAAATAACGAAGTTGCAATAAAACGTGTGCGCGAGGACGCCGTTGTTGATACCGCCAACGCTTTCGAACGCGGAACTAGGGTTGAAACAGCCGGCACTCGAGAGTATCGCATGCTCGCTCAATTTTTTTTTCTCTCTTTTTTTCTCTTACCAGTATCGATAATGATGTTGGCTGACAAGTTGTATCGCAAGTTCTTTCGTGCACGCGTACATACAGCAGATGGATATGTATCGTTGGGATGTAGGATACAAAATTGAAAAATAAGGTACAAATTAGAAACTTACACGTTGCTTCCTCATTATTTTATTCTCGTTCATAAATCCCCTTTTACGAGCAAGTTAATTCGTCAATTTTGGCTTTTTCATAGACGAACCATTTGTGAGAGTGATAAAATAATAAAGAAGCCATGTTGAAACTTCGAATTTTCAGGTGGTTTCTTTTTTTTTACTGAATTCGATCGAATGGATTCTAAGGTATCGTTGTCAAGTTTTACGAATCTTCCTTATTATACTGCAAAATTTATGAAATTTCGTGCAAGCTCAATGATTTTCCGAAATATACAAAATAACAAGCATTCAACATTTTTCCCCATCCTCGAAGGTTTTTGCCCTCGAGGTTGGGAAAAATATATAATTGGCTAAATGTAATTTGAAAAAATTCAGAAAAGCAAACGACACATTTCGATTTATTCGTTATTTTGGAACGTGGAAAGAGTAAAAAATTTTCAAGTATCAAAAAAAGTTAAATTAACGGTATTTGTCGCCGCAAGTGAATAAATTGATACCGACAAAGCGAATTTATGATTTAGTTAAGGTAGTAGTCTGGTAACTTAAGCCGATTTTCATGTCTTTTTTGGAGGGCGTTTTTTTTGTAGGAAAATAGAAATGAATCGTTTTGGATATTTAGGATGTTTTTATTTACATATTAACGATACAAAAAAAAATTTGTTTGAAAAAATTTAATAGTTTATTATTATTATTGATCGAAGTTGGCACCTCGAAAAAAAAACGCGTGGGTGGCCCCGGTGATTTTGGCTCTTGATTTTATCTGAAATCAAAAATTCTTGATAATTCTTAATCTATAGACATCCCATTCTGGTCGGAACTACTGAAGTTAAATTTCATGGATAAATAACGAAATGGCGGACTTGGGGAAAAAGTTTTTTTTTCGAAAATCCGCCATTTTGTTATTTATCCATGAAATTTAACTTCAGTAGTTCCGACCAGAATGACATGTCTATAGATTAAGAATTATCAAGAATTTTTTATTTCAGATAACATCAAGAGCCAAAATCGCCGGGGCCACCTACGCGCTTTTTTTTCGAGGTGCCAACTTCGATCAATAATAATAATAATAATAAACTATTACATTTTTTCAAAAATTTTTTTTTTGTATCCTTAATATGTAAATAAAAATATCCTGAATATCCAAAACGATTCATTTTTATTTTCCTACAAAAAAACGCACTCCAAAAAAGACATGAAAATCGGCTTAAGTTACCAGACTACTACCTTAAAGGGTTAGGCCACTCTAGAGGCCGAAAAAATAGACTTTTTTGGGGATTTTTGTTCAGAAAAACTACAAAATAAATCGAGATTACAAAATAGGGTGTTTATCATACATGTCAGTGACTTTATACAATAATTTTTTTGAAGCGATTTATTTCAAAATGACGGCTGTGCGGCGTTTTTGGGATGACGTCTCCGTATTCGTTGGCCGAAAACATAACTCGGACAATTTTCAACCGATTCACTTGAAATTTTGAATATATCTTTAGAAATACATTGTCTATGGAAGTGCGTAAGATTTTTTCGATATATTGATTTTTGGCTAAGTGGCACACTTCTAAAGTGAAAAGTGAAAAATTTGCTTAAAAAATCGTCAGAAAATTGTTAATGACAAATGACCTATGGAATATTAAAAAAAATCCTACGCACTTCCATAGACAATGTATTTTGAAAGATATGTTCAAAATTTCAAGTAAATCGGTTGAACATTGTCCGAGTTATGTTTCCGGCCAACAAAAACAGAAACGTCATCGCAAAAACGCTACACAGCCCCCATTTTGAAATGAATCGCTTCAAAAGAATTATTGTATACAGTCACTGATATGTATGATAAACACCCTAATTTGTAATATCGATTTATTTTGTAGTTTTTCTGAAAAAAAAATCCCCAAAAAAGCCTATTTTTTCGGGCTCTAGAGTAGCCTAACCCGTTAGGGTAACGTCTAAAATAAGAATAAAAATATGAGAAGCATGATGATTACCATAAAAATTAATCGCGCTACAAGAAGATTTCTTGGAAGAAAAAAAAATCCACTTCGACTATCCGTTGGCGAGATTTCCTCGTTTGTTTTTTTATTCCCTCGCGAATAAAATGGATAATGTTATAAAATTTCCCCTGCAATTATTCTACTCGTACGCTTTGATTAAAATAAATTTTCATTACTCCCCTTTTGTTACAGCTGCGATATCAAATCAGGAATGTTATAAATATATTATTAGACGAAGCTATTGGAGTTGATGCTTTATAATTAAATATGATGCATCTTATATATCAGATAACCGTACTATTATAATGTATTATCCATATAGACCTTACTCTCTTTCGAGCTTCGGTGAATGTGACCATCGCGAGGATTGCATATATAAACAGAGCTCCACTCACGATCATTATACGGATATGGTTGTTGCTTTATTTTTTATATTTTTTACTTCTTTTTCACTTCCAACATTCAGCGCAACTATTCCACCACAGTTCTTCGTTCTGCTCTTCGCGGAGTGTCCTCGAGAAATCGCATAGAAGACCACTTTAGCGTCAAGTGTTGTACGAGGTCATTTATGCTAAGTACTTGATACACGAATACATAGTGTACTCAACGTAACCCTTTACAACTGCACGTATATGAAGACCGAGGGAATTCGAAAAGACAGAGGGTTTTTGTGTGTGTTTTCAGTGTTTGTGATACTTTGAAAGAATCACGAGTGGTTTTCAAGGAAGTTACTATTTTCATGGAGTACTTATAACTTTTACAATGGCCGCGTGTATGGTATTCACGGTACAGCAATAAACACGCGTCGCTCTGAAAACTTCTCTCGCTGCAAACATATCTAACCACGTGTGTCTAAAAACCAGGAAAGCCTTGGTCTTTCTCGCTTGTAGATTGAACATGCGTTATCTATCAGTACACACCTTCGAGTGGCGTCTTCTCGTTGAAAGGAACTCTCACAGATACTTTATATTGTAACACACTTGATACGTACGGTTATATCGTACGCGCAAGCTTGAGTACTTAGTAACATGCTCGAATGAGTAACGAGCCACTTCAGCGTTGAACCCTCATGTATAAAATCATCGTTCTATGATTTACAAGTCTCTAAGACACTTTTTTTTTTCTTGGAATATATACACATTAGTCTCCGGTATTCCTGTACAGTCGCTTAATTAAAGTCTTATTTTTTAGAGATCTGGCGATCCTGTATTTTTATTATATCATGAAGTCTAAACTTTCAATGCAATTCTATTAATTTTATAGAAAATCTTCGTAAATTGCGAGCTTATTTGCCTGACGGATTCGAATAATAAATGGGCTTTACGGAAAAACATTGTATGAGTAATTCCAATGTGTATCTGCGGGTGCAAAAAAATTGTTACTTCAATCAAGGATAGGAGTAAAAAAAAATCGAAAAATATTATTTGGGTAACTCGAAGTGAGGAAAAATGTAAAAAGAAAATCAACAAATCTAATTCATGTACATTTTTTTTAGAGATCTGACGATCCTGTATTTTTATTATATCATGAAGTTTAAACTTTCAATGCAATTCTATTAATTTTATAGAAAATCTTCGTAAATTGCGAGCTTATTTGCTTCCCGGATTCGAATAATAAATGGGATTTACGGAAATCATTATTTGAGTAATTCCAATGAGTATCTGCAAGTGCAAAAAAAAAATTGTTACTTCAATCAAGGATAGGAGTATAAAAAAATCGAAAAATATTATTTGGGTAATTCGATTGTGAGGAAAAATGTAAAAAGAAAATCAACAAATCTAATTCATGTACATTTTTTTTAGAGATCTGGCGATCCTGTATTTTTATTATATCATGAAGTTTAAACTTTCAATGCAATTCTATTAATTTTATAGAAAATCTTCGTAAATTGCGAGCTTATTTGCTTCCCGGATTCGAATAATAAATGAGATTTACGAAAAAAACATTATTTGAGTAATTCCAATGTGTATCTGCGGGTGCAAAAAAAAATTGTTACTTCAATCAAGGATAGGAGTAAAAAAAATCGAATTCATGTAAATTTTTTTAATTAACAACACATTTAGAATCATTTTTAGCACTTGGAGACCTTGCATAATGATTTTATCATGCAGTATAAACTTTAAGGGCTGACAAACCCCTGAAATTATAAAAAATCGATTTTTCTTACGGATTTTTATTCTTTCTACTTTTAAGAATTTTTAGAAAAAAAAAAACTTTTAAGAAAGTTCCACTCCGTTACAAAGTTATACGAATAAATGTTACCGGATATCGGGATCACGTTGTACATACCGGAAACATTAAACGCGTTTTTCTCGAAACTATGTTTTTAGACAGTGTCAGCACGATAACTCAGTCAATTTTCAATATTTTTTTATTCTTATTTTTTTTTCTTATAGTTGAAAATGTAATAAAAAATGTGAAATCAAAAATTTCATTTTTTTCACCCTATAACCTTTATGATAATTTTTGCAAATTTACTCGGCTTTCAGCGCGCGCAGGGGTACGTGAGCTCAATTCAATTTTAGCGGTTTTATAGACATTTTTCGAAAACTACGACTTTATTTGTTTGACTATTCGATAATAACTAGAATTAATTCTTTATTTGTATGAAAAATATTATTTGGGTAATTCGAATTTATATAATCTGCAGATATTTTTACAATGGCCCTCCCTCCAATTAATCCCTTCGTAACAACATTACATTTTTTTTCATCGTTCACGTCATTGTATTGCACAATTTTCTTTTTTTTTTCTCCACTAACAATCAGCCTAGCGTTTGAAGATTTTCACGCTTACTACTTTTTACGTTGAACCGTAATACTTTATGTATGCTGTTTTGTGAAGGAGTGAAACGATCGCGGTACGTGCGCGTTGCATCTCGAGGACTAATTAAACCTGTTGTGGGGGTAGGGGTAAAGGAGGCCCGAGTTGTTGGGTCGACGTGAAACTCCACGACGGACCCTTTTACGCACACACTTTTCCACGGCGTAACCCGCGTTTATGTATCCTCAAAGAGGTACTTATAAGAGCTCATATTACGTTGGTACACGCATATCTACCTTGGCACTCTTGTCGGCGCCGCGTGTGCTCCCTCTCTCGCTCTCTCTCTCTCTCTCTCTCTCTCTCTCTCTCTCTCTCTCTCTCTTTCTCTCTCTCTCTCGCTCTCTCTCTCTCTCTCTCTCTCTCTCTCTCTCTCTTTCTCTCTCTCTCCCTCTCTCTTTCTCTCTCTCTCACTTTCCGCGAGAGCAGTCTTTAGACCCGACGAGAGGCAAGATCGTTACGCTGCGTGTGCGTTGTTGTGTTTTTTTTTCTTCCACTTCTCTTTAATTAGCAATAACTTATCGGAGCTGTGGGGCGAGAGGGAGAGAGCGATCTCGGTGCGATAAGAGAGCAGGAGAGAGGTGAGTTGCGCTGGCTCGTCTCAACGACTTATTTTTATTTTTTTACTCATTTTTTTTTTTCTTCAAATAATTTGCCACTCTTCGTAATTTTTTTTTGTTCGTTTTATCGTGAAAAGAAAAAAAAGAAAACCTAGCATAATATCCATAGAATCCTTGCGGGAGTATAAATATATGTTGTAAAGTATGTGTAAGTATATGTATGTATATATATATGTATGTTATACATACACGTGCGGACGATGTGATCGAGAGAGAGAGAGAGAGAGAGAGATCGCGGCGAGAGAAGCATCGAGAGGAATTCGTACGACGAATTGCATTAATAAATTCGACAAGGGACGAGGCAACTGGCGTTTTTGAGACAGCTATTTATTTATGGGGTTCGAGGGAGAGCGAGTGAGAGAGAAAGAGTGAAAGATGCTGCGTTAGTGGGACTTGGGCGTCGAGTAAAAGGACTTGGGTGCGGAGAGAAAGAGAGAGAGAGAGAGAGAGAGTGAGTGAGAGAGCAGTTCTTTGGTGTGGGAGAAAGAGCTCGAGATATAGAGAGACTTCGGAGAGAGGGAGGAGGGGGAGAACATCGGGATGAGAGGCAAAAATAAAAATAAAAACGATAAGGATGGACCAAAAGTGTGTATCCATGCGATAGCCCGCAGGGACCGAGAAGAGTAAGAGAGAAGAGAGAGAGAGGGGAGGAAAAGAAGCTGGGAGTATATATAAGAGAGGGCCCCAGGATTGTGGGACGAGAACGATCGCCACGCAGCTGCTTCGTTACTTTCGGAATTTTTCGGTGCTCGTCTCTCTTCTCTCCTTTTCCATCTCTATATCTCTCTCTTTGCCGATCCTTGCAACTCCCGTTGCCTGATGTGCACGAAGAGACTCAAACTGTACGTTATATGTCCTGTGGGAACTCGCCCAAGCTTATTCCGGCATATGCATCGTGTAAAACAGGCTTGTGCCAAATTCGAGCATAAAAAGAAAAGATATTCAAAATTATTCCATAAATACTTCGACGATGAAGTTTTAAATGATTATAAAAAATCATTAAAGAGAATCTTACAAATGGGAAATTGGTACATAGTTTACTTATAATTTTTTCTTTTCGCCAGCAAAGCTACGAAAAAAAGATGAAACTTTTAGCAGGCCCCCAAACAGCTTTTTGAACCTGAGAAAAATAATGTTTTCTCTCTGTGGAAACAAAAAAAAAACGCTCAATCGAAATAGCTATTCAGCTTTATTTTATAAGAATATTCCTGTTTTTGAATAAAATGATTTTTGAATAAAATTGTAAATATGTGTGTTCAATAATCGTTCTCGTAACTAAAATTGCCTTCAAATCTCTTCGAAACAAATGATAGAAAAAAAAACACAAAATTTCCGACGTTCCAACACTCAAGTTTGGAGAAAAAAAAAACGTTTCGAACGAATCTTTGACGAGTTCCCTCGTCTGTTTATCTCTCGTTCATTGTCCCTCCGTTAAGCGCCACGTACGCGTAGAGATACTGCAATATCGCATATTCATCATGGCCATAAGTAAACTCGCTCCCGCGCCACCGCCAGAGCCACCGTTTTGCGCGCGAGATAAGATATAGAAATCCGGCGTAAACGCTCGCGAAGCTCCGCTCCTTCTTTGGTTATGATATTTATACAAGCGGCACATATATAAATATCGAGCTCCAAAAAAAAAATCGAAGCTATCCGACGATTCGGGGTTTGATTCGTTAAAAAATTAAGATCAATTGTTAGTTTTTTTCAAATACTGGTCGATAGAAATGAGTATATTAAAATATAAAAATTATTTATCGGTATGGCCACGGTAGAATTTTCCAAAAATCGTCGTTTTTTTTGCTTAAACTATGCTTTATCATAAAATTGAGTTAAGGTAGTAGTTAGTATTTTTTTTCACCGACTTTGAGCGCTATAAATTAAGGTAGTAGTCTGGTAACTTAAACCGATTTTCATGTCTTTTTTGGAGGGCGTTTTTTTGTAGGAAAATAAAAATGAATCGTTTTGGATATTTAGGATTGTTTTATTTACATATTAAAGATACAAAAAAAATTGTTGAAAAAATTTAATAGTTTATTATTATTATTATTATTGATCGAAGTTGGCACCTGGAAGTTGGCAGCCCGGGTCCTAACTTTTTTTCTACCGAACCGATTGCTTTCAAGTTTTAACAGGCTACTCTACACACTTATAGTTCTCGTCGGAACCAACGAGAAATTTTTTCACCCCTAACTTTTTATTTTACAACTCCTTCTTTGCTAAAATAAAAAAACTTTAGCAAAGAAGGGGTTGTAAAATAAAAAGTTAGGGCTGGAAAAATTTCTCGATGGTTCCGACAAGAACTATAAGTGTGTAGAGTAGCCTGTTAAAATTTAACAGCAATCAGTTCGGTAGAAAAAAAGTTAGGACCCGGGCTGCCAACTTCGAGGTGCCAAATTCGATCAATAATAATAATAATAATAATAAACTATTCAATTTTTTCAAAAAAATTTTTTTTTGTATCTTTAATATGTAAATAAAAACATCCTAAATATCCAAAACGATTCATTTTTATTTTCCTACAAAAAAACGCCCTCCAAAAAAGACATGAAAATCGGCTTAAGTTACAAGACTACTACCTTAAACCTACCTCTGGCACGGCCACAGAGTACCCGAAAGCGCCGCGTGATAAATAACTTCGACAAATTTTACCCGATTGACTTAAAATTTTTTAAATATGTTTCCAATTGCATATCGCAGAGAAGTATGTACGGAATTTCTGATCAATGTAAAACTTTCCATTTTATGAGCAGTTTTATACGAAATTTATTCTGATGTAGATTTACGAGATTTTGTTTTTTTGGTCTAGGTAAAAAATTGTGGATGCCAAATGTCACGCCCGAAAAAAAAGATACCTAAAGCAAATAGCAGTCGTCGGCCATTTTGTATAACAAAAAAAAATATTGTGTGTTAGCTTGATATTTATACTAAATATATGTGTAATTAGTTTTATAATTAAATCACTTTTTCGTAGAAAAAAAAATGTTAAATGTGCAACTGATTTTATACCGGCTACCGTGACCATAACGGGTTATAAGCAGTTGGAAATTTCAAAAAATCGATTTTTTTTATTGCATTTTCGGAATGTACATATATTTGAGTATATTCTCTGAAAATTTCAAATCGATCCGGCCAATATTCTTCGAGATACATGCATATTTGTGAGGATTTTTAACGATGTTTTAACGACTTTTGAAACTTTGAACGCGTTTTTCGCAAAACGGTGTTTTCAAAGTCGGTGAGCACGATTTCTCAAAAACGGCTCAACCGATCGGTCTGAAATTTTGACACAACCTTCTCAGTTATATTCCTTCAGGGATCGATCGAAGGGATAAGATTTCCGATAATTATTTCTATTTTTTTTAAACAATTCAACGAAAAAATTTTGGTCGAAAATTGGAATTTTTTCATTTTGGAGCCGCCATTTTGTCAAAAATCAAAATTTCGACTATACCCTCGATCAATACCTAGATTTATCTATCCACTAATAGAATCTTTTTGGTTTTTTTATTTTGGATAATCCAAACCGGAGATATCGTGCCCACCGTCAGACACCTTTTTTTCGAGGAGCTCCCGGAGATCGGCTATAGCAGCTTTAAAAATCATTATTTTTACAAATAAAAAATATGAGAATAAAGTTAAAAGTTACCACAATGCGTATATAAATTTTTACGCTAATAAATAAAAATATCTTTCCAGAAAAAATTCTTGAAAAATCGCCTTTTTTCGGTCTCCTGA
Source organism: Oxytorus armatus (assembly GCA_958009045.1). NCBI lineage: Eukaryota > Metazoa > Arthropoda > Insecta > Hymenoptera > Ichneumonidae > Oxytorus > Oxytorus armatus. The sequence goes on along the minus strand of OY253751.1, from coordinate 8,657,128 downwards.
CTGTGGATAACTCCATGAGGAAGCCAAAAAAACATGAGCAGAATCAATTCCATCGAGATATCAATATTTTCCATAAATGACTAAATTTAATCCCTTGTTACCGACAGCAGTGGACGCGTGGTCGGTGCGCGGCTCTAATAATCACCCAAGGGCAGCAGCTTTGCGGTACTTGGATGGGTGACCACTTAGCCGTGCACTGGCTGGCGCGCCGATTGTTGAGCGAGAGGCAGTTTTATTGAGTTTCTGATGTACTGAATGACAACTGAAACTCGGTGAAAACAAAGACGTCTGTACCGACACAGGTTTTCCGCAGTTTCCCTGTGACCGTGGCAAATGCGATACAGTGCAGCTAAGACGTCCGTGGGTGCAATGGAAGTTGGATTAACTTAGCAAAGTGATAAAAGGTGATAGGTGGAAAAATGTGAAAAAAAATAGAATTGGGAAGGGTCGTACGTAAAAAACCTAAAAGGGTATACGTTGCAACAAAGAAAAGTAAAAAAAAAAGTATATAGTTCCTTGTTGATGAGACTCTAAAATACAGAATCCTAGAAAAATATGTTTTAAATTTAACAAAATTGATATAAGATCAATGACTTTCCTGTTATTTCAATAAGTCAAAAGAAAGAAATTGGTGAAAATCGAAAAAAAATGTATTATTTTCTGAGAATTTAACATCCCTGCTATTCGGTGTTTTATTCATTAAAAAATAAAGCTGAATTTTGGATTTTGTCCAAGTACTTGACAATAGAAAAAGTTAAATTGCCACTGTCATGATCGTTAAGTACGCGAGAAAAATATAAGTGTAAACAGTTCGAATCGAGATATCGATATTCATCATAAATGACAAAATTTATATAAATTCCCTGCTGATGGCACTCTAGAAAATAGAATGTCGAAAAACTAATTAAAATCGAAGAAATTTGCTATGAAATTAATGAATTTCGGTTTCATTCCGATGAAACGTTATTTTTCATGGAAATAATTCCATCTGCTGTCGATAAATTTTCTTGCATTAAAGTGACTTCCATTGAAATTTAATTAATTAAATTTAACATTAATAAATTCGATTGAATTAGAATAAACGTTGAATGTTCAAATTCAAAACGTCTGACATTCATCATAACGAGATTTTATAATAAATATCATGTTTTCTTTTCCAATAAAACTCTTACTCCGGAATGCTGTGATACTTTGGCGAATATCAAGATAAGAATTTTCGATTCTTGGTTGAAATGATACGAATCGGGCATAAATTCGTGCGTATAATATAGTCCCCCCACGCCCCCAAATTGTCGAGCTTCACAAAAACCTCCTGCCAAACGAATAAAGATCACACAAAGTAGATAACTTATTCTTTTCTTCTTCGTAATTGGTAGATCGATATCTGACGTATGCATATATATATATATGGTTAACATTGGTTCACAAAAGCGTGAGCTGCATGTTATATACTCGATGATTCTGGGCGCGAAGAGAGAACCTCTTCTTCTGCGAATAACGTTTCATACACATCTATATATGTATGGTAGACATATACACAGTATAAAGTGCCGCGCCGCGATTCGGGGCTCATTGAACTCAACTTTCTGATGCTGCTGTGCTGCTGCTCTTGGCCCGCTACATATCTCCTCTCGTCCCACGAAAACCGGGCGTTTGGGCTCCTCGACGGGTGGTTTCCAACCGATCGTGGGCTCTTCACCAAAGAGCTCCCCTTCGTTCAACAGAGACCTAACTTATAGTATATATATCTATATATATACACGTCAGAGAATTCGAGGTTCACTCCTCCTGACACGGCCCTGAAGCCAATTTGCGACATTATATAGGAACCGGCAATCGTTCCTCTTTATGACTCTTGATGTCATAGAGACGAAATTTCGCCGGTCCAAAGATGAACGATAGTTTGTTTGCAATTGACCTTCTAAACTGCGTTTAACTATTTTTCGATGCGGAGCTTAAAAGAAAAAACTTCCCCACACATTTATCATTGTTTTTTAATACATAAACTTTGAAGCTTTTATTCAGTGATTTTGTTTTTTTTCTTCTCTTAATCGTTGCAATAGACAACGAAAAGGGGACGATAAAGATCGGAGTAGAAAAAAGATGAAGATTGACAGTTGGAAATAGTTTTCTCTTAATTTTTCGGCATTCACGCAGCTTCTTCCGTACAAGCAAGAAGCTTTTTCAATTTTTGTTTTCTCATTGAGAAAAGCTTTCAAAATAAACGAAAATTATGAGAAAGCAATGATGCAAATTTTAATGCTCCACACATTTATCATTATTTTTAATGGAGAAACTTTGGAACTTTTATTTAGTGATTTTGTTTTTTTTTTTATTAATCGTTGCAATAGACAGCGAAAAGGGTCGATAAAGATCGGACTAGAAAAAAAGGTGAAGATTGACAGTTGGACATAGTTTTCTCCTGATTTTCAGCACTCACGCAGCTTCGTCTGTACAAGCAAGAGGCTTTTTCAAATTTTGCTTTCTCATTGAGAAAAGCTTCCGGAATAAGCAAAAATGATGAGGAAGCAACGATGCAAGTTTTGATGTGCACCGTTTTTTTTCTCTGCTTTAACTCGATAGTTTCCTATTGAATGTTGAATAACTTTGGGAAAAATGAGAAATTTCAACAATTTAGGACGACTTGACAAGCGTGAAGATCTTCGACCTTCTTCAGTCGTTCCAAAGTTTTGGCAGTTTCACTTTTGCATTCTCGTCACAAAAGGACAATCGATGATGTTGCAATTTGCATCGTTGGAGAGCAACGAAAATAGATTTTTTATATATCTTGACCTCCTTAAGATTGGATTATCGATGATAAAAATCGTTAAAACGTTTTATTGGCGTCTCCTTTAAGGACCTGGACCTAAATGGGTACGAGAAGCAAGAGCAATACTGAAAATGAAAATTTAGAAAATTATTTCCATTGCATTCCAACGATGCAAACTTCAACATCATGACAATCGGACATTTATTGAAATGCGATTTTGCCGATGTCCTGACACATTTTGACGACAATGACGTTGTAAATGTGAAAAAAAAAAAATTCCCAAAAACAACCCATTTGTCTATGAGCAAGTAAAAGTCAAGTTGAGTGTTTTATAGGGGTGAAAAAAGCAGAAGACAAGGACCTGCAGCTGTCTCTATATATATTTCCTATTTTTTAATATCTTAGATACCGAGGATAATCGAAATGTTCGCTGACAAATTGAAACACCTGATCAGGCGTATTTTCAACAAAAAGTTAAAAAATATAGTCCCCAAGTCCTTCGAAGAACGATTTTGTGCGGACATTGCTCAGATCTTTACGGTACTTCCTTGTTGGTTTCTATAACGTTAAGTTCATTTACCGATTAATTTCAATCCAACATTCAAACGTATGCGCAATTTCTATGTGCTATTTCCGGTAAGTCGAAAAAGAAGAATTTTCATATTCAATTCCTGCTTGACCGGAAATGAACACTGTGAGAATAATAAATTGACGCAATAATATATCACCGCGATTACGTGGTATCTTTTGGATTCTACTTTCTCGGACTATCGAGCAAAATTCACAATGTATAAATAGAAGTAGCGATCGGTTTAAACGAAATAAAACCTGGCACGGCCCTGAAACTGATTGGAAACGAAAGAGTTGGTCAGCGAGGAGAGTAGTAGCAGCAAGAGCAGCAGCAGCCGGTTTCGTCGTTTCGCTGTTGGTTCGGAGTGCCTCGGAAGAAAGACAGAGCTAAAGAACGAACGAGTGGTCACAGCCCCGTACCAGTCAGCCTCGTTCCTTTCGGCTGCAACTAGCAACAGCACACAATCAGCAAACTTAGCCCGCCGCGTCCCTGAGATTTTAAGCTCCGGACTTGGAATACAATATTACAACACTGTATACATGTTTATGTGTGTAGATAATACACTACGGTATTCTCACAACTGCCAGTAAACCTTGCTATCCATACGTTGGTACCGTGCGTTAAAAGTTATACGCGCCACGAATGTTAATCCTTCACGCCTGTACAACCTCTGTATCCTTTATTTTTTCTCCACTCTCGTCTCTTCGTTTGCTTCTTTATATTTTTTTTTTTTGTTTTTGCGAGAAGGGTAAGAGTACACTGTACTGTGTAATAAATTCGGCACGAAGTTCGTGTACTGATGAGGAGAATTCGCGAATACCGAGAGACAGGACAAAACTCGAGGCGAAACGTCTCAATGTCCGAGCGCTCAAAACGCGATAGACGGCGTTTTGACCGCTTTTTTTCCCAATAAAGGCCAACAAAATTTTTTTAAATCATTGTAGTTAATTAGGGCGGAACTCGTAGTTTGCAGTTTTTGGAAAATCATCCCCTTTACTTTTATGATCAAGTCATTTTATTTGCTCGCGTTGATGATTCATAAATTTGGCTAAATAATGACACAATTGTCTCGAAAGAAACTCGCAGAAAAATTGTAAACCAATTGGGCCCGCGGAAAATAAAAAGATTTTTCAAAATAGCCAAACACGAAATCCCCGGAAATGGTCCCTTGCGATCATTCATTTTCATTTCATTTGTTCTAAAGTCAAGTTATTCCGCGTTAAATGAATTTCTACTCAAATCTAATTAGCTCGTATCCGAATAATGGCTGTTTCTGAGCAAATGGTACCCGCGATGATACACAACGCGCTAAATCGATATTAGAATTGATAAGAATGGCTCGTGTAGCTTTTTTTTTTCTTCATCAATCATCGGAGAATGAATTTAAAGGGTAGTTTGAAAAAATGTACTATCGCCAAAACACTGAAATAGCCATTATGTGCGTTAGGATCGTGTCCGATAACTGTTGGGACGTTGAACATGTGCGCGGGGCCATTTTAACACTTTTTTTTCGAAACGCCGATGAGAGGCTGACAAAAAAATGGAAAATAAAAGAGTGGATAAAAGAATTCAAGAGTCCACGAATGAAAGGAGCGAGAAAGAAACGAGGTGAACAAAAAAATTGGTGGCTGAAGTGAGTGCGAAATAAATGAAACTAAAGACGTTAAGGAAAAGAAGGGCCCCCTCGAACTCTCTGACTCTACTCGTCGTGGGTTATTGCTGTCCATAACTACTACCCGTCACGTTGTATACACTTTTCTAATTATAGGCCGAGTCATCCGAAACACCGGGAGAGCCAACGGTACTATATATAGCACTCCTTACAATATACTTTGTTACATATATAGCGTAGACCGGGGTAAATCGAGTCAATTTTATTTTTTGTGTGCAAAAAAAAAAAACAAATTTTGATAGAAACCATTGAACGATTAAAAGCAATGAATTCGTTTGGTCCGTCATTAATTAACCAAATGGTCCTCGCGGACAGGTTAAATTGGGTCGTGGAAGAAAAAAATGTCGAAAAACACCAACAACAAAAAATGGTGTCAAATATAAAAATAATTCGTGAGAGAGCGAACAATTTTCGTATTTTTTTTTTCTCAATCTCTCGTGACCCTACTTACCCCAGCCTCCATTATGTATATTTATAGTAGCTGGTGAGCCAACGGACAGTGTAATATACAATCGTGGGCGACGATAGACGAGCGACTTTCACGCCGTGTGGTGTTACCCACCCTCCCAATGTATAACGTTGTCATGAAAAATCTATTAGAACGCGCGAAGAGAGAGAGAAAGAGTTACAAATTTGCCGCAAGCCATCGCGTTTAAATATATCTCGTTTTTTTTTATTAGGTCGATCACCCTCCTCCCTTCAACTTTTACGACTTGAGTCGTACAATCATCGATTTTCGATTATTCGAGTTATTCGCAAAGATCAACGCCACGATCAACATAATTTATCACCGTTTTTTTTTTTATGATATTGAAGTTTCCATCGTTGGAACGAAACGCAAATAGGTTTTTAAATTTTCATATCCTTGAAAGAAACCGAACAAAACGTTTTAACGATTTTTTTCTCACAAATAATCCAATTTTACTGAGGGTTTAATAATGTAAAAAATCTATTTTCCTTACGACCCAACGATGCAAACTTTAACATCGTTTTTTTTAAAATATATTTCGTGAAACGTAAGGCAGTAATTTTTTTTAATTATTTGTAGAGAAACTTGATTTTTTACCATGTATTTGAAATTTGGTCATTCATCCGATTCTCATTAATAAAAAAGAATCGCATGAGTTTTGAGAAACTCTCATGATATCACTCCGGCATTGTTAAATTTTATACCGTTAAAAGTACTTAAAAAATTGTCAATATTTAGTGCAATATGCGAAAATGGGAAATAAATCGATTGTCCGATTTTGAAAATTGGTAAACATTTTTTTGAAACGTCGTAGCTTAATGAATCAAGCGCTATTTTATAGGTTGAACGGTCGAGCAGAAAATGAGAGCACAAAATGGAATGCCGACTCCATCGAAAAGAAAAATTACAACTATTTCGGTGTACCAATGGATTTTTGACTAAAAATTGAAAAAATTTTCATGTTTTTTTAGGAACTTATTTAATTTGAATGAACCTTTGTCTCGTTAAACTTATATAAATAATTTAATTGCACGCAATGCCAACGATAAGTACAAAAATTAAAAGTAGCAAAATTAAAAAGAAATAAAATCTCAAGAATTTCAAACGTTATCAATTTACAGAGGCTCCAAAAGTAGACAAACGTCACGGATTTTTTGTCAACTTTTGGTAATATATATATGAGATCTGTAAGCGAGGAAAGACTGATGGAAGAACATGTGACTCTTTTTACATTAATTCTGCGCCTACGCTTCTTCATTTCCGGCGAAAGCTCGGCTATTATAAAATATATACGCTGCTAAACTGTTATATAGTTGAGTCTCTCGCGAGGAATCAGACACCGGTCGTAAATTGATAATGAACAACGCCTCTGGGAGGGATACAACAAATCTAAACTGCGTAACGATCGAATATTTTAAAAAATCCTACAAAATTGAAAATGTTCACGTTGCTTCCTTATAAATTTTTTTTTATCATCATAAAGTATTTTCTCTATACAAAAAAAAAATCGTCTCAATATCTTTTGGCTCAATTATAAAGGAAGCTTTGTGAACGAATGAACGAATAAAAATTATGAGCGAACAATGTGAAAATATTGAATTTTCTGCTATTGTACTTTCATTAAGCTCAAAATTTCAATTTTCTATTTTGCGTGTTTATGAATGTAGAAAAGTTTCAAGACGTTCAAACATTGTTTCTCGGTCTAAAAGGATTTATAATAGGTTAAAAAAATTCCTCGAAATCGTAACCTTTGTACAGATGCTCGTCAACGTTTAAGAGTAATAATTTTCGTTAGAAAAGATAAAAATGTAATAAATACCGTATCGTTTGGTCCAGCTGACCAAAATGTTAATTTTTTTAGATAAATAATTGACCAAATATGTCTATAATTGCATTTAAAGAATCTCCATTATTTAAACACGTAAAATTTCGATTTCTGATTATTTTGTACGTTTGTCAATGTAGAAAAGATTCAGCTCGTTCAAACATTGTTTCTTGGTGTAAATGCATTTGCAGTAGTTAAAAAATAATCCATGAAATCCGTAACCTTTGCACAAATTCTCGTGAAAGTTTAAGAGTTATAATTTTCGTTAGAGAAGATAAAAATTTGATAAATACCATATCGTTTGGTCCAGTCGACCAAAATGTTAATTTTTTAAAAATAAACAATTTACTAAACATGTCTATAATTGCATTTAAAGAATCTCCATTATTTAAAACGAAATCTTAGTAATTTTTTCACTCGACAAAATGAAGATTCACGTCTGTAACTTCGGTGGAATATACTCCAAAAAAAAAAAGGAATCGCTTCAAAATTAGTCGACAATCCACAACATCAGATTTATAATAAACGGTTTAAGAATTTCAATGATTATATATATCATTGCCTCGAGGGTCGAGCTTCTTTCTCGTCGTACAAAGGATCTGTAGTATATATATACGGGTATTATAATAGTTGGACCAGAAAAGATAGCTGTGACGATGTCTTTTAAGAAAGATCGCATTAACACGAGGGAGGATCGCCAGAGAGAGAGAGACACACACACACACACACACACACACACACACACACACAGAGGGAGAGTTTTCTAAAACGAAACTCTCTCTCGCGGTACGTCTGGCCACCGTCCAAATCTCAATTTCGTTCTCGAGCAGTTTAAAAGCATAAGAATAAGAGAGAGAGAGAGAGAAAGAGAGAAAGTGAGATGACTTTGGCCCTCGTTGAATAAACGACTAAGACGTCGGGAAGTGTGATGACTGGCGACTTTGTGTCGCGAGCTTGAGCGCGAATTTTAACGTTTTGCATCAACCGGTTATATGAAAGTCATGAAAAAAAAAAAAAAAGCGAGAGCGAAAAAAGGAGCAAATGTTTTTTTTTAATTATCATACAATCCTTAAATACTCAACATGATAATTCGTATAATTCAATGCCAAACTTAATAACGTGAAAATCTCTACGCTCAAAATTTCTGTATCAAATAAAATCAACTTCATCAAAAAAGAATCGTCTCAAGCCTGGAAATTCGCTCGTTTTATGAGAAAAAAAATCCGGCGTCGAATGTTTCGCTTATGTCGAGATTGTTATCGTGATTAATCAAAATAATCACTCTCATTCACGTAATTGTATTAAAAAAAAGCTTAGCTGACCCGTATTACCCCACGAAGGCCAATTAACATTCCGAACCGTATATATACGGTAATTATAGACTTTTTTTGCTTTTGCGAATGCGTGAATGAATGTTGAAAATGTGAGATAAAATGTTGATCACTCTTACATTACATTTCGACGATCCAGAAATACTATTAATTACGTAACAATGTAAAGTGTTTTAAGAGAAACTGTCCGTGAATTATATTTGTCCGATTATTTTTTTAAACAGATATTAACGCGGGACAAATTAATAATTGGCGGTTGAATGCTGCTGATGAACTAAACAAGTTTCCATGTTCACCCCTCTTCCCTATATACGTCTGTGGTAAAAAAAAAATCCTACATCTCTTATATGTCAGAATTGGGTGAATAAATTGGGACGACAAATAAAAGCATTCGATAAATAAACACCACAACATAACATGACGGAAGTGTCCTGAAATTTTTTACTGGACCACCTGTCCATGTGACGATCATCAAAATATTGAAATATGATTGTCATGCCATTTTGGAGTATTTAAAAATGCTCCTCGTGGGGTAATGGCCGTCAGTCACTCGGATACCTCAGTATGGGGTAATAAAGGTCAAACTTCTTTTCTTTTGGATATTCTCTGACATCAATGGAGAATTTCTTGCACCTTGCTTTTGTTTATTAGAGTTTAGAGATGGGATGATCAAACGAAGTGATTTTGTGAATTCGTCTATAAATTCCGTGCGTTCATGATTAATTTCATTGGCAAAAATCTTTTTCTTCAAAAAGGCTTTCGAGGTTTTAGTTTAAGTTTGTTTTTTTAAGTGAATCATACAAAGGAGTGGTTCTCTTTGAATTTTCATTCGACGAGTGCCTGCAGTTATTTAGGGATATTTCTTTTAAATCTTCTTCGAAAAATCTTTCTCCATATTCCGCCTACCAAATTTACCCACGTTAGTCATTTGCTTTCTGAAGAATTTTCCAATACAACCGTTCGACAACTTTTTATTCGACAATACAATAAACAGTATAAAATGGTTTTTTAACCGGTAATCAACCGGTTTTATCTGCTCGATATACGTAAACACTTTAGTTCGTAAATCATTGACTCTCGAAGGAGAGGCGACTGTGACAAATTTTAATTAATTCTCACGACACGGGGATCTCTAATCGTGACGTGTGAGATAAGATCGGAGGTTTATGCGCGTGATGAGTACGAGTTCTTGCACGATTCCGATGTGTGATTTCACGGGAGTACTCGATACGAGGTACTTTGTCTCTATCGCAATTAAATTGGGCCAAATTGATAAGTGTCACGGAGTAGATTGTGATTTAATAGGAAAAAAAAATACAAAATGTATAAAAAATTTGAATTTCCCGAATAAATCCCGTTACAACGCTCTCGTATTTTTTTCCAGACACCACAAATCCAATACGGTTTGTTTTACTAAAAATAAATAAATTGTAACGAACGTGCGAATTTTACTACTATAATAAAGCTGGAGAGTTTGTATGTTCGTATATCTGTATGTTTGTATGTCTGTATTTCTATGTTTATATGTTCATATGTTCATGTCTGTATGTCTGTATGTTTGTATGTCTGTATGTCTGTATGTTTGTATGTTTGTACGTTTGTGCGTTTGTATGTTCGTATGTTTGCATGTTTGCATGTTTGTATGTTTGTATGTTTGTATGTCTGTGTGTCTGTGTGTCTGTGTGTCTGTGTGTCTGTGTGTCTGTATGTCTGTATGTTTGTATGTTTGTATGTTTGTATGTTTGTATGTTTGTATGTTTGTATGTTTGTATGTTTGTATGTTTGTATGTTTGTATGTCGGTATGTCTGTATGTCTGTATGTCTGTATGTCTGTATGTCTGTATGTCTGTATGTCTGTATGTCTGTATGTCTGTATGTCTGTATGTCTGTATGTCTGTATGTCTGTATGTCTGTATGTCTGTATGTCTGTATGTCTGTATGTCTGTATGTCTGTATGTCTGTATGTCTGTATGTCTGTATGTCTGTATGTTTGTATGTTTGTATGTTTGTATGTTTGTATGTTTGTATGTTTGTATGTTTGTATGTTTGTATGTTTGTATGTTTGTATGTTTGTATGTTTGTTCGAACGCGTTAATCTCTGGAAATACTAATCCGATTTGAAAAATTTTTTTTGCATTAGATAGCCCGTTTTTCCAGGAAGGCTTTACGCCATATAACTTTATGCTATGAATCTAAGAAGCGACGGCGGCACGTTCAACCAGGGGACAGAAATTTCACGCGGGTGAAACCGCGGGGCACAGCCCGTAATAACTAATAAAAACAAAGCATATTTTCAATCTTTGTTTTCGATAAATATCCAAGGATTTGAAAGTGAGTAAAAAAATGTCGTTACGGCATTTTGCGAATACTGTTACGAAGAAAAATAAAATAAAAATTATGTAATTTCGGCTCGCACAAATATCGATTGTCCTTCTGTCACTCTCAATTATTTTTTAAGACCCTCGCAATGTTTTACGATCGTCCTGAGCGGCATACGAAATTTTCCCATCACGACGATATACATACAGACAAATCTCAGAAAAAAAAGCCATGAAAAAAGTCACAACGAATCACTGCTGAGCACTCATTGAACGGGGGCGTACACCACTATTAAGAAAAAAATATCGATGAGAACGGTAACACAAGAAAGAAGAAAAAAAGTTAATTGCATATTCCGCACCGTCGTTTATCGATCAATCGATAATATCGTATATCGTTGGAAAAACGTCGAAACACGATGACTCACGTTGATCTCGGAATCCTGACGACATCTTTACCTGACAGTATTAGAAAATTTAACGTAAATCTAATGCTGCCCGGTAAGATGTGAACAGATAGTCCGCGTTAGTTGATTGTTGTGATAAATCCGCAACACAAATTTTCCATGGTTTTTTTTTGCTCTCGTTCGCACTTCGATACATTCGACGTGACCTTCTCTTCAGCTTCGATGTTTATTCTTTTTTATTCTCAATGTCTTTTCTCATTTATCTCTCGATTGTAAAATCTTTCAATCTGTTTGTTTTTTTTTCTTTTCAATTTCTATCGCTGTATTTCACGTTTTCTTAATTTCACACTGATAAACATTGCAAAACACTGACCATATGTAAATGCACTTTCTCAACAAAAAAAAAAAAAAAAAAAAATGACAAACACCACATAATATCTGCATTATGAAACACACGAGCGGTTCACCAAAATGGCGTCGGCGTCATATCGAAACACTTTTCGCAATTATCGAACGCGAACGGCTTATCGATTAATTTTGCATTCTTCGTTTCGACACGCGGCATAAGAATCATAAGAATATTTTCCCGCACTTGTATTTAACAACGTTAATTAATATCGATAATTTCGAAAGTCTAGGCGCGAAAACTGAGGGTGTACTCGCTCGTGACGAGTATGTGTTTTTTATCCATTTTTGCGTTTTTTTTTCCTTCGGCAAATTGATTCGTTTTAGCGCGTCGGCTATCACGAGTTTCCAGACGATCGGATAAGATCGGTACTGAGAGAGAAAGAGAGAGAAATAGTGAGACAGAGAGATGAGAAGATAAAGGGTGCAACGGAGTATTCGGTGTGAGGATCTCTTCGACGAGAATCGAGTCATCCAAACGTAAAAATATATATCTGTATATGCATATCTAAAGATGAACGTTCTAAGATTATAAAGGGCACAAATTTTATCTACATAAGAAACCTACACGCCCTTTTGTCGCCAAATCAACGAATTCTATCAATTATAACAAAAATGGCGTATCCTAAATGACTTTAAAGGTTATTAGGGATGAATAAACGCCCTTTTGCTTGTTAACATCGTTATGTTATATCGTAAGAGAGAAATAAAGAAAAAAGATAGACGCTGGGACGCGAGGTTGAACGCGAGTTTTATGTAATCACCAGGGCTCGGACTCTGCGGGGCTCGGTATTAATACCGGCAATAAATAAACTCCGTCCATGAAGAGAAAAAGAGAGAGAGAGAGAGAGTGAAAGAGAGACGATCCCCCGTACAGGCATCTTTCTCGAATGCTTCCCTCTTTTGCACTCTTAGCCGGCGAGTTTTTTTCTTCTTTTTTTTTTTCTTTTCGTAATTCCTCCTCCTCCCCGCCGTTTACTCGCTCGCTCTCTCACTCATTTTTTTCTCTTCTTCGTCGCTCGCTCCCTCACACTCCCCTCGTTCGAACGCTTTTAAATATTCAAACGTCCGAATAATGCCCGCATTTACATGCAGGTGTCGTCATGAGAGCCGGGGTAACCGAGGCCGAAAGAACTTCTTCAATCTCTCTCTCTCTTTCTCTCTTTCTGTCTCGAGGTTCTCGACCACACCGATCATCCTGTGTACCATCGTCAACGTTTCTGCACACACGTTTTTTCTTTCCTTTTTGTTTTTCCCTCCGCTAGCCCTCGTTCTTGTTGGCTTTTCGATTACGATAACAAAAAAACGGTCGAAAATCAATGTTAGAATGTGAATAATGTGTTCAAAATTTAAAAATAAACCTTGCGGCTGAATGAATCAACGATTACGAAGAGAATGGAGAGCGATAAGTGTGGAGTGTCCATTGTAAAGCGAAAGTGATTTTAGGTTGCTGCAACATATTTTTTGCGCAAAATGCTAATAAAGTCGAGTTAAAATTTTTCGTTTAACGCTATTGATTTTTTTTTTTCATTCTTCAGTCTTTCAGGACATTTTTTCTCGGACGTCAATTATTCTCAATTCAAAAGTTACGACTGGTGCTTATCGATGATGCTGAAGTTTGCATCGTCGGAACGCAACGCAAATAGATTTTTAAATTATCATTTTCAGTATTGCTCTTGCTTCTCGTGGCCATTTAGGCCCAGGTCCTTGACGGGGACCGCAATAAAACGTTTTAACGATTTTTGTCATCGATAATCCAATCTTGAGGGCGATTAATGGTGTAAAAAATTTATATTCGTTGCATTCCAACGATGCAAACTTCAACAACGTGCTTATCGCACAGACGACCAAGTACAAAAATAAACATCGTCGAGACAAACATAAACGATCGATTAATAGCAATTGAAATTTCCTATCCGTGTGATATGAGAAATTTAAATAAAAAAAAAAAATCCCATTAAAGTAACGACAATTAACATAATAAATACGTTGAATATTGCCTAGGTTATATCATCGAGCAATAACAATTTCGAATCTTCGGTATTATCAATTAATTTTACGATCAATGATGACTAGTTGCTGGTTGGAAGAAAAGAAGAAGAAAAACCGAGAGGGTATCACCAAACGGGTTAAATATAATTTTCTGGATATACAGCGGTATATTAGACACACGACGGGAAGTGTTCTGCATCATTTTTTTTTTTTGCTTTTTCGTCCGGTTAATATGCGACATTGGTCTGGAAGGGATCTTACGTGAGACGAGCGAGAATTGAAAAAAAAAAAAAAAAAAATGAAAAAGATAAAACATTGAGAGGGAGAAGAAAAGAAAAAAAATATTAACGGAATGGAGACGACCAACAGGATCGTGCCCGCGCTCTCGGCAGTCGCGCTCGTTATCGCCCCGACCAGTTGTATCAACGTGTATCTCTCTCTCTCTCTCTCTTGGTCGTTCCTCAGCGACTTTATGCAAATGGCAACGGAGTCTAATATCCATAATGAGCATTAATCCGTTTTCAAAAGATGGCCGCTCCTCCCTCAGTCTCTCGCACTCTTTTTATCGCCTTCCTCTTTTTCTCCTTTATCCTCCTTCTCGCTCTATCTCTTTATCTCTTTCTCTCTCTCACTTTTTATCATCATCTCTTTCTTTCTTGTGCTCTCTTATTTTACACCGGTCATTCTCTCATCTCTGTTGTACTCTCTCTTTTTTTTGTACCACCTCCTTTCTCTCTCTCTCTCTCTCTCTCATCTTTTATCACACTCTCTCTTGCTCTCTCCTTTCTTACAAATCTCCCTCATCTCAATCGTTCTCTCTCTTTTACTCTTGGTACTCTTTCTCACTTATTTATCGCCCTTCTACTTCACTCCCTCTTTCTCTTATTCTTTCCGTGTCTTTTATCTCTATAATTTCTCTCTCTCCCTTCCGCACTTGTACTCTTTCTCACTTTTTATCGCTCCCTCTCTATCTCTCTCTCTTCCTCTTCGTATATGTTCGCGAGGAGGAGAGCAGCAGCCAGCGGGCCAAGAATAGCCACGCAGCACCGGCTCGTCGCGTCGTCGTCGTCGCCGTCGTTCTCGCGCGCGCGCGCCCTCGAGCTGGGGCAATGTCTGCGATATATCGGTCGTCTCAAAAACACTCGATGCTCTCTTCAATTACAACGACGCCTCAATCACCGAGACGGCGGGAGCTTTGTCCACGTGGTCAAGTTTAACGCAGAAAAAAAAATCCCGTAGTGTCTGTCTCTCTCTCATTCCAGAGGGGAATTTATTGAAAGAGAGTGAGAGAGAGAAAGAGGGAGGGAAGAAAAAGAAAAAAAAAAGAAGAAGAAAAAACGAAAAGGAATTTCGAGGCCGAGAGAACGATACTCTTCGAATCCAAACCAGCTATCTGACTTTGTAATCCGAAGCCTAGAAAATTTCAGGTTTCTCGCTTATATAACTATATCTATATGGATATCTACGTTATATAAAAAAAAAAGAAAAAAATCTTCCAAAAAATCCCCGTATCCATAAGGCACTTGTATAAAATTCGTGTGTATACGCGCGTGTGTGTGTGTGCGTGTGTTTCATTCATGCACGTATATAAAACGCGTTGAGAGCACGGAAATTCCATAAGAAACAACGAAGAAGAAAGTCCAACAAGAAAGTTTTTTGAATTACTCGTGACTTTTATCGATGTAACATCGTCGACCACGTGTTCGACGTTATTATTCATCGAAATTTTCTTATCTCACTTTCCCCACAATTTCCATAATCCAATGTTAATGGAATAGTAACGAAATTTTGTCGTAAAAATTTCAGGGTTTTAATGAAAGAATAAAAATAAAATCGAAAATCAATACAGAACCGTCGGTGGTTACGAGGGATCGCCCACTCCATTAGTACAAATTACTCCCGCGTGTCGCGCCTCTTCTAAACTGCACCTATTTCAAGCGTGTTTTCTTTTTCTTTTCTTTTTTTTACATTACCCTCGCAATTATAACTGAAGATGAGTATACATGCATGCGTGTGTGCATGTGTGCGTGCACGTGTGTGTGTGTGTGTGTGTTCATATGTATATAAATGGCAGTGTTCTTCTCGTTAGAAACCGTAGGCGTAACTCGTTGACCGTTGGGCGGGGACCGGCCATTATTTATCACTAGAATAAAGCGGCTCTCTTTTTTTTTTCTCTCTTCCCCTCGTTCTAACCCACGTTTTCTATATCTACAGCAACAACACGCGTGCGTCTGTGTGTAATTCTTGTTTGAAACGTCTTTAAGTTTGTACGAGAATGACGATGACCACACAGAGCTCGTTGCAAGTGCTCCTTTAATTGCCGTTAGTTCGTTAATATTCAAATACTCATTCATCTGTCTTCCTTCCTTTCGTAAATTTATTCACGTGAAACAATGGCCGTCCACAAAGATACCTCCCTAGCAACACCACTTTCGTTGGGACACTTAAAGAGAGAGAAAAAAAAGGATTAAGATCTAAACAACCTTTCTCGTAATTTTCCTACATTAAGGGGGGAAATTGGGGTAGACGGTTCGAAAAATCGATTTTTTTTTTATTTCATAAATTGTTAGTAAAACTATTGAAAAATATGTTCCCAAAATTTTAAATGAAAATTTCGATTCGTTCTATTGTTATAAGCCATTAAAGTGAGTAGCTCTCCTTCAGGCCCCGAGCGCGCTATTTTTTCAAACGCGTTTTTCTGAAAACGACTTTTTTTGAACTTGCGTACACGCTAGTTTGAAAAGTTTTCAACCAATCGTTTTGAAAATTGGCAGTTACTTTCTTCATAGTATCGCGCTCTATATGAACCTAAAATCGGAATGTTATCATTATTTAAAATCATTTTTTTTTTGCAAATAATGTTGTAAAAAATGGCAAAAAATCATGCATTTTTGTTTTGACCCCTGTAAAAAATTCAATTTTCTATTTTTTTGATAGCATTTAGGTTCATATAGAAGAGAGACGTATAATAAAAGTAAATTCCAACCTCGTTTGATTTCGGATGAAAATTGCGGCTTCCAGAATGTACGCAAAATGCTGAGTCTGTGACCTGCAATATGGGGTCGCTAATATTTTCGGTGTTTTTCAAGGAAATTCTTCAAAATTTTTATAGTATATACTTAAATATATGTATAAAATATTCTCAAAGTTTCAATAAATTATATTCATTTTTTATACTATAAAAAAATTCATGAAAATCATTGAGAAAACGCTGTCCTAACCCTATTTCCCCCCTTAATTCATTGCACGGTGGTGTTTATTTCTTCTTCTTTTTTCTTCACACACGCATTGCATTCTCGTAATATTTCCCACAATAACACTCTCGTATATCACATACTCGTAACGTTATTTTTTTCGCATATTACCAGACGCTTCATCGTAATTTTTCATTTTCACATTAATCTTCGATATTGCTTCCTCATAAATATCTTTTATCTTTTTCAAATTCAATGTATCGTGCACGCGGATTGTTGGGTTTGTGGATTGATTCTCATAATTTATGCTTTTTCATAGAGACCGTTTTTTTATTATATTTTTCGTTAACGTAAATTGTACAGAAACGATAAGCGTGTTTGAATTCTCATCTTGTGTGAAAAAATTTCAAAATTTCATCGAGTTACTTCGCGCTTCAAGTTTTTTCTTCACGAGTCACGACCTTTTGAGGATATAAACACTTGGACGACATTCGTCGATGACGAACGATCTTCAAGATCTCGCGTTGTCGTGATATTTGTGTTCTTAAGTTTGCGCACGGTAGCGGCGAATGTTTACGATGTTTTGAAAGCGAAAAGACATATTATTGAAACGTTTAACGTGTTCGTGATATCCGCAACGTTCGAATAATCTTGAAGAAAATATCGTACAACTTGAGACAGGGCTGATCTATTTGTGTATAACATTTAAGCATAATCAAATGTATCGCAAGAAAGAGCAATTTTTTTTTCTCCAATTCATCAATTTTCTGTCATAAATATTATTTTCCCAACAATTTCAAACCCCTCGCGAATATCAGAACAGTAAGAAAAACGATTTAAAGATGAAAAATCGATTTATAGGATCGCATCTAAAGATGGCGGCGGAACGTTTGAATAAATTGATAATTCCATAACGTATGTAGCGAAAATGAGGTACGGGAGATGGGCGTGTCTGCGAGATGAAAAGAGATAGAACGAGATGGTGGGGGAGGGTAGAGCAAAAAAAAGCGCAAGTTTTTACCGTTCACGGCCATGTGGCCCCGGCGACGGTTTGGTGCGCCGAGAGGGAACGCGACGGAAGCGCCTCGAAGCTCTTCGAATTTACGAATTTTGCGCCCGCGCGTAGCGATAAAAAAAACGTTACCGTAACGCGCTTTATTATCTCAAAAGCAATTCGAAATTATCGATAACTAAATGACGAAAGAAAATCCTGTACTTTACAGCGTGAAAAAATGGGATGAACAAATTTAAAATACAGCATGGTAACGAAAAGAAGGAGCTCCAAAGACAAACCGGAAGTCGTCACGAAGCCCAACCGCGCTGCTCTCAAATAACTTACAAACGTACACGTACATGCAAACATAACACGCATATAGGGACAACCCATGAAAATACAATGATCGAAAGAACGAATATAGGAATGAGAGAGCAAGATAGAATGGATTAAAAGTAAAAGTACGTAATTAGTGTGAATTTTTAATTTTCACACTATGAAAGTAAAGTATCAAGTGTCTCACCTTGAAGAAGCTCGAGAATCTTCCAGGCAGATATGCGTACGTGGTTGTATGTGTGTAATGTGTGTGTGTGTGTGTTTGAAGACGGGCGAGAGTAAGCACGCTGTGCCGTTTCTCGTTTGAGAGTCCCCCGACGTCCGGTTGTGGGGCTTCGTCGATCGAATCGAGAGCTTCGTTACCAGCTCTTCCACCCTCTCTCTTGCTCGCTCGTCGGCTTATAAGCTCGAAGCACACATACCAATAAGCCCGTACAAAACCAGCAGCAGCCCCTTCCCACCATCCGACCGAATCCACGTAGCAAAATGAAGAAGAAAAAAAAAGAAAAAGACAGACTAGTGGATCCGGTGAATTGAGGTCCGCGGCCATGTGTGTGTGTGGATGTGTGGCTCCGGGCCGCACGGTGGCGACACCATAGCGCATGCGCACAAACGCGTGTAGATCATTGCGCATAGATCGTCGCTCGCACTTTATTAATTTCTCGACATTCTTCGTTTCTTTTATTCATTCCCCATGCGCGCATAACTTGGATCTGGCGTTAAAAAAACAAAATCGTTAGTCAGCTTATATGAAAACGAATGTGGTTCACGAATCTCACTGTATCGCGCACGTAAAAAAACCCCCCGATAAAAAAAGGATCGAGCCGCACGTTGAAACGAGTATTATGATCATTATTAACGTGCTCTCGGTGACACGAGGTCAAAAAAATCTTTCCGGGATGAGAAAAAAAGAATCCAAATATTTACCCGAGAGACTAAACGTCCTTAAAAGTTTGATATGCGTGAAACAACGGTTACAATGTTGAACCGCACACTTTCGGGTATCGCCCGGTCTTCCCGGTACGTTTCGCAGTACGAATTATCGCACGAGAGGCAAAAAAAATATCGCACATTACACTCTCGATGTGTTTCTTTTTTTTTTTCTTTCGCATGGTCGAGTGTGTATGCGTGTGTGTTTCGTTTTCTGCGTGAGAAAGGCCCCTCCGCCCGCTTTTACTCGCGAGGGACACGCGCTTTGTAATGCGTAATGTAACCCGGTAAGTTTTTGGACGAAACCCGTTTCGGTAAAACATGTGGTGCCGCGGCGAGGGTACACGTATGTGCGCAAGAGCGAGAGACTTCGGAGCGGAAGTGAGAGAACGAAAACCGAGGGAGCGAAGAGAGAATATGTGTGTATGAGATAAAGGGAGAGAAACTCTTGTTCGGTGCTCCCCCTCGTTTTTCGTCCCGTAGTCGGGCAATCTTAACTCTTCATATGTATAATAAAGTTATATAATTATATATATGTATACAGTTATATATACAGATAGTCCTCGTGTTTTCTCAATTCAACCGAAATTCCATCAAATAATACAATTCTTCATAAATGAATTCGCAAAGTGTAAAAATTAATTTTCACGTCTTCCGAACTTGCTCGTTCTTGCACAATGAACTATTTACCCAATTTAGTTTCTTTTTTTTCTCTTTTTTTCCGTTTTACTTTACGCTTTTTTCTTTATTTCCGGTGTATATACTTAACAACTCCAATTCCGAAGTCTCGTGAATGCGAAGAAAGGTTCTTACGTAGGAAAATTGCAATAATCGACGAATTATATCGCCGAAGAACCGAATTTGTAATGACGAGTTTGGGATGTTCCTCGTTGCACGAATTTTAACGAAAGTGTTTTAAAGAGAATTAGGGTGCCGATCCTCGAGGGGGGGCCCGCCATGTCGCGATAACCGATGAGAAGTGGCGGACAACCTTACGGTCAAAGCGAACGACGCAAACTGAGCTGCGCCGGTTAGGACAGGAGGCTGGCAAGGACTCGACTAACGGCTAGACGGTTAGTGCGCGCGCGCGCGCGCACGCAATCGCGCATCGCGCCCGAGACCCTCACCGCCGCGGCGCGTTCTCGCGTGAGTCCGTCTCTCTATCGTTCCGTCGTCGTCTCTGGGCGCCTCGGACGCGCACAGAAGATGGGGTTGGGAAAGGGAACGCGAAGCGCCGCTGCGCCGTAACGTTTCATGCTCGTCGTCGCGCCGACGTTTTCTACTCCTCACCCCACCCCACCGTGAAAACTCTCAACGTACTCCATCTACTGGTGCTTTGTACTAATGTACATGTTCTCTTGGTAGGGCGCTCTAGTTTTGTAATTCCATGTTGAACCACGTGGAGATACAGGGTAAATGGTACATGGAAAATTCTTCTTTTTTTTTTCTTCGAATTTATCCAATGGCTTTGAGAATTTTTTTGATCGAAAATCCTTTTTCAAAATTTCACATGATTTTCCCTGAGACTTTGAAATAGTCTTAAAGTCGAAGAAATTTAACTTTTATTTGGTTTACATCGATTCTACCGAAATATATGTAACGTATACGAAGTATTATTATTTTTTTCAACTTTAATCAATGTTTTAAGGGGGGCAATAGACGGTTCAATAAATCGATTGTTTTTTTATTTCATAAATTGTTAGTAAAACTATTGAAAAATATGTTCCCAAGATTTTAAATGAAAATTCCGACTCGTTCTATTGTTATAAGCCATCAAAGTGAGTAGCTCTCCTTCAGGCCCCGAGCGCGCCATGTGTATAACCGAGCGGTCACTATTTTTTCAAACGCGTATATGAACCTAAAATCGGAATATTATCATTATTTTAAATAATTTCTTTTTGCAAATGAAATTGTAAAAAATGGTAAAAAATCATGCTTTTTTGTTTTGATCCCTGTAAAAAATTCAATTTTCTATTTTTTTGATAGCATTTAGGTTCATATAGAAGAGAAACATATAATAAAAGTAAATTCCAACCTCGTTTGATTTCAGATGAAAATTGCGGCTTCCAGAATGTACGCAAAATGCTGAGTCTGATTGTGACCTGCAATATGGGGTCGCTAATATTTAATAGTGTATACTTAAATATATGTATAAAATATTCTCAAAGTTTCAATAAATTAAATTCATTTTTTATACTATAAAAAAATTCATGAAAATCATTGAGAAAACGCTGTCCTAACCCTATTTGCCCCCTTAAGGACTCATTCGATCGAAAATCTCTCGCAGTTGACGAATGTGGTTCTCTTCCCAATTTTCCAAATATTTTCTCTCCAATAATAATCTGACATTGGTTCGAGACGAAAAAATGATGTTTTTATATGGTTTATATTGATTTTTCCGAAATTCATGCACCATACATTGGAATTAAATTATTTTTTTCGTTTTTATCAAAAGGTTAACGGGTCAGACCACTCTAGAGGCCGAAAAAATAGGCTTTTTTGGGGATTTTTTTTCGGAAAAACTACAAAATAAATCGAGATCACAAAATAGGGCGTTTATCATACATATTAGGGACTGTATACAATCATTTTTTTGTAGCGATTAATTTCAAAATAGCGGCTGTGCAGCGTTTTTGCAATGACGTCTCCGTTTTTGTTGGCTGGAAACATAACTCGGACAATTTTCAACCGGTTCACTTGAAATTTTGATTATATCTTCAAAAATACATTGTCTATGGAAGTGCGTAGGATTTTTTTTTATATTGCATAGTTCATTTGTTATTAACAATTTTCTGACGATTTTTTAAGCAAATTTTTCACTTTTCACTTTAGAAGTGCACCGTTTGGCCAAAAATCAATATATCGAAAAAAATCCTACGCACTTCCATGAACATTGTATTTTTAAAGATATATTAAAAGTTTCAAGTGAATCGGTTGAAAATTGTCGGAGTTATGTTTCCGGCCAACAAAAACGGAGACGTAATCGCAAAATGCTGCACAGCCGTCATTTTTAAATTAATCGCTTCAAAAAAATTATTGTATACAGTCACTGATATGTATGATAAATACTCTATTTTGTAATCTCGATTTATTTTGTCGTTTTTCTGAAAAAAAAATCCCCGAAAAAGCCTATTTTTTCGGCCTCTAGAGTGGCCTAAGCCATGAGCTGATCGAAAATATATTGAACGATTGCTTTTTTTAAATTTATCAAATGTCATGCCCCTTTTCTCCTTCTCTTCTCACTGCCGCCATGTTGATTTTCTATTTGGTGTCATCAATGCCTTATTTACCGGTATCGAGGCTAGCCAGGCGTAGTCATTAATGACACCTACGTCTACATCGACTCTCTTTTTCGTAATATCGACAAACTGCCCATTTGAAATTATCACATGAAGAGAATTTTTCGAAAGAGAAACTTTCAACGATAAGTCATGTCACGTGCACTCGTGACAAACCTTCGGCTTCTACTAATGATAATAATCAATGACGCCGCTGTACTTTCAACCGAAAAGTTTCCGGAGTACAATGTCGAAGGAATGCGCTACGGATTTTTCGAACGTTCTGGATAACAAAAGTTTATGACTCGCTAAATTCTATCATTTTTGTTTTCAAAAATCTGAAAATAAATTGACAGAAAGAAGTGAGTCGCCATACGTGAAATTCACATAAGTCAACAATTTGCTGTACTTTTTTTTTCCTCCTCATAATTCTCAATACTGTATCGATAAAGTGTGCTACTTTATGAGAAATTGGAGTAGGAAGGGTGAGGGTTGTGTAGGAATTGGCTGTAGGAGAGGCAAAAATTGAAATTCTGGAAATTTTGATATTTCTTGTAAAATACCAATCGTATGAGGTGCAAAGATAAAAGATATAAAAATAAAAAATAATAAATTGATACATACAACATGGAATATTACGTAATAATTTAAGGGGGGAAATAGGGTTAGACGGTTGAAAAAATCAATTTTTTTCTTATTTCATAAATTGTTAGTAAAACTATTGAAAAATATGTTCCCAAAATTTTAAATGAAAATTTCGACTCGATCTATTGTTATAAGCCATTAAAGTGAGTAGCTCTCCTTCAGGCCCCGAGCGCGCCACGTGTATAACCGAGCGGTCACTATTTTTTCAAACGCGTTTTTCTGAAAACGACTTTTTTTTAACTTGCGTACACGCTAGTTTGAAAAGTTTTCAACCAATCGTTTTGAAAATTGGCAGTTTCTTTCTTCATAGTATTGCGCTCTATATGACCCTAAAATCGGAATGTTATCATTATTAAAAATCATTTTTTTTTTGCAAATAAAGTTGTAAAAAATGGCAAAAAATCATGCTTTTTTTGTTTTGACCCCTGTGAAAAATTCAATTTTCTATTTTTTTGATAGCATTTAGGTTCATATAGAAGAGAGACATATAATAAACGTAAAGTCCAACCTCGTTTGATTTCAGATGAAAATTGCGGCTTCCAGAATGTACGCAAAATGCTGAGACTGATTGTGACCTGCAATATGGGGTCGCTAATATCGTCGGCGTTTTTCAAGGAAATTCTTCAAAAATTTTATAGTATATACTTAAATATATGTATAAAATATTCTCAAAGTTTCAATAAATTATATTCATTTTTTATACTATAAAAAAATTCATGAAAATCATTGAGAAAACGCTGTCCTAACCCTATTTCCCCCCTTAAAGGGGCGTTGGATTTTTAATGGAGTAATGTAACAACGCAAATAAAGAATATTAAAAAAAGGCGCGAGAGAGTTTTCGAACCTTTAAACGTTTTTTAACGAACCTAACTTTTGTGAGCAATAAAAAAAAACATGGAAATTTGAACGTCGCTTCCTCCCCGTTTTCAAAGATTCATAAATCTGCCGCCACGAGCGAAGTCTCTTTCTTTATTTTCCCTTCCTCATAGACGTAGCCGTGTGAATCCTCGGAAAACGTGGAGGAAGCGATGGGCAATTAAAAATTGTTATTAGAGCTTGAACTTTTCCGGGTATCCGGATTACCGAGTAATTCGGGTTTCACGGATCCGACGCTTCAAATCCGTATATCTCGATAACCCGATAATATCCGGGTAATAACGGATTCGGGTATGCGGATAGTTTCGGGGTATCCGGGTAACCGGGTACTCGGATAATAACGGATTATATCGGGCAATTGCCGCCGATAATTGATGCCGAAAATGCTGAAAATAATTGTTCAATTTACACAATTTGTGAGGCATGCGTAGATGTTGCCAAGAACAATGTTTGCGAAGTACATTTATAAGACGAATAATAAATCATTACCGGAAGATTGAGAAACCGGGATTATATCGGTGTTCATGTCCGATCATTTAGTTGACCATTTTTTATTTTTACCGACTGATATCAATATTAAACAAATTAGATTATCATTATAACGAAGATTCTTGGAAAGAATCTTGCAGACGTATTTACTATTATTACCAAACTATTTCTTCACTGTAATTCACATCCGACAAAAACTACAATTTCAATAAAACATTCTTGTGTAGATTAAAAAAGCAATGACATAATCTTCTATACAATGTTAGGGAAATACATGATTATTTCATAAGAACTTAATCAACATTGACCTGCACTATTTGCATCTTTAATATTATTTTTTCATCACGATTTATTATTATTTAATAAATATCCTTGGTTTCTGAAATGTATATTTGCTTTATGGGCGTGTGTGCAGTTTTTATGAACTTTAGAGTTGGAGAGAAAATATAGAATGTGAAGAAGCAGATCTCGGCTATTCTTAATATGCGCAGGCAAGAAATTGTGATCGTAACAGCAGATTCTAAAAAATTATGGGTGTCACATGTAAAATGTTTTCCCGAGTAAATACACAATTATTATAAATTGGAAAACCATGACGTCTGATTCGTCGACACTAAGTTTTCATTTTTACCGTAGTTTTGCACAATTTCTTTGAACAGAGCAAATTTGATACGAGTTATTTTCCAATTTTTTTCAATGGTAACTACCATATTAACGCCCTATATTTCGGCTTATTTGATGACCAGACTAATACAATATCATTATTTTTTTTACGCCGGCGGTCCTATTTGAGCCTGTACGCGAAAAATCGGGTAATTACCCGACATTATTCGTTATTACCCGGTTACTCGGATCCGTGATTATTCGGATATCCGGATACCCGGATACTCGGGTACTCGAATACCCGGGTACCCGGATATTCGGGTATTCGAATCTGAAGTGTTGGATCCGATTTCCCGGATACCCGGATACTCGGGTACTCGAATACCCGGGTACCCGGATATTCGGGTATTCGAATCTGAAGTGTTGGATCCGATTTCCCGGATACCCGGGTACCCGGATATTCGGGTATTCGAATTTGAAGTGTTGGATCCGATTTCCCGGATACCCGGATACTCGGGTACTCGAATACCCGGGTACCCGGATATTCGGGTATTCGAATCTGAAGTGTTGGATCCGATTTCCCGGATACCCGAATACTCGGGTACTCGAATACCCGGATATTCGGGTATTCGAATCTGAAGTGTTGGTTCCGATTTCCCGGATACCCGGATACATTCGGGTATCCGGCTAACCCGGGTAAAAGTAACAGCCCTAATTGTTATCCATTCTTTCGCCATCTTTGCTGCGTTGGATAATCTAGCTCAACTTCGGTCGGTAGATCGGAATAATTTTTCAACAAATCGGACATTTTATACAATCGATTTTGTCTAGTTTCTTCAATTTATTCGTCAAAAAGCTGTGACTCATCGATGGCTCGACATTTTTGATCTTGAAAAAAATTAAATAAATGTTTCCGGGAAGAAAAAAAACATTTTTTTCCCGCCCCGGAAAATATAGCCTCTGTGAGGAAGCAAAATTAGTAATTTTCTGAAGAAATAAACGTAAGGGGGTTGGCAAGATATAACGGAGAAAAGAAAAAAAAAAAGTAATAAATCCAAGCTGCATCGATATGAAGTGGAGGGAATTGAGAGGAGTCGTTACGAATAACGAACGTTTTGCGCAACAAATGCATTTTACAAGGTCCCCGGGTGGCTGCGGTAAATAATATACGCGATAGAACACAATCTTGCGGTTATCAAACCGAAGCGACCTCGTGATCCCTTGTTTTCTCCGGGATACCGAGCAAATTTTTTCGCGTCTCATCGCTCGCAAACATTCTTTTTTCCCCCCTTTCCATTCTCTCTCTCTCTCTGCTACTGTCGAGATACACAAGTTATTACGACCAATCTTTCATTCGTATTTCTCTAAATTTAGACCCCTATATTGACGTTTTATTTCTCTCGCTCGTCCCCTTACTTTTCAACCCTCAATCGAACACCAACTTGATTGTGAATCAAGCTCTTTGACATTATAAACAGTTCAACAACGATGAAGTTCGACGAGAATTGAGGAAAATTTTTATTTATTTCGCATTTTATGTCACACATTCATGGTTTGTCTTTGCGTGTACGCATGCGTGTGTTTGTCTGTACTTATGTAAACCTCGGTACAAACTTGAGTCTGGATGCGTTCCCATTTTACCAGAGAGATGCATTAATCGGTTGCCACATTGCAATTAGCGAGTACGTGTCGTCCGCTGAAACATGACTCCGTTTTACGGGATCCCAAACCCTCTCTCTCTCTCTCATCCTCTCGTCATTCGCGTTTTCTTTTTCGTTTTTCGATCGCGAATACTTTGCGCGCGAGCAAAAGTGTAATATCTCGCGGACTCGCGAAATGCGATGGTAAACGAGAACGATGATAGTGAGACGAAATTAAACGAATATAATGGCGGGAGAGTGGGACGAAAGAACGCGAAGAACGTGTGTAACGCACATAGTCGTCACGATCGTCCTTTTTTTTTTCTTTTTACTTTTTATTCCTTCGTAAAGTCGGCGATGGCGTCGTCGCCATACTCGTATAATACTCTTTCGGGCCAATTGCCGGAGCACCTGTTCACTATTTTTACCGAAAGGAAAGAGGAAAGAAGAAAAAAAAGAAAAAAAAACGTGTCCCGAACAGCACGTTTCACATATTCGGCCTCTCTCGTCTCGTCGCGCGCACGATCGATTATTTATATTCGTGATTCAGGTATCATTTTGGCTATTACAGTATCTCAGAGAAAGAAGAGAAGAGAAAGAACAAAAAATACGCTCATTTTTATTCACGTATTTATGAAATGACGAGGAATACGAAATGCCATGAATATTTCATGGTTATTTTGGGTATATTATTGCGAACGCATAGAACGTAACGGTTAGTATAGTTGCCGAGAATTGGAAAGTGTGCGATGACTCAAGGAGTGACTCCGGAGCGACCTTTGTGTCTGCACTTAAGTAAATACAAGCAGGTTATTCGGATACATCGGTCCGGACCAAATCGACGGTGCCGCGATTCCCCTCATCTTTTTCTCTCTCTTTTCTTCTCAGTTTGTTTCAAAGTGACGTGAAAAAAGTAACAAACGAATTTTCAGACTTATTTTTGTAATTTCACTCGGTCGTCAACAATTGCGTCGAATTGAGGGTTGTGGCCACGGTAGAATTTTCAAAAAATTGATGTTTTTTCGTTGTTTAAACGAGGCTTTATCATCATAAAAATAAGTTAAGTTAAGGTAGTAGTTAGTATTTATTTTTCACCGACTTTGAGCGTACAACGTAAACCTACCGCTGGCACGGCCATAGAGAACCCGAGCGCGCCGCATGACAAATAAATTCGACAATTTTTACCCGATTGACTTCGAATTTTTTAATTATGTTCCTAATTGCATTTCGCAGAGAGGTACGTACGGAATTTTCGATTGATTAAAAACTCTTCAATTTATTAGCTGTTTTATAAGAAATTTTTCACTGAAAATTCATCTTTTAAGTTCAAATGCCCGCAATATTCGAATGAAACAATATTTTTCAAATTCCGTACGTACTTCTCTAGGTATACGTACTTCTTTAGGTATTTTTTTGTTTATTCTTGGTAAAAAATTGTGGATGCCAAATGTCACGCCCGAAAAAAAAGATACCAAAAGCAAATAGCAGTAGTTGGCCATTTTGTATCACCAAAATACAAACAAAAATATTTTTTATTAGCTTAATATTTATACTAAATACATGTGTATTTAGTTTTACGAATAAATCACTTTCTCATACAAAAAAAAATTGGTAAATGTGCACGTGATTTTATACCCGCTACCGTGGCCATATCCCTTAAGGGGGGAAATAGGATTAGACGGTTCAAAAAATCGATTTTTTTTTAATTTCATAAATTGTTAGTAAAACTATTGAAAAATATGTTCCCAAAATTTTTAATGAAAATTCCGACTCGTTCTATTGTTATAGGCCATTAAGGGGGGAAATAGGGTTAGGACAGCGTTTTCTCAATGATTTTCATGAATTTTTTTATAGTATAAAAAATGAATATAATTCATTGAAACTTTGAGAATATTTTATAAATATATTTAAGTACATACTATAAAATTTTTGAAGAATTTCCTTGAAAAACACCGAAGATATTAGCGACCCCATATTGCGGGTCACAATCAGACTCAGCATTTTGCTATTTTTTCAAACGCGTTTTTCTGAAAACGACTTTTTTCGAACTTGCGTCACGCTAGTTTGAAAAGTTTTCAACCAATCGTTTTGAAAATTGGCAGTTACTTTCTTTATAGTGTTGTGCTCTATATGAACCTAAAGTCGGAATATTATCATTATTTAAAATAATTTTTTTTTGCTAATAAAGTTGTAAAAAATTGCAAAAAATCATGCCTTTTTGTTTTGACCCCTGTAAAAAATTCAATTTTCTATTTTTTTGATAGCATTTAGGTTCATATAGAAAAGAGACATATAACAAAAGTCAATTTCAACCTCGTTCGATTTCAGATGAAAATTGCGGCTTCCAGGATGTACGCAAAATGGTGAGTCTGATTGTGACCTGCAATATGGGGTCGCTAATATCTTCGACGTTTTCCAAGAAAATTCTTCAAAAATTTTATAGTATATACTTAAATATACGTATAAAATATTCTCAAAGTTTCAATAAATTATATTCATTTTTTATACTATAAAAAAATTCATGAAAATCATTGAGAAACGCTATCCTAACCCTATTTCCCCCCTTAAGGTTGCTGGAGCGTTCTACATCGGGCAAATGAGTGCAAAATTTTTAACATCGTTAAAACTTTCGGAGATCATCGATCTTTTTAACATTTTTTTGAGGAAAATCTTCGTTAACACTAAAACTACCAACCCTTCTTGTATACCTGTTCGTACCGTTTGAAAACGATCAATTTGACCGGTGGCGGTGGGTTTAGTATTAAATAAGATAACATTTCATAAATATTTCCTGTACTACACGTCTTATAGAAAAATAAATTTTTAATTCGTTTAAGCTAATTTTCGAAGATCGCGGATTCAAGTAAAAATTTCCCATTTAGTTTTTTTCCATAGATTTTTCTTGTCTTTTAACGTTATTCTCATTTATTACAGGATGTTAAACATGTAAATGAAATCGAAAATGTTTAGGGTCGTAGCCTTGTGAAATTTTAATCGGGAATTGCCTATATATATATATTCGGAAATATAAAGATCCTCGAGGTTCGCGTTCCATGTCGTGTATTTTTGTGTGCACGTCGATTATAATCGTTCTGGTTTGTATTTGAATATATACTACCGGACGAGGATGAAGTAAGAATGAGAAAAATTTGAATTTCGATGGGCTCAAGAGTCGTTCGATTGTCGAACGAGGACAATATATAGTACAAGTCAAGAACCATCATTATTCAAGTATGCATAAGTCCTCTCCGCTTTTCCATTGCATATAAACACGATCTTTAGGGCTACCCAAAATTCCCTCGTCTCCTTCATATATATATATATATATATATATATATATATATATATATATATTTACGGGGAGTAACATGGGGATTAAGATTGGCTCCGGACCTATCAGAAAAAATAAATATGACCTCAGTAAAAGTCTCATGGTTTTCGAGGAAAAATTGTCTTTATTGATTTTTCGGAAAATCGCTACTTAGTACTTGTTATTCTGCTATCGTTGCTAAGAAAGTCCAAATCGCAAGGGAAACACAGCGAGATAACAATAATAGCGATTTTCAGAAAAATCGTCTCTTTTAAGTTTTCGGGAAAACGCTATTCTTGTTATCTCGCTGTTTTCCATTGTGTTTCCGACCACTTTAAGATTTGGTGTGAATTTGTACTTTGATTTCCTTACGGTTTAGACTTTCATAGCAATGATAGCGGAATAACGAGTCCTAGGTAGCGATTTTCCGAGAAATGGAAAAAGACAATTTTTCCTCGAAAACCATGAGACTTTTACTGAGATCATATTTGTTCATTCTGATAAGTCCGGAGCCAATATAACCCCCGTGTCACTCGAACGTTCTAGTTTTGGGACACCCTGGACATGGACAAATTATACCGCTTCCAAACTGTTGCTCAGAGTATATATACACTTATGTTGAAGAGCCCAACGAGAGCAGGAATGACACATTTTCATCGTTATGTCATAGTTCCCGTGATAGTTCAGAGAAAATTCATCGAATTGAGGGAAGATCGTATCAGAGTGTCACATCTTAAAGAATATTTACATATTTCCGTTACAAATAAGTGTTTATGAATAGAGCATAGATTCGACTGAATTTTTATACATTTACTGCAAAATACTCGAACGCCTTGAAGTTTAGTCATCGACACGTTCTTTGTCCCATTATTCAAAAATGTGTCATTAACATTCCAGGGACAATAAATAAGAGTCAGTAGATGAAAAAATTTTCAAGACGATAATAAAAGATCGATAATATAATTATTACATGCGTTTTTCCTCACAGAAACGACGATATTCATTAATATTGAAAAATCAATAGTCCTTAAGGGGGGAAATAGGGTTAGGACATCGTTTTCTCAATGATTTTCATGAATTTTTTTATAGTATAAAAAATGAATATAATTTATTGAAATTTTGAGAATATTTTATACATATATTTAAGTATATACTATAAAATTTGTATATATATATTTAAGTATATACTATAAAATTTGTATATTTATATTTAAGTATATACTATAGAATATTAGCGACCCCATATTGTAGGTCACAATCAGACTCAGCTTTTTGCGTACATTCTGGAAGCCACAATTTTCATCTGAAATCAAACGAGGTTAGAATTTACTTTCATTATATGTCTCTCTTCTATATGAATCTAATTGCTATCAAAAAAATAGAAAATTGAATTTTTTACAGGGGTCAAAACAAAAAAGCACGATTTTTTGCCATTTTTTACAACTTTATTTGCAAAAATAAAATTATTTTAAATAATGATAATATTCCGATTTTAGGTTCATATAGAGCGCAATTCTATGAAGAAAGTAACTGCCAATTTTCAAAACGATTGGTTGAAACCTTTTCAAACTAGCGTGTACGCGAGTTAAAAAAAAGTCGTTTTCAGAAAAACGCGTTCGAAAAAATAGTACCAAGAAGAACAAGCAATATGGGGTCGCTAATATTTTATAGTATATACTTAAATATATGTATACAAATTTTATAGTATATACTTAAATACATGTATAAAATATTCTCAAAGTTTCAATAAATTATATTCATTTTTTATACTATAAAAAAATTCATGAAAATCATTGGGAAACCGCTGTCCTAACCCTATTTCCCCCCTTAATAGGTTATAACAATAGAACGAGTCGGAATTTTAATTAAAAATTTTGGGAACATATTTTTCAATAGTTTTACTAACAATTTATGAAATAAAAAAAATCGATTTTTTGAACCGTCTAACCCTATTTCCCCCCGTAAAATATTTTACGGTAGGACAATAATTATAATCGTAAAAATTGTTCATTTTCATACGGGACTATTCGTGATATCTCCGGGACTGTCAGGAAAATGTTTAATCCTATAAAATCCCCACGAATAATTTCAATGAAAATTTCAGCAAATAAAGGATATTTGTGACCCTACGAAAATGTAGTATTGAAAATTTATACAAATCATGAAATGAGTAGGTAAAAAGTTCGTGAATATTAACGAAATTATTATTTTTTCCACAAAAACCTTGCCCCCAGATCGCAAATATTTGTAACAGAATGGCATGGATTTATGTTAACCCTTTGCGCTCGTGAGGTGACTCTTAGTCAAGCTAAACGGTGACTGAGAGTTACCTCTCGAGTACAAAGGGTTGACTCATGAATAATTACAAGAAGTAAAAAACGGTGAAAATAAAATGGTCGCGAATTTGTCTAGGAACGAAAATAAATTAGAGTAAATCGTTCGAGAGGGAGCAAAATTATCCGTTCCTAAATTCGTTATTGTTAGGTTTTTCTGAGAAAACGTCAAAGCAACTTTTTCCATTATGACCTTATCGCCATTTTTCATCCCTTGTTTTTTTTTTGTACTACCATTTTCTCGATAGCCACGACGACGACGACGACGACGGGTCAATGAAAAGGGGAGAACCATCAAAACCGCTCCCATGTTTACGAACGATATTGCATGTACTCAGAGGGGTTTTGGCCCGATGAAAAAAACAGGGATAGGAAGATCTAAGATTAGCCTAACACACACATAAATGTGTATATAGATCGTCAATTTTTGATGATCCAAACTAAAAAAAGATTCTCGTTACATGAACTGTTTGTATTACATAATAAGTCCACCGAGTCGACATTCTCGACGTTTTCTGGAGCAACTTGCGTACAATTGCAACATCTATAGAAAGGAGCGAAGGGCGGTGGAGATAACCCGGGAGAGTCGCGACTCGGCGGTTAGCAACACGATCGAACCGCCTGCTACCAGAGATTGATAACAACGTACGTACGTGTATATTACATACATTTTCATATTTACGGATGTGTGCGTGCATTTATTCATTCGTTTCACGGTGTACGAAGTATATGCAATTATATATCGAGCGTATATTACCACACACACACCTATATATATATATATACAGGGTGTTCCAAAACTTGCACGTCAGAGTGAGACGGGGGTTAGATTGGCGCCGGACCTATGAGAATAAATAAATATGACCTCAGTAAAAGTCTAATGGTTTTCGAGAAAAATAATCTTTTTCGATTTTTCGAAAAATCAAAATAAACGATTTATCGGAAAATCACCAACCAGTACTCGTTATTCTGCTACCGTTTCAATGAAAGTCCAAATCGTAAGCAAATCAAACTCGAAATTCGCCCCAAATCCTAAAGTCGTCAGAAACACAAACGATAAAAGCGAGATAACAAGAATAGGGATTTTTCGAAAAATCAAAATAGACGATTTTTCGGAAAATCACCAACCAGTACTCGTTATTCTGTTACCGTTTTTATGAAAGTCCAAATCGTAAGCAAATCAAAGTCGAAATTCGCCCCAAACCCTAAAGTCATCAGAAACACAAACGATAAAAGCGAGATAACAAGAATAGGGATTTTTCGAAAAATCAAAATAGACGATTTTTCGGAAAATCACCAACCAGTACTCGTTATTCTGCTACCGTTTTTATGAAAGTCCAAATCGTAAGCAAATCAAAGTCGAAGTTCGCCCCAAATCCTAAAGTCGTCAGAAACACAAACGATAAAAGCGAGATAACAAGAATAGGGATTTTTCGAAAAATCAAAATAGACGATTTTTCGGAAAATCACCAACCAGTACTCGTTATTCTGTTACCGTTTTTATGAAAGTCCAAATCGTAAGCAAACCAAAGTCGAAATTCGCCCCAAACCCTAAAGTCATCAGAAACACAAACGATAAAAGCGAGATAACAAGAATAGGGATTTTTCGAAAAATCAAAATAGACGATTTTTCGGAAAATCATCACCCAGTACTCGTTATTCTGCTACCGTTTTTATGAAAGTCCAAATCGTAAGCTAATCAAAGTCGAAATTCGCCCCAAATCCTAAAGTCGTCAGAACCACAAACGATAAAAGTGAAGATAACAAAAATAGGGATTTTTCGAAAAATCAAAATAGACGATCTTTCGGAAAATCACTATTAGTGTTATCTCACTGTTTTCGTTTGTGTTTCTGACCACTTTAGGATTTGGTGTGAATTTGAACTTTGAATTGCTTACAATTTGGACTTTCATGGCGATGGTAGCAGAATAACGAGTACTAGGTGGCGATTTTCCGAAAAATCGACAAACACGATTTTTTTCGAAAATCAGTAGACTTTTACTGATGTCATATTTGTTTATTCTGACTGGTCCGGAGCCAATCCGGAGCAGGTCAGAGTGACACCCCCGTCTCACTCTGATATGCGAATTTTGGGACACCCTGTATATATATATATATATCTCTCTATATTATATAAATATATCGCCACCGCCGCCGCCGCCGCCGCCGTGTACAAGAGTTGAGAAGAGCGAGCGGGATCGAGCAGGCTGGGTGAGGGGATCGAGCGGGGGCGGGGGTGGCCGCGGGGGAGCAGAGCCCCCCTAGTATATATATATGTATATTATATAAATATATTACCGCCGCCGCCGTCGCCGTGTACAAGAGTTGAGGGTTAGGTTGGGTCAGGTTAGGTTGGCCCAGGTTAGATGGGATGAGATGATGAGAGAATGCCGAAATGAAACGATCGTAAAATGAATTCTGACGGGGATCCTGGACTGGACCTCTGCGTGATTTCCCGAGTGAGACGAACGATCGTGATACTACGAGAGTTCGTCTCACACCGGGAATCAGCCTGCCGACCGTCGACCAAAAAGTGATTCTTTCAATTTTCGCATTTTTCACATTGATATTTTGAGATTTCGACTGAAACTCGGCGTTATTCGTAATCAGCGGAAAATTTCCGATCGATTAGGGTATCGAAACAAAAAAAGAAAAAATTTTTTTTTCATTTTTTGCCCACATTTTCGGAAACCTAAAAATCCCGAAATTTCAAATGGTCATAACTTGGCTCCTGTTTCATCGATTTTGGTTTTTGACGGGCGCTTTCAAAACGTCTCGAAGAGACTTAGAGAATGCATTTTGGATCATCCTGATATCTACATCATTGTAGCCGTGAGAGCAGGTTGAAAATCAGCGAAAAAAAATGAGAAGGGGAAATGGAAATATGTATGGAAAAATTCGCAAAAATCGATGGTCCAACTTTGAAAATCTATGAAAAATCGAACAAAAATCGTAGCTCAATAAACGAAGCGGCATTTCGAAGGTTAAACGGTTACGAAAAGAATGAGCACAGAGTGGGGTTTCAACTCCATCGGGAAGCAACGTTACAGCGATTTTAGTGAAGCCACTTCTGTTTGGCCGAAATGCAAAGAAATTTTGAATTTTTAAATTTTGTTTTAGGACGCTATATCGATGTATTTTGAATCACTGATTACTAATTCAGTAGCCATTTCTTTGGGAAACTCGAAATTTCATTGAAAATCGTTCATAAAGTGATTTTTTTTCATCTTTCGCCTTTTTCATATTGATATTTAGAGATTTCGACTAAAACTCGGTGTTATTCGTAATCAGGGGAAAATTTTCGATCGAATGAGGTGTCGAAACATTGCAAAAAATGAAAAACAAAAAATTCGGGTTGGGTCAGGTTGGCTTTCTTTGGGACACTCTGTATATATATTTATATATATATATATATATATATATATATATATATATATATATATATATATATATGCAATAAAGATCGAGAGACGAACGATATATCTCGGGTTATCGTTCGAGGGGAATGAGAGTTCGATTTAATGCTACTCCGCTAAAGATCACAAACTTCTCGCTCTCTTTAAAATAAGATTTTCGTGAAAATCGATTCTATTCATCGTTTCTACCATTTTATTAAATCAAATTTATTGAAACCTCATTATTTTTTAACAGATACGAAATGCCAATTTTTTTTCCCCCATGTTTCAAACTACGAGAATCCGAAGACAATTGAACAACGCATATCAGATAAATCAGCAACTTAAGAGAAGGCTAAACGCGCTCAATGATCGTACGAGTTCAACAAAGATGACGGCATGGGGATTTTGCGACGGCGACAGAGAGACGGCGAAAACATGTGAAAAATTAAAACCGCTTCGATTTTGTCGCAACAAAGGTTAGACGAATGATGACTAAAGTGTGTTGTTTGCGATTGAACAAAAGAACGTTTTGCTTTCTGGCGCGGTACTCGAATTCCTATATTTCTCTCGTAAGGGTAATTTGAATTTTTTTTTTCGTCACTTCTGTTAACTCTTCGCACAATTGGGAACGAACTGCTGGACCGATTATTGTCTATAGAAGTATTAAACCCTTTGTTACAACCTCCCCGCGCGTACCCTACGTACGATCGAGTGTATCCTTAAAGTATGTACAGCGATCGGAAAACCACAGATTACGACTAAACCCTCGTCTCGTAAAAAATGTTAAAATAGCATGAAAAACGATTTCCTAAAATTATGTAAAATCATAAACATATGCAACAAAATCTAAGTCGATGCACTGTCATATATAACAATGTAACTCGATGCATTAGTAAGTCGCTGATCAACCACAGATGTTGAAGTGACTTTAACAATAAATAAAAGAATGTTCATTGTACACCGAGAAAAAAAATTTGTTTCAGCTCGAATTTTCTTTGAGTTGCGGCCTAAGAAACGTTCGGATGATTTCAACGAAAAGACTGGTTTACCTAAAGTAAATCTTTTCATTAATTCACAATCGTCCTAACGGATGTTTTTTTAAATCTAACACAAAGAAACATAATTACAGTGTAATTATGTTTCTCATTTCGAATTATGTAATTATGTTTCGACAGTGTAATCGTGTTTCTTTGTGTTAGATTTAAGGTAGTAGTCTGGTAACTTAAGCCGATTTTCATGTCTTTTTTGGAGGGCGTTTTTTTGTAGGAAAATAAAAATGAATCGCTTTGGATATTTAGGATGTTTTTATTTACATATTAAAGATACAAAAAAAAAATTTTTTGAACAAATTTAATAGTTTATTATTATTATTATTATTGATCGAAGTTGGCACCTCGAAAAAATAGCGCGTGGGTGGGCCCGGTGATTTTGGCTCTTGATGTTATTTGAAATAAAAAATTCTTGATAATTCTTAATCTATAGACATGGCATTCTGGTCGGAACTACTGAAGTTAAATTTCATGGATAAATAACAAAATGGAAAAGGACGTTTTTTTCCAAAGTCCGTCATTTTATTATTTATCCATGAAATTTAACTTCAGTAGTTCCGACCAGAATGACATGTCTATAGATTAAGAATTATCAAGAACTTTTAATTTCAGATAACATCAAGAGCCAAAATCACCGGGGCCACCCACGCGCTTCGTTTTCGAGGTGCCAACTTCGATCAATAATAATAATAATAATAAACGATTAAATTTTTTCAAACTAATTTTTTTTTGTATCTTTAATATGTGAATAAAAACATCCTAAATATCCAAAACGATTCGTTTTTATTTTCCTACAAAAAAGCGCCCTCCAAAAAAGACATGAAAATCGGCTTAAGTTACCAGACCTTAAAGAAACATCCGTTAGGACGATTCTGAATCAAATAAAAGATTTAGTAAAACAATCGTTTCGTTGAAATCATCCGAACGTTTCTTAGGCCGCGATTCAACGAAAATTTCAACCGAAACAAATTTTTTTTCCCGGTGTGCAATGAACATTCTTTCATTTATTGTTAAAGTCACTTGAACATCTATGGTTGATCAGCGACTTACTAATACATCAAGTTACATTGTTATATGTAACAGTGCATCGAGTTACATTTTGTTGTATTATATATGTTTATGATTGTACATAATATTAGGAAGCCGTTTTTAATGCTATTTTAACATTTTTTGCGAGACGAGAGTTAATTTCCGTCGTTAATCCGTGGTTTTCGATCGCTGTACATACTTTAAAGATGCACTCGATCGTATCACATTTATTTAATTCAAAGAAATCTTTTGTTGTTGTTGTGGAAGGTTTTAAAAAATGAATTTTCCGTTCGCCAATTTAATCTACCGTTTATACAGCGTGGAATTATTTTCTCAAAAACACTCCAAAGATGTAGGTAATCTAAAATTTGTCAAAAGACTACGTTAGACCACTTGCGACTCGTTTTTTGTTTTTCCATCGTTACTTCGTTAAAAATAATGCTCATTATACTTTTATAACTCGACGTTGAATTGCGCAATAACTTCAACAATATTTATCGTCGTTCGTTCGTTGAAAAATGAAAAAAAAAAAAAAAAAAAAAAAAAACAAAATCATCGGACGAACGTTCCAGTAAGAGAAATTAGAATTCTTCGATTATATAGAGAAACGGATTCGATTATGTTAGCGACTCGTTGGCGTTCTCGGGGGTCACCGCATCCGCTGACGTCACGACGGCCTGATGACCCTTGCCGAACTCTCCGAGTCATTCGCGATTACCATAAACGATTTACAATCGGAAAACAAAATGTATGCGTGTCACCGCGGTAACGACGACTATTTCTCATCGGCATCTAACAAACACTTTAACTTCATGATCGAACGTTTACTCATTATATTATACAGGACGAGAATGGTCGTCGCCATATTGCTTTTTCAGTGGTATAAATCACGAAATTCCGGTATTAATGGATCGTACAATAATTCAGACTTTTGCAGAAAGAAAAAGAACTATTTGAATCGCGAAAATGTTGTTAATCCTTAAACTACACATTTCCCTATATATGATCAACATGATGAAGGGTTCGAACCCAAACAGTAAAGAAAATTTAATTTCAATGACGTTTTCGTTTCATTTGATTTTCTATTGAATTTTTCAAACCCAGCGATTACGTTGTAATCCTCAAAAATAGACGATACGGTACAGGCTGAAGTTAGTTAAAAATTAATTTGTATCAAGTAAATAGCAACTTTTAAAGGAGCTTTAAGGTAGTAGTCTGGTAACTTAAGCCGATTTTCATGTCTTTTTTGGAGGGCGTTTTTTTGTAGGAAAATAAAAATGAATCGTTTTGGATATTTAGGATGTTTTTATTTACATATTAAAGATACAAAACAAATTTTTTTTGAAAAAATTTAATACTTTATTATTATTATTATTATTGATCGAAGTTGGCACCTCGAAAAAAAAAGCGCGTGGGTGGCCCCGGTGATTTTGGCTCTTGTTGTTATCCGAAATAAAAAATTCTTGATAATTCTTAATCTATAGACATGTCATTCTGGTCGGAACTACTGAAGTTAAATTTCATGGACAAATAACAAAATGGCGGACTTTGGAAAAAAAACTTTTTTTTTCTATCTTTAATATGTAAATAACAACATCCTAAATTTCCAAAACGATTCATTTTTATTTTCCTACAAAAAACGCCCTCCAAAAAAGACATGAAAATCGGCTTAAGTTACCAGACTACTACCTTAAGAAAGTTTGAACGATTCGTAAAAAGTGGATGGGTCACACCGTATTTGGCGTTACAAATTCTAAAATCCAGAAAGCTTAAAACTCGGTGTAAGTCGATAGCAACAATTTTATTAATCGCCAACAGTATTTTCATGATCCCAATGACTTTGTTCGTTTTTTTTTGTCTCGAAAGTAGTCACGCAATGGTTAATGCATGCTGAGCGTAAAACTTCGTGTACATCGTACGATCGAAATTTTTCCGCGCTCCATGTCGTCGCGAGAAACATC
The DNA here is from genome assembly GCA_958009045.1 of Oxytorus armatus. Lineage (NCBI taxonomy): Eukaryota > Metazoa > Arthropoda > Insecta > Hymenoptera > Ichneumonidae > Oxytorus > Oxytorus armatus. The sequence goes on along the minus strand of OY253751.1, from coordinate 8,617,303 downwards.
GCGAAAGAAATAAAAATCGTTGCAACATCACGATGATAGTGTGGTTTATTGCGACGAGCGATCCAATTATATACGAGAGTTATCGTAATGGATTTTGTCGATTGACGTCCTCGGAGAAAGAAGAAAGGTTGACGCGGAGTTCAACTAATCGCTCAACTTGCGTATACAAGCGTTTCGAGACACTGATTACAAGGAGTCATTACTTCTGTAATTATGTTGATGATTAGACGGCTAAAACAGTTTCAACCGTTTTGAATCTCGAAATGTGTTGATAATCAAATTCGAAATCGGTGACCTTAAAAACCTCGCGATACTAATTTTATTATTTAACTTCATTTACACTTTTTTTTCTTACTAACAGCCATTTTTAATCTGGAGATATTTACTTTGAATTATAAATTCGTAACTTTCAATAACTTCATAGTTTTGACAGGTATACATATATAATAAAATCAATTGAAAATTAAGCACATCTTAATGATATCTTAATGATTTCTCAGAATCGTTTTTGGCGTCGTGTTTTTCACGAGTTTTCGATTACGACCTATAAAAGACACATTTAAAAAACGAGGTAGTCGAAAACGTATTAAAAAAATCACTAATAGGACGACTTTAAAAAAAAACATTCGGTCATCATTAAATGTACTCAATTATTCGTTTCGTAGGCATATCTAAGGAATTTGGTTTACGTATCTCTATTATTATTCTTAGATGATAATAATAATAATAATAATGGATGAGCGATGGTTTTATTTTTCCGGTTGAAAGAGCATGAAATATAAAGTGATCGGTTATCGATTTTTGTGCATTTATTACACGGATGTAGGAGAGAAAGAAAATGAGAAAGTGCGAAAGAGATCTTCGTGATCGGAGACACATCGAGAATGATGATTACGGACATCCGAGAATGGAGCCAGAGGCAACGCTCGCACCTGCTCTCACATATGATCGATCGTTCGATTTCGTTTAATTAACGGATATGAGCGCGTGGGACCACAGCGTGAGAGCGAAGAATCGATATTTATCGGGAAAGGATGTAAGGCGACAAATGAATATTTATATTAATGATAGGACGGACTAACCGGTCGAGGAATATTAAATATATAATAGTCGTCCTGCCCTATTTGGGGTAACAGGCGAGAGCGAGGGAGAAGGCGAATCTGAGGAAATCTGCAATATAGTGAGGATAGTCAAATAAAGCATCAGCTGCTTATTTCGAGGACTTTTATAACAAAAACAGAGTGCGTGGGAGGTGATAAAAATGACTGGTTGTCATAAGTACGAAAAAATAACATCGTCAATACCCGTACAGCAAAAAAATATCAAGCATCTCGGAAAAACGTCTAAGTTAATTCGACGAGTCGTGGAATAGGGTGTTTTTTTTCAGAATTCCAATCCGAACAACAAAACCCTTATGGTGAGACTGTATAAAGGTGCCATTTCATGGGCGGGGAGCAGCGGCAGTTATTTGAGTAAGTTACTAGAATTTTTTAGTAAGTTTTAGGAACGTACTAGCAAATTCTAGTAACTCTCTCTAGTAATTCTACAAAACTGTAACTATTACTCTAACAATTCTACAAAAACTTACTGGCAAATTCGTAACTTACTAGTAACTTTTTGTAATTTAGTAGTAAGTTTTACGAACGTACTAGGAAATTCTAGTGACTTACTCAAAAAAACTGCCGCTACAATAGTCTACTTACTCGCAAAACCTAGTAGCTTACTAGTAAGTTTTAGTAAGTCACTAGTCGGTTTTAGTAACTTACTACCAGGGGTTACTAACCCTTAAACTAAAACCGACTAGTAATTTACTAAAATTTACTAGTAAGTTACTCAGCCATTTGTTAGTAATTTACTGAGTTTTGCAAGTAAGTTATCAAAACTAACGGCAATAGTAAATTGTTAAAACTCATTAATGAGTTTGGCAGTAGGAATAGGGTGTTCCGTGGGTGTACTCCGAGTAATTTTTCTATCCATTTCAACAGATATTCATAGCCGAATGTAAAAAATTGTAAAAACAGATGCTTTTGTGTCGAAATAAAGGAAAAAAAAATAGAAATCTTCGTACAAATTTTTATATACCGGAATCAATTTTTTTTTTCCGTCATCAGAAAAGCATTTCGAACAAATGCGTCGATTGGAATTATCGATATAATATTTTTTTTCTGACATAAAAAATTCGCACAGTTTCGAATTTCAATTCGAGAATGGCCCTTTATCGTTCTAATCGTCGAAGATTTATTATACGACAAAAAGTTATATATTTATCGCATATAACTTTTTGTCAGCGGCAGGGGTTACGAGAATTACGAGAACAAGTCTTTCAACGACTCCGATATGAAACACGAATAAACAAGCCTGTTGTATCTTCGATGGTACAGTGGTCAAAGTAAAATTCGTTCGTATCAAAAGTCGATGAGAAAAACAACGAGACCGACGGGACTGTATAAAGGTGCCATTTCATGGGCAGGGAGCAGCGGCAGTTTTTTGAGTAAGTTACTAGAATTTTCTAGTAAGTTTTAGGAACGTACTTGCAAATTCTAGTACGTTCCTAAAATTCTAGTAACTCTCTCTAGTAATTCTACAAAACTATAACTATTACTCTAACAATTCTACAAAAACTTAGTAGCAAATTCGTAACTTACTAGTAACTTTTTGTAATTTACTAGTAAGTATTACGAACGTACTAGGAAATTCTAGTGACTTACTCAAAAAAACTGCCGCTACAATAGTCTACTTACTCGCAAAGCCTAGTAACTTACAAACAAATGACCGAGTAACTTACTAGTAAGTTTAAGTAAGTTACTAGTCGGTTTTAGTAACTTACTACCAAGGGTTACTAAACCTAAAACTAAAACCGACTAGTAATTTACTAAAATTTACTAGTAAGTTACTCAGCCATTTGTTAGTAATTTACTGAGTTTTGCAAGTAAGTTATCAAAACTAACGGCAATAGTAAATTGTTAAAACTCACTAATGAGTTTGGCAGTAGGAATAGGGTGTTCCGCGGATGTACTCCGAGTAATTTTTCTATCCATTTCAACAGATATTCGAAGCTGAATGTAAAAAATTGTAAAAACAGATGCTTTTGTGTCGAAATAAAGGAAAAAAAAATAGAAATCTTCGTACAAATTTTTATATACCGAAATCAATTTTTTTTTCTGTCTTCAAAAAAGCATTTCGAACAAATGCGTCGATTGGAATTATCGATATAATATTTTTTTTCTGACATAAAAAATTCGCACAGTTTCGAATTTCAGTTCGAGAATGGCCCTTTATCGTTCTAATCGTCGAAGATTTATTATACGACAAAAAGTTATATATTTATCGCATATAACTTTTTGTCAGCGGCAGGGGTTACGAGAATTACGAGAACAAGTCTTTCAACGACTCCGATATGAAACACGAATAAACAAGCCTGTTGTATCTTCGATGGTACAGTGGTCAAAGTAAAATTTGTTCGTATCAAAAGTCGATGAGAAAAACAACGAGACCGACGGGACTGTATAAAGGTGCCATTTCATGGGCAGGGAGCAGCGGCAGTTTTTTGAGTAAGTTACTAGAATTTTCTAGTAAGTTTTAGGAACGCACTTGCAAATTCTAGTACGTTCCTAAAATTCTAGTAACTCTCTCTATTAATTCTACAAAACTGTAACTATTACTCTAACAATTCTACAAAAACTTACTGGCAAATTAGTAACTTACTAGTAACTTTTTGTAATTTACTAGTAAGTATTACGAACGTACTAGGAAATTCTAGTGACTTACTTAAAAAAACTGCCGTTACAATAGTCTACTTACTCGCAAAGCCTAGTAACTTACAAACAAATGACCTAGTAACTTACTAGTAAGTTTCAGTAAGTTACTAGTCGGTTTTAGTAACTTACTACCAAGGGTTACTAACCCTAAAACTAAAACCGACTAGTAATTTACTAAAATTTACTAGTAAGTTACTCAGCCATTTGTTAGCAAGTTACTGAGTTTTGCAAGTAAGTTATCAAAACTAACGGCAATAGTAAATTGTTAAAACTCACTAATGAGTTTGGCAGTAGGAATAGGGTGTTCCGCGGATGTATTTCGAGTAATTTTTTTGTCCATTGGAACGGATATTCATAGCCGAATGTAAAAAATTGTAAAAACAGATGCCTTTGTGTCGAAATAAAGGAAAAAAAATAGAAATCTTCGGACAAATTTTTATATACCGAACTCAATATTTTTTCCGTCATCAGAAAAGCTTTTTGAACAAATGCGTCGATTGGAATTATCGATATAATATTTTTTTTCTGACATAAAAAATTCGCACAGTTTCGAATTTCAATTCGAGAATGGCCCCTTATCGTTCTAATCGTCGAACATTTATTATACGATAAAAAGTTATATATTATAGCATATAACTATTTGTCAGCGGCGGGGGTTACGAGAATTACGAGAACAAGTCTTTCAACGACTCCGATATGAAACACGAATAAACAAGCCTGTTGTATCTTCGATGGTACAGTGGTCAAAGTAAAATTTGTTCGTATCAAAAGTCGATGAGAAAAACAACGAGACCGACGGGACTGTATAAAGGTGCCATTTCATGGGCAGGGAGCAGCGGCAGTTTTTTGAGTAAGTTACTAGAATTTTCTAGTAAGTTTTAGGAACGCACTTGCAAATTCTAGTACGTTCCTAAAATTCTAGTAACTCTCTCTATTAATTCTACAAAACTGTAACTATTACTCTAACAATTCTACAAAAACTTACTGGCAAATTAGTAACTTACTAGTAACTTTTTGTAATTTACTAGTAAGTATTACGAACGTACTAGGAAATTCTAGTGACTTACTTAAAAAAACTGCCGTTACAATAGTCTACTTACTCGCAAAGCCTAGTAACTTACAAACAAATGACCTAGTAACTTACTAGTAAGTTTCAGTAAGTTACTAGTCGGTTTTAGTAACTTACTACCAAGGGTTACTAACCCTAAAACTAAAACCGACTAGTAATTTACTAAAATTTACTAGTAAGTTACTCAGCCATTTGTTAGCAAGTTACTGAGTTTTGCAAGTAAGTTATCAAAACTAACGGCAATAGTAAATTGTTAAAACTCACTAATGAGTTTGGCAGTAGGAATAGGGTGTTCCGCGGATGTATTTCGAGTAATTTTTTTGTCCATTGGAACGGATATTCATAGCCGAATGTAAAAAATTGTAAAAACAGATGCCTTTGTGTCGAAATAAAGGAAAAAAAATAGAAATCTTCGGACAAATTTTTATATACCGAACTCAATATTTTTTCCGTCATCAGAAAAGCTTTTTGAACAAATGCGTCGATTGGAATTATCGATATAATATTTTTTTTCTGACATAAAAAATTCGCACAGTTTCGAATTTCAATTCGAGAATGGCCCCTTATCGTTCTAATCGTCGAACATTTATTATACGATAAAAAGTTATATATTATAGCATATAACTTTTTGTCAGCGGCGGGGGTTACGAGAATTACGAGAACAAGTCTTTCAATGACTCCGATATGAAACACAAATAAAAAAGCCTGTTGTATCTTCGATGATACAGTGGTCAAAGTAAATTTCGTTCGTATCAAAAGTCGATGAGAAAAACAACGAGACCAACGTCGGTACGGATAGATTGCTACAAGTAAAATTCGCATAGCACACGCGACGATTCACTGGTAAAATGCCACGAAAATGCAATTAAAAGAAAAATGTATCACAGAAAACTTTTTTTTTATTGTGAATTATGTCACATTATTCGCGAGACAATTTGTCACGTAATTTTTGAATTACACATGGATTATCATTTTATGATTAGCTCGCTTCTTTCTATTTTTTGAATTTCTCCTTTCGACTTTTGTCATAGACATCTAGAAACTATGAATGAAACTACCATCGAAGTAGCTTTCGTAACATTAAAAATTCGTGTTCCAGAGGAAAGACAGCACTCTGGCCAATCGGCGATATTAACATTTTTTTCTGATCCTTTTTTTCCTCAAAACGTTGATTTATGATGAGGTCACGAATTTTCGAGAATCGAGACCGCTTCAAGCGTCGTTCAATTATACGTACAATATTAATCTTCGGGAGTATTATTTTTAATAAACATTTTCATTGATCCGTTCGTTTCCCATATAACGTAAAAAAATTACGTTTATTTAATGTTCTCGCTATTATTTTTCATTTCATTTTTTTTTTATCGTATAATTAATTTTTGTTAACCAGAATTTTTCACAGCACCCGAAGGACAACGTTATACGTTCCTTTTCAATCTCCGTGTTGTTGCTTTTTATTTCATTCTTCTCGTCATCTCTCAACTATACATAAAATTTTTGATGTGTGTAGTTGAGGGGGCAACGATCTAGTTCTACCCGTCGATAGAGTTCAAAAGATTCGTTATGTCAATATCATCAATTTCCCATGTGTCGCTCGAGAACGATATAATCTTAGGAATGGAGTGTTTTCTTTCAAATTTTTTCGATTCCGTATTTTCAATCACATCATCATTATCATTATCCTCGTTCGTGAAATTCACTTTAAAATCGCCACTATGTTGAAACCAACTCGCGGGATCGGATATTGTAGAGGCCATGGCGTCAAAAGAGAACGGTTTGGAAATTGTGCTCGAGAGTGAATAAGAGACCTTACTCGGGTATGTTTCACGATCTATTTTATCCGCTGTGGATAACTCGTTAGTGTCCATTGGTTCAGAAATTTGAGAGGTCGATCCTTTCGCGCCGTTTATTTCTGCAGGAGGATGATTCGAATGATTTTGTTTTTGATCGAGTATTGACATTATTCTTTCAACGGAATTGGACGGATTTTTGGGAGAATCCAAGCTGAGAAGTGAGCTAATTCTAATGACCGTGTCATCGTCGATGAAACCGAGAATTGACATGATATTCTCGTCCAAACCAATGGCATCCCATTCCGAGACACGACTCAATGTCGTTTGATTTGAGCTTATTTGTGTTTGTCCGGACAATTCGGAATTCGATAATTTCATTATTTTCGTTGATTTCGAGTACGTTTGATGAAGCCTCGCGATTGCACCAAATCTGTTCAATCGCTCGTTCAACGAGAGCTCTTGAGCCTCACGGGCCAATGCACAAGCTACGTTCAATTCGCGTTTGTAATCTTTCTTTCCGTATTTCGTCTGAAATAATATTATCGACTGATAACAAATAGAGGGGACAATAACGCGACGAGTGAAATGTTTCAAAGAGGTAAACGATCTCGCGTAAATCGATTGTTGATTGAATCAAAACGCTGAGTTGTTGCGGTCATTTTGATACAAAATCGGATATAATTGATGTGTTTCAAAGTTTAAGGGCTCACGTACCCCTGAAATTGTCAAAAAATCGATTTTTTTTACCGATTTTTATTCTTCATACTTTTAAGAATTAAAGAAAAAACTTTTAAAGTAGTCGTCTGGTAACTTAAGCCCATTTTCATGTCTTTTTTGGTAGGCGTTTTTTTGTAGGAAAATAAAAATGATTCGTTTTAGATATTTAGGATGTTTTTATTGACATATTGAAGTTACAAAAAAAAAATTTTTTGAAAAAATTTAATAGTTTATTATTATTATTATTATTATTATTGTTCGAAGTTGGCACCTCGAAGTTGGCAGCCCGGGTCCTAACTTTTTTTCTACCGAACCGATTGCTTTCAAATTTTAACAGGCTACTCTACACACTTATAGTTCTGGTCGGAACTACTGAAGTTAAATTTCACGGATAAATAACAAAATGGCGGACTTTAGAAAAAAGTCCTTTTATTTTAGCAAAGAAGGGGTTGTAAAATAAAAAGTTAAGGGTGAAAAAATTTCTCGGTAGTTCCGACGAGAACTAGAAGTGTGTAGAGTAGCCTGTTAAAATTTGAAAGCAATCGGTTCGGTAGAAAAAAAATTAGGACCCGGGCTGCCAACTTCGAGGTGCCAACTTCGATCAATAATAATAATAATAATAAACTATTAAATTTTTTCGAAAATTTTTTTTTTGTATCTTTAATATGTAAATAAAAACATCCTAAATATCCAAAAGGATTCATTTTTATTTTCCTAAAAAAAAACGCCCTCCAAAAAAGCCATGAAAATCGGCTCAAGTTACCAGACTACTACCTTAAGAAAATTCCACTCCGTTACAAAGTTATATCAATAAATGTGACCGGCCATCGGTTTGGGACGTTGTACCTACCGGAAACTTTAAACGCGTTTTTCTTGAAACTATGTTATGAAGTTATGATGTCATGAAGTTATGATGTTATGAAGTTATGATATCGACAAGGATTAATATTGAAAATAAATTGAAAAAAAAATTTTTTCTTATAGTTAAAAAGTTCATAAAAAATGTAAAATCAACAATTTAATTTTTTTCACCATATAACCGTTATAATAATTTTTCAAATTTACTCGGTTTTCAGCGCGCGCAGTGGTATGTGAGCCCTTAATAAAGGCTGTCGAGTTTGTAGTTTTACGTTAAAAAAAAAATGTTCATGATTTGAAATGATTTTTTTTTTTTAAATAATTTTTCATTCGAAGAACGCCCGTATCCCCGTCTGAATGAAATTAAAAAATAACAATGACTATCCTCGATCGTGAAAAGAGCGATGATTTTCAAAAACTTACCTTTTTCACCAGCCTGTCACGTGGATACTGAGCGAATGGGTTTAGATGTTGTTCCGTTCGCCAATCGTATTCGAATTCCTTCTCGTTGAAATACGTCACGTGGTATTCGATCTGCAGAGAGACGAAAAAATATTCATTCAATTGAATATTTTCGTTAAGGGATTGGATCGGAGTTTTTCCGATTTATATTATGTGCCACGAGCTTTAAAATCATGATTTAGCGGCAAAGCATACGGGTTTTTCAAATTTTCATATTTTTTTTACTAGCTGAGTACTAAAAGAAAAAAAATATATAATTTAATTAAGTGTCATTTAACGAATTCTCACTGGTGCTCTTGGAGATTCCGGAAACTGATAATGTTTCATTAGATCGGGACAATTGTCAATAATAGCTGGCCACCATGGATAACCTTGGGGATGTGACCAAACGATGTCCCCAACTTTGTATTTTTTTTCTACCGAATCTCTATCCTTTTTTGATTTTTCGGCATTTACTTTTTTGAAAGTAGGAGCATTAACGCCCCCGGATTTACCATTGCCTTTAGCTGCTGGACAACGCTGCCTTTTTCCTCTCGAGTTAACCGATTCAACCGAAGCTTTCGTAGAGACTCGAGCGTTCCAACCGAAACGCTCCAATCTCTCAGAGCATGACAATTTTAATGCCTCGTCAGCCAATGTACACGCCTCGTCCAATTGAATTTTAAAATCGGTTTTTCTGAATTTCGTCTAGAAAAATGATGCCCGTTAAGAGAAAAAGCGACGACAATCTGCTCGTTCGAAACGTTTATTAAGAGCGTGCGTAAGACAACGAGAAGCGGCGCGTGTGGCGTTCGATAAAAAATTTGAATGCCTTCTGCCGGTAAAACAGATCTTTCACATGCTCTTAAAGGACTTTTGATGTTTCATTGTTACTTTTTTAACGACAATTTCGCGGGAATTGTTCGCGTAAGTTTTTAAATCTTTATCACGGATCCAAGCTCGTTGTACTTTCGTCGAATTGAGGAACACCACGTGGTACTTGATCTGAGATTAAAAAAAAAAAATCATTACTGTATTGTCAATTGATGAGAGGAGTTTTTAAACGATTTTTTAGCACGAATTGGGTTTAACAAATCGCTATTCGCGAAAGTCGATTAATTCTCTTTCGTTCCTTTCCAGAATCCATTTTAATTGATACCGGATCTTCTTTAATCACGACACTTTTGCGAGCGAAGCTTTTGTTTTTTTTTTACGTGCTTACGGGAACGAGCGATGTTCCATCTTGCTCGTAATACACCAATTTGTTTGGACAACAGTCGATCAATGATGGAAACCAAGGATATCCATCGAGACGTGCCCATACAACGCTTCCGGCACAATATTTAGTCTCAATTAATTCGTCGCTCACTTTGTTCGGTATTTCTTCTTCCGGTATATCACAAGATGCAAAATCCGCGTCTAAACAATCCAAGGACACCACATATACACACACACACACACAAACACATGTGCAAACGTTTAATTGACATTTGATTTCAAGGTTTCTACGAAGAATGACAAAAGATTGACGACTAACCATTGTTCATATAGCAATACCATTTTTTCGGTACGTCAGCTGGATCGTCATATTCCTCGAGGAATCGCCATTTTTCACATGTTTTAACGCAACACTGTACCCACGTACCATCATCCTGATGATTCACTAACGATCTTAACCTATCGAGTCGTTTATCCTTCCGATCGCGTTTCGCAATTTTTTTCTCCGCAAAACCCGACTCTGTGCACGCGAATATCCAAAATTTATCGTCTTCGAATCAACACCACGAACATTTTACGAATTCGCGTAAATTATTAGATAGAAATAACGTTCATTTACGAAAATATTCTTGATTAGCCGATGCGTTTGCGCGTGAGGGCAATTAGAAAATTTAATATTACGAATTATTGTGTCAACTTTATTGGGAGGGTAGAGAGACTGTGTGGCAGGCGTTTTTTCGAAAACGTCTACCTTTTTCGTTTAATTACTTGGCGTCAAAATGCTGCCAATTGATACTTGATGGAAAATCATTGGATTAATGGCTGACTTTTGCAATGTTTGAATTTCAAATATTTTCATGCAGAAGACAGTGATGAACTGTTTGAAATCGATTTTTCAACCCTCGAACCGTACACAATGAGTCGTTCGCACTCATCGGCATTAGGGTACATTTTCTCAATTGCTTTGTTTTTCAGCGATTAAATTGACAATTACAAAATAAAATTTGGAATATTGTTATTATTTTTATTTATAATTAAAGTCGCGATGTTCCTTTAGAGCTTCGCGAATTCTTTTAGAATTTTGCCCCGAACGATTTTTGCTTTCGGACGCGACAATTAAATTTTTGGTTAAAATTTTATTTTTCAATAACAAGTAATAAATTCACGCTACTGGCAACGTTCTAGCAGCATTATTTCCTTAGGGAGGCGATTTTGAGCCCGGTGTCTCTTATATTGCAGCGATTTACAATATATTTTGATGGAAGAGCAGCCGGGGGTTAGTAACGAGCTGTTGTTATTTCGAAGAACAATATGAATTGAATAATAATGATGGTTACATGCAATTATTGTTAACATGCGATAATATTATGTTTTAATAATGCGAAAATTCACCTTTAGTTTTTGACTGTTTTTGCAAAACGGGATACTTTGATTGTTCTTTTTCAACGATAAAATTGACAATTACAAAATAAAGTATGGAATATTATTATCATTTTTTTTCACAATTAAAACCTCCAGGAACACCGCGAATTCTTTCGGAATTTCGCCCCGAACAATTGTTTTTTTTTCGGACGCGGTAATTAAATTTTTGGTGAAAATGTTATTTTTCGATGACAAGTAATGAATTCACGCTACTGGCAACGTTCTAGCAGCGTTATTTCCTTAGGGGGGCGATTTTGAGCCCGGTGTCTCTTATATTGCAGCGATTTACAATATATTTTGATGGAAGAGCAGCCGGGGGTTAGTAACGAGCTGTTGTTATTTCGAAGAACAATATGAATTGAATAATAATGATGGTTACATGCAATTATTGTTAACATGCGATAATATTATGTTTTAATAATGCGAAAATTCACCTTTAGTTTTTGACTGTTTTTGCAAAACGGGATACTTTGATTGTTCTTTTTCAACGATAAAATTGACAATTACAAAATAAAGTATGGAATATTATTATTATTTTTTTTCACAATTAAAACCTCCAGGAACACCGCGAATTCTTTCGGAATTTCGCCCCGAACAATTGTTTTTTTTTCGGACGCGGTAATTAAATTTTTGGTGAAAATGTTATTTTTCGATGACAAGTAATGAATTCACGCTTTCGACAGCGTTCTAGCAGCGTTTTTTCCTTAGGAGGGCGATTTGACCCCGGTGTCCCTTACATTGCAGTGATTTACAATATATTTTGGTAAAAAAAGAGCCGGGAGTTGGTACAGAGTTGTTGTTATTTCAAAGATCAATATGAATTGAATAATAATGAGGATTACATGCAATTATTGTTAACATGCGATAATATTATGTTTTAATAATGCGAAAATTCACCTTTAGTTTTTGACTGTTTTTGCAAAACGGGATACTTTGATTGTTTTTTTTTTCAACGATAAAATTGACAATTACAAAATAAAATATGGAATATTGTTATTATTATTTTTTCATAATTAAAACCTCCAGGAACACCGCGAATTCTTTCGGAATTTCGCCCCGAACAATTGTTTTTTTTTCGGACGCGGTAATTAAATTTTTGGTGGAAATGTTATTTTTCGATGACAAGTAATGAATTCACGCTTTCGACAGCGTTCTAGCAGCGTTTTTTCCTTAGGAGGGCGATTTGACCCCGGTGTCCCTTACATTGCAGTGATTTACAATATATTATGGTAAAAAAGGAGCCGGGAGTTGGTACAGGGTTGTTGTTATTTCAAAGAACAATATGAATTGAATAATAATGAGGATTATATGCAATTATTGTTAACGTGCGATAAATTTATATTTTAATAATACGAAAATTCACCTTTAGTTTTTGACTGTTTTTGCAAAACGGGAAATTTTGATTGTTTTTTTTTTCAACGATAAAATTGACAATTACAAAATAAAGTATGGAATATTATTATCATTTTTTTTCACAATTAAAACCTCCAGGAACACCGCGAATTCTTTCGGAATTTCGCCCCGAACAATTGTTTTTTTTTCGGACGCGGTAATTAAATTTTTGGTGAAAATGTTATTTTTCGATGACAAGTAATGAATTCACGCTACTGGCAACGTTCTAGCAGCGTTATTTCCTTAGGGGGGCGATTTTGAGCCCGGTGTCTCTTATATTGCAGCGATTTACAATATATTTTGATGGAAGAGCAGCCGGGGGTTAGTAACGAGCTGTTGTTATTTCGAAGAACAATATGAATTGAATAATAATGATGGTTACATGCAATTATTGTTAACATGCGATAATATTATGTTTTAATAATGCGAAAATTCACCTTTAGTTTTTGACTGTTTTTGCAAAACGGGATACTTTGATTGTTCTTTTTCAACGATAAAATTGACAATTACAAAATAAAGTATGGAATATTATTATAATTTTTTTTCACAATTAAAACCTCCAGGAACACCGCGAATTCTTTCGGAATTTCGCCCCGAACAATTGTTTTTTTTTCGGACGCGGTAATTAAATTTTTGGTGAAAATGTTATTTTTCGATGACAAGTAATGAATTCACGCTTTCGACAGCGTTCTAGCAGCGTTTTTTCCTTAGGAGGGCGATTTGACCCCGGTGTCCCTTACATTGCAGTGATTTACAATATATTTTGGTAAAAAAAGAGCCGGGAGTTGGTACAGAGTTGTTGTTATTTCAAAGATCAATATGAATTGAATAATAATGAGGATTACATGCAATTATTGTTAACATGCGATAATATTATGTTTTAATAATGCGAAAATTCACCTTTAGTTTTTGACTGTTTTTGCAAAACGGGATACTTTGATTGTTTTTTTTTTCAACGATAAAATTGACAATTACAAAATAAAATATGGAATATTGTTATTATTATTTTTTCATAATTAAAACCTCCAGGAACACCGCGAATTCTTTCGGAATTTCGCCCCGAACAATTGTTTTTTTTTCGGACGCGGTAATTAAATTTTTGGTGAAAATGTTATTTTTCGATGACAAGTAATGAATTCACGCTTTCGACAGCGTTCTAGCAGCGTTTTTTCCTTAGGAGGGCGATTTGACCCCGGTGTCCCTTACATTGCAGTGATTTACAATATATTATGGTAAAAAAGGAGCCGGGAGTTGGTACAGGGTTGTTGTTATTTCAAAGAACAATATGAATTGAATAATAATGAGGATTATATGCAATTATTGTTAACGTGCGATAAATTTATATTTTAATAATACGAAAATTCACCTTTAGTTTTTGACTGTTTTTGCAAAACGGGAAATTTTGATTGTTTTTTTTTTCAACGATAAAATTGACAATTACAAAATAAAGTATGGAATATTGTTATTATTTTTTTTCACAATTAAAACCTCCAGGAACACCGCGAATTCTTTCGGAATTTCGCCCCGAACAATTGTTTTTTTTTTCGGACGCGGTAATTAAATTTTTGGTGAAAATGTTATTTTTCGATGACAAGTAATGAATTCACGCTTTCGGCAGCGTTCTAGCAGCGTTTTTTCCTTAGCAGGGCGATTTGACCCCGGTGTCCCTTACATTGCAGTGATTTACAATATATTTTGGTAAAAAAAAAGCCGGGAGTTGGTACAGAGTTGTTGTTATTTCCAAGAACAATATGAATTCAATAATAATGAGGATTACATGCAATTATTGTTAACATGCCATAATATTATGTTTTAATAATGCGAAAATTCACCTTTAGTTTTTGACTGTTTTTTGCAAAACGGGAAACTTTGATTGTTTTTTTTTTCAACGATAAAATTGACAATTACAAAATAAAATATGGAATATTGTTATTATTTTTTTTCATAATTAAAACCTCCAGGAACACCGCGAATTCTTTCGGAATTTCGCCCCGAACAATTGTTTTTTTTTCGGACGCGATAATTAAATTTTTGGTGAAAATGTTATTTTTCGATGACAAGTAATGAATTCACGCTATTGGCAGCGTTCTAGCAGCGTTTTTTCCTTAGGAGGACGATTTGACCCCGGTGTCCCTTACATTGCAGTGATTTACAATATATTTTGGTAAAAAAAGAGCCGGGAGTTGGTACAGAGTTGTTGTTATTTCCAAGAACAATATGAATTGAATAATAATGAGGATTACATGCAATTATTGTTAACATGCCATAATATTATGTTTTAATAATGCGAAAATTCACCTTTAGTTTTTGACTGTTTTTTGCAAAACGGGAAACTTTGATTGTTTTTTTTTTCAACGATAAAATTGACAATTACAAAATAAAATATGGAATATTGTTATTATTTTTTTTCATAATTAAAACCTCCAGGAACACCGCGAATTCTTTCGGAATTTCGCCCCGAACAATTGTTTTTTTTTCGGACGCGATAATTAAATTTTTGGTGAAAATGTTATTTTTCGATGACAAGTAATGAATTCACGCTATTGGCAGCGTTCTAGCAGCGTTTTTTCCTTAGGAGGACGATTTGACCCCGGTGTCCCTTACATTGCAGTGATTTACAATATATTTTGGTAAAAAAAGAGCCGGGAGTTGGTACAGAGTTGTTGTTATTTCAAAGAACAATATGAATTGAATAATAATGAGGATTATATGCAATTATTGTTAACGTGCGATAAATTTATATTTTAATAATACGAAAATTCACCTTTAGTTTTTGACTGTTTTTTGCAAAACGGGAAACTTTGATTGTTTTTTTTTTCAACGATAAAATTGACAATTACAAAATAAAATATGGAATATTGTTATTATTTTTTTTCATAATTAAAACCTCCAGGAACACCGCGAATTCTTTCGGAATTTCGCCCCGAACAATTGTTTTTTTTTCGGACGCGATAATTAAATTTTTGGTGAAAATGTTATTTTTCGATGACAAGTAATGAATTCACGCTATTGGCAGCGTTCTAGCAGCGTTTTTTCCTTAGGAGGACGATTTGACCCCGGTGTCCCTTACATTGCAGTGATTTACAATATATTTTGGTAAAAAAAGAGCCGGGAGTTGGTACAGAGTTGTTGTTATTTCAAAGAACAATATGAATTGAATAATAATGAGGATTATATGCAATTATTGTTAACGTGCGATAAATTTATATTTTAATAATACGAAAATTCACCTTTAGTTTTTGACTGTTTTTGCAAAACGGGAAATTTTGATTGTTTTTTTTTTCAACGATAAAATTGACAATTACAAAATAAAGTATGGAATATTGTTATTATTTTTTTTCATAATTAAAACCTCCAGGAACACCGCGAATTCTTTCGGAATTTTGCCCCGAACAATTGTATTTGTTTCAGACGCGGTAATTAAATTTTTGGTGAAAATGTTATTTTTCGATAACAAGTAATGAATTCACGCTATTGGCAGCGTTCTAGCAGCGTTTTTTCCTTAGCAGGGCGATTTGACCCCGGTGTCCCTTACATTGCAGTGATTTACAATATATTTTGGTAAAAAAAGAGCCGGGAGTTGGTGCAGAGTTGTTGTTATTTCAAAGAACAATATGAATTGAATAATAATGAGGATTACATGCAATTATTGTTAACGTGCGATAAATTTATATTTTAATAATACGAAAATTCACCTTTAGTTTTTGACTGTTTTTGCAAAACGGGAAACTTTGATTGTTTTTTTTTCAACGATAAAATTGACAATTACAAAATAAAGTATGGAATATTGTTATTATTTTTTTTCATAATTAAAACCTCCAGGAACACCGCGAATTCTTTCGAAATTTTGCCCCGAACAATTGTATTTGTTTCAGACGCGGTAATTAAATTTTTGGTGAAAATGTTATTTTTCGATAACAAGTAATGAATTCACGCTATTGGCAGCGTTCTAGCAGCGTTTTTTCCTTAGCAGGGCGATTTGACCCCGGTGTCCCTTACATTGCAGTGATTTACAATATATTTTGGTAAAAAAAGAGCCGGGAGTTGGTGCAGAGTTGTTGTTATTTCAAAGAACAATATGAATTGAATAATAATGAGGATTACATGCAATTATTGTTAACGTGCGATAAATTTATATTTTAATAATACGAAAATTCACCTTTAGTTTTTGACTGTTTTTGCAAAACGGGAAACTTTGATTGTTTTTTTTTTCAACGATAAAATTGACAATTACAAAATAAAATATGGAATATTGTTATTATTTAAATTCATAATTAAACCCGCGATGTTCCTTTAGAGCATCGCGAATTCTTTTAGAATTTTGCCCCGAACGATTTTTGCTTTCGGACGCGACAATTAAATTTTTGGTAAAAATTTTATTTTTCAATAACAAGTAATAAATTCACGCTACTGGCAACGTTCTAGCAGCGTTATTTCCTTAGGGGGGCAATTTGACCCCGGTGTCCCTTACATTGCAGTAATTTACAATATATTTTGGTAAAAAAGAAGCCGGGAGTTGGTACCGGGTTGTTGTTATTTCAAAGAACAATATGAATTGAATAATAATGAGGATTATATGCAATTATTGTTAACGTGCGATAAATTTATATTTTAATAATACGAAAATTCACCTTTAGTTTTTGACTGTTTTTGCAAAACGGGAAACTTTGATTGTTTTTTTTTTCAACGATAAAATTGACAATTACAAAATAAAGTATGGAATATTGTTATTATTTTTTTTCATAATTAAAACCTCCAGGAACACCGCGAATTCTTTCGGAATTTTGCCCCGAACAATTGTATTTGTTTCAGACGCGGTAATTAAATTTTTGGTGAAAATGTTATTTTTCGATAACAAGTAATGAATTCACGCTATTGGCAGCGTTCTAGCAGCGTTTTTTCCTTAGCAGGGCGATTTGACCCCGGTGTCCCTTACATTGCAGTGATTTACAATATATTTTGGTAAAAAAAGAGCCGGGAGTTGGTGCAGAGTTGTTGTTATTTCAAAGAACAATATGAATTGAATAATAATGAGGATTACATGCAATTATTGTTAACGTGCGATAAATTTATATTTTAATAATACGAAAATTCACCTTTAGTTTTTGACTGTTTTTGCAAAACGGGAAACTTTGATTGTTTTTTTTTTCAACGATAAAATTGACAATTACAAAATAAAGTATGGAATATTGTTATTATTTTTTTTCATAATTAAAACCTCCAGGAACACCGCGAATTCTTTCGGAATTTTGCCCCGAACAATTGTATTTGTTTCAGACGCGGTAATTAAATTTTTGGTGAAAATGTTATTTTTCGATAACAAGTAATGAATTCACGCTATTGGCAGCGTTCTAGCAGCGTTTTTTCCTTAGCAGGGCGATTTGACCCCGGTGTCCCTTACATTGCAGTGATTTACAATATATTTTGGTAAAAAAAGAGCCGGGAGTTGGTGCAGAGTTGTTGTTATTTCAAAGAACAATATGAATTGAATAATAATGAGGATTACATGCAATTATTGTTAACGTGCGATAAATTTATATTTTAATAATACGAAAATTCACCTTTAGTTTTTGACTGTTTTTGCAAAACGGGAAACTTTGATTGTTTTTTTTTCAACGATAAGTTTAACAATTACAAAATAAAATATGGAATATTGTTATTATTTAAATTGATAATTAAACCCGCGATGTTCCTTTAGAGCATCGCGAATTCTTTTAGAATTTTGCCCCGAACGATTTTTGCTTTCGGACGCGACAATTAAATTTTTGGTTAAAATTTTATTTTTCAATGACAAGTAATGAATTCACGCTATTGGCAGCATTCTAGCAGCGTTTATTCCTTAGGAGGGCGATTTGACCCCGGTGTCCCTTACATTGCAGTAATTTACAATATATTTTGGTAAAAAAGGAGCCGGGAGTTGGTACTGAGTTGTTCTAATTTCAAAGAACAATATGAATTGAATAATAATGAGGATTATATGCAATTATTGTTAACGTGCGATAATGTTATATTTTAATAATACGAAAATTCACCTTTAGTTTTTGACTGTTTTTGCAAAACGGGAAACTTTGATTGTTTTTTTTTCAACGATAAGTTTAACAATTACAAAATAAAATATGGAATATTGTTATTATTTAAATTGATAATTAAACCCGCGATGTTCCTTTAGAGCATCGCGAATTCTTTTAGAATTTTGCCCCGAACGATTTTTGCTTTCGGACGCGACAATTAAATTTTTGGTTAAAATTTTATTTTTCAATGACAAGTAATGAATTCACGCTATTGGCAGCATTCTAGCAGCGTTTATTCCTTAGGAGGGCGATTTGACCCCGGTGTCCCTTACATTGCAGTAATTTACAATACATTTTGGTAAAAAAGGAGCCGGGAGTTGGTACTGAGTTGTTCTAATTTCAAAGAACAATATGAATTGAATAATAATGAGGATTATATGCAATTATTGTTAACGTGCGATAATGTTATATTTTAATAATACGAAAATTCACCTTTAGTTTTTGACTGTTTTTGCAAAACGGGAAACTTTGATTGTTTTTTTTTTCAACGATAAATTTAACAATTACAAAATAAAATATGGAATATTGTTATTATTTAAATTGATAATTAAAACCTCAAGGAACACCGCGAATTCTTTCGGAATTTTGCCCCGAACAATTGTATTTGTTTCAGACGCGACAATTAAATTTTTGGTAAAAGTGTTATTTTTCGATGAAAAGTAATGAATTCACGCTATTGGCAGCGTTCTAGCAGCGTTATTTCCTTAGGAGGTCGATTTTGACCCCGGTGTCCCTTATATTGCCGTGATTTACAATATATTTTGGTAAAAAAGGAGCCGGGGGTTGGTACCGAGTTGTTATTATTTCAAAGAACAATATAAATTGAATGATAATGAGGATTACATGCAATTATTGTTAACGTGCGATAATGTTATATTTTAATAATGCGAAAATTCACCTTTAGCTTTTGACTGTTTTTGCAAAACCGGAAACTTTGATTGTTTATTCGTAGAGCACGTTTGTCCTGTATTTTTCGCATTTCCTTGCTTCTTTTGCGAATGATATGCTACGCAAGGTCCATTCGCCTTTTCCTCGTCCGCCTGACGTCGTTTTCCCTTAGGATTCTGGCTCAAGTCAGTCGGGTTTTCGTCGATCTCGGAAGATCGTAAAATACGTGTCGGTGGCGAGTAAATACCAGAATCCAAAGACTCTTTCGGACCGACTGTCGATTTCACGAAATCGAGCTCCATTTGATTTAATTCCATTTTTTTCGTCGTTCTTTTATGTTTAACCTGGATGTTTTTCGAGACCAGTGATGTTTTTTCATTTTTTCTTCTCACCGTTGGAAAATTCCGTTTTGCCGGTATGGCGTTACTCGGCAACTGACTGCACGACTGTACATAGTAAAGTAAATAGAATCGTTGTTTGTACGACGAAATTTTGATCTTAATCGTATTTGAGCTTTTTTTGTTCGCGAAAACGTATTTGAATATATGTACAACGTATTTTAAAGAATTATTGCAATAAACATAACTTCAATATTTGGAAAATGTATTTTTCGTTAAAGAAATTGAAAAAAAAAAAAAAGCAAAATCGAACGTATTTTCAAATTAGTTTTCATTATTGATCGAAACTATCAACTCTTTTGTTTCCATTCCAAATTCTCGTGACCATGTGTATATAAATGATTTTTGGTACATGTCGCACGTATAGATTGTACAATTATTCAATTTTTATTATTAATACTCGAAATAAAAATGGAAAATTTTCATTATTACACGATAATTGGAGCGCTCAAAAAACTCAACAATAAACCATAGATTATTTGACTTTCCATCGCTCTGTATTAAGAGCTTTTTGGTGGAAGTTTGGTTAGTACGAATCAACGTTATAATACCTTTGAAAATGCCTTGAAAAGGGCGAAGTTTCGATTGACTCTTTCCACGAAGCTCGCATCAACATCATCGGGAATTAGAAACACTCTCGCTGTTCCCACTGGCAATCCGTCGTTTAACGTTCTTCGTGGATCAGAGGCTTTTGCCATTTTCGTTGCTTTGATTGAAACTGACCAGAGACCAGCTTTGTCCTGCAATTATCAATTTTTTTTTTCCGTTCTACAATCTTTAGCCGTTAATCGTCCTTTCGCTCAATAACGAATTCCCAAACTGCTCTATTACCCCCACTCAACCAATCACTGAGGATATATTTGAATATACGTGTATAACGGACAAGCGCAACCTTTCCCGGCGACCGGGAAGAAAAATCTGAAAAATCACGCTGTAAAAAACGGGGTTCGCGCAACCTCTCGCAGGGACTCTTTATGCGTGAAGATGTGCTAAAAATGCTATTCTAACGTTGTAATTACTTTTTCACAATAAATCAATCATATACTCGCGATTATGGTTATAACCAGTGATTTTTAATCGTTGCACCGTATTTTGTTTTTCTTTTCGTACTGTTCGTAACGTTTGTCGGTGTCGGAGCGCCGAACATATGCGATGTTTGCCGAGGATTCATCAATTGCACTAGTGGCGCCACTATGGAAACTCATGACTCAGCTGGTAAGACAGAGTAAGCACAGTTTAAATATTTTTAGATAGCTGGGAAGATTTTACAGTTTGGCATTTTGCGTCATTGCTGTATCACTTTTATCAAAGTTGCCAGAGATTCGCTTTGATTATTATCCAATGTTTTGCTAAAACAGATTCGTTTCATAGTTTCCTGACATACGATTAAAGCGAATATGAACAAATAGTATATCCCGCTCTTACCAACCGTCGATGTTGTGACAACCGGCCCGTAGTGTAGTGGGAATGCGTCACACAAGTACTTTTTGGGTAGCGGACGACGCTTACAATGTTATTCCACGAAAGAATAAATAATCATCAAAGAATATGTGGTATTTGAAAAAAAATCATCTTTATAAGATTTAGTAAATTAATCTTTGGATAACGTATTGTGTAACTTATTGTACTTAAGCATGATGTATTATCATTGCTATTATTTGCTATATTAAATATCTCTGGGGACATTATTTGTGAATTCCATTTTGATTGATTACGTTCGCATTTACAAATTAACGTGTATCTCTATTTTCACGTTTTTATATAAATTTTTCGATCTTCTAACAATATTTCATATTACAATGTTATTATTTTCTATTTTTCTTTTTTCAAGATAACCTAACTAGCGTATCGTTCACTGAAGAAACGTACGACGGCTGTCCAGATTCATTAAATTAAGGATAAAAACAGATGAATTCGAAAATCTTAATCGATAGCTTTTCTCCAAGGTATACTTTATAAAAAAATAGCTGATTCAAGTAGAATGAATCTTTTTTAATCGTTATCTCTTAAATTTTCATATATGGTCACCGAATAGATTAAATTTTTGTACTATTTATCAATGAACATTATTATAATTCCACTCTTGTTCAATAATTGAAATGGTTCGTTCGTTAAAATAGTATTCAGTGGAGCGTCATGAATAGCCAACGAATAATAAGAAAACGTTGCTCTCAGACATTTTTCAGTGATTTTCTTGCCTGAAGGTGATCGTCACCTTAAGCGATTTGCCACAATTTTCATTACTCGAATTACTAGTCCAAAAGCGAATCACATTCTTCCAGACTGTTCGACTCCGACGCGTCTCTGATACATTTTGAAACGTCCGAATGATTCTGCGAGTTTATCCGCTCTCTGGTTTCGCTACTGACTTCCGATACGAAATTTTCCTTTGTTTTATGAACCGTCACGCTTAATTGCTCTTTTCTCATAACCGACAAACGTTGCATTACGCCGAATCGTTTCAAACACTGATTCGGCGAAAGTTCTTTAGCCTCTTGTGCCAAAGCACATGCATCTTTCAATTTATGTCTATAATCTGTTTTGCCATATGTAGTCTGAAAACAATATCGCTCATTTATGTACCGGTACTTCAAAATCTCTCTTACACTAAAATTGCAATGGGTGAATTTACGGATTTCATTATGACGTGTCAGAGAAACTATAGGACAAAGCGTGAGAAGATTTCCAATAGCTCGGAGTAAGGTGTCAATTGATGAGAATCAAGGTATCAATCAAATTTTTTGAAATAGTTACCTTCTTAGGCATACTTTCTCCGCCAGGATTTGAAGAGAAAAGTTTTAGATTACGTTCCGGTTGCCAGTCGTATTCCAATGTGTTCTCGT
The DNA here is from genome assembly GCA_958009045.1 of Oxytorus armatus. NCBI lineage: Eukaryota > Metazoa > Arthropoda > Insecta > Hymenoptera > Ichneumonidae > Oxytorus > Oxytorus armatus. Next base: position 8,594,435 of record OY253751.1, on the reverse strand, counting down.
TGTTAAAGTATACAACGTGGTATTCAATCTAAAGATAAAAAGAATATATATATATATTGAATTTCGATTAAATAATAGTTTTTATTCAAAACGCATTTTTGCAGATACTGACCGGCTCTCTGACGGATTCCGGAAACTTGTAATGTTTACAAAGATACGGACAATAATCAATCATCGCCGGCCACCACGGATTCCCTTTCGGATGTGACCAGACGATGTCACCAACGTTGTATCGCTTTTCCATCGATTCTCTGATAGCCGCTTCGCTCGCTAATTCCGAATTTACGTTCGCCAATGAACGATCGAAGTATCTCGCTAAACAACGATAATTTCTCTTTCTTTTTAAATTTTTCGACTTCGTCAAAGATTTTTGTGAGCATCGAGCTACCAAACCGAATCTCTCCAATCTCTGAGAGGGTGACATTAATACGGCATTGTTTGCCAATGCACAAGCATCGTCCAAACGTTCGTTGAAATCTATCGTCCTAAATTTTGTCTGCAAAAAAAATTATACTTGTCGAGATTTAAAGCCGAAAAAACGATCTATTCGGTACGAGACACGGAGTACCAATGTTTCCAACAATCGTTACCTTTTTGACGATTTTTTCTGTGGCATTTTTAACGTAAGCTTTCAAATCTCTGTCCTTGATCCAAGAATACTGGATTTTTGTCGAATTGAACCATACCACGTGGTATTTTATCTAAAATGTAAAAAAAAAAACATTTTTAGCTTTAAACCATTGACACGATTTAGTAATAAACAATTTATATGTCTGAATCCCGCTGAATCGAATTCAACACTACCGTTGTAATGAATACTTCATTCTTCTGAAGGGGCACGAAGTGAAGGTGGGACTCCAAGACTAATATTCGAAAAAAATGTTTTTTTTTTTCCTTTTGGAAAAAGAAAATTGTATCGAAAATCGATACAACACACGAACGATTGTTCGGACTGTTTTGCTGATCGTGTAAACAAGGATTCCGATCGGTATGTACAAAAATTTAGTAGGAATTTTATTTTTACTTCCTCGGTACTGAACTTCGCGAAAATTACTGAATCGTTTGTGACTTCGTGAAAATTTAAATTTTTCGAAAAGTCTGACATTGACGATACACGCAGGGAAAATATTACAAGTTGAAACTTGAAAATTGCTTCTTTGAAATTTTACGCAATGCCGAAAACATCCTCTGTGAGAGGGCCAAAGTTGAGGAAAAACGATTCCTCGTAAAGGAGGACTTTCAGCATTGTGTGAAATTTCGCTGAAGCAACTTGTAAGTTTTAACTTGCAGCTTTTAAAAAAATATTTCTTTAATTATGAAAATAAAGCAATTTATGCAATTTTTTTAACTTCAAATTTGTAAGAATGGTGTTCATGATCGTAGGAACATTTTCAAGAATGGCTAATTTCAAATTTTCGATAGTATTTTTTTTTTTGTTAATTTGAAAAGGATCATGGAATCCTCTAATAAGTTTTTCATTGATTTTATTGAAGAAATTTGTTTTTTTTGCTTGCTTACAGGAATGGTAGACGATCCGACAAATTCGCAAAAGCGAAATTGTGTAGGACAATCGTGAATCATTGCTGGCGACCATGGATATCCATCGAGACGTGCCCACACGATACTTCCAATCCGATATTTGGTTTCAATGAGTTCTTCGCTCACTTTATCCGGTATTTTTTCCTCGGCAACGTCGCAAGATGCAAAATCCGGATCTACACAATCCGGGGACACAAGACACACACAAAAATCGTACGTTTAATCAGAATTTCATCTGAAGATTTACCAGCGAAGAAAAAAATCTTAACTAACTGTTGTTCATATGGCAAAACCATTTATCCGGTACTTCGGCGGGATCCTTGTATTTTTTGTCGATTCGCCATTTTCCACATTCGTTGTGACAGCACATTATCCACGTACCATCGTCTTGATGAAGCTCTAACCATCTTCCCCCGTTTTCCAACTCATTATCGTGATCGTTGTAATTTGATTCTGCAGCAATTATTCCAATTTATCGTCTCTATCGACATGTTTGTTTTATGAATTGAAGACATTTTGTTTACTTCGCCAGAATCATTGGAACATCAATGATTTATATTTTTTCTCATATCCGATGGATCTTCATGCAGGAGGGCAATGCTGTACATGCAGTTACTACAATTTTTCGTTCTAAAATTAATTACGACCGTTGTGTGAACTGAAGAAAAATGTTGACATCACGAGAATCATTGTAGCATCGATGATTTATATTTTTTCTCATTTCCGATAAATCTTCACGCAGGAGAGCAATGCTGTACATGCAGTTACTAGAATTTTTCGTTCTAAAATTAATTACGACCGTTGTGCGAACTGAATAGAAAATGTTGACTTCGCGAGAATCATTGTAGCAGCGATGATTTATTTTTTTCTGATTTCCAATAGATCTTCATGCAGAAGGGTAATGTTGTACATGCAGTTATCAGAATTTTCGTTGTAAAACTAATTAGACCCTTTTTGTAAATTGAAGAAATTTTTTACTTTACGAGAATCAATCGAATATCGATGATTTATATTTTTTCTCATTTCCGATAGATCTTCATGCAGGAGAGCAATGCTGTACATGCAGTTACTAGAATTTTTCGTTCTAAAATTCATTATGACCGTTATGTGAACTGAAGGAAAATTTTGACTTCGCGAGAATCATTGTAGCAGCGATGATTGATTTTTTCTTCTGATTTCCAACGGATCTTCATGCAGGAGGGTATTGCTGTACATGCAGTTATTAGAACTTTCGTTGTAAAATTAATTACAATCTCTTTTTAAATTGAAGACTATTGTTTTACTTCACGAGAATCATTGTAGTATCTATGATTTATATTTTTTTCTGATTTCCAATAGATCTTCATACAGGAGGGTAATGTTGTACATGCAGTGATCAGAATTTTCGTTGTAAAATTAATTACAACCTTTTTGTAAATTGAAGAAATTTTTTACTTTACTAGAATCAATGGAATATCGATGATTTATATATTTTTTTTGATTTTCAATACATCATCATGCAAGGCACCAATGATGTATTTGCAATTTATCTCGAAATTATCCATGCATTGATCTGAATATTTATTTACACGATGGAAAGAGCATCTCGAACAATGTCTCGTTCGGGATTTCCGATATCATTTCTTTTTTTTTTTGCAAACGATAAAGAATAAATACAGTTTTCCGACTTTTAATCATCGAGCCCCGTTCTTGAATTATAACATGAAATTCGTATTTTCGTTAAAACCGTCGATTATCGTAACACTTAACCTGACTAATCAAAATAAAAGAAGTAAAATTTTCAAACACCATTGAGTCGTAGTCGTATATTGTAAGAATTTGCAATATAATCTTTTGTATCCAACAAAACGCGGCTTCGTTTCGTAGGAATTGAATGACGACGGGCAATAAACTCAATTATAAATAACGACTAACTTATCGATAACATGCTATACTGTTATATTCTAATATGAGCAAATGCACCTTCGAGTTTCGAACGATTTTGCGAAACGATTAACTTCGAATGATTTTTCGTTAAACTCGTTTGTCCAATTTTTGACGAGTGTCCTTGTTGCGTTTCAGGAGAATTCGCCGTGTCGCGGACATTCTCCTTGTCGCATTTTGGCAAATTTTTACGACAATCCCGCCGAGTCGACGAGCGTAGTTTGCGCTTCGAATTGTTCGTTACACCGTGATCATCGCCGGTCCATAACGACGATGGAAATTGTTTCGGAGGCGACGAAATTCCAGAATCAAGGGATTCCCAATCTTCGACTTCCGGCTCCATGTACTCGAGCTTTTTACGTCTGAGATACATTCTCATTGTATTTTTCCGCTGTTTTATCGGAGCGTTCGGCACAATCGGTGAAAGTTTTTGATTTTCCGGTGTCGTTGTTGGAGGATTCGATTTCAACGATTCTTCCGATTTTCTGTGACGTTGATATCTTTTTGGCTACAAACAAAATTCTATTGTTATTTCGCCGAATAAAATTTTCATAAAATCTTCAGCAATCGGCATTATTGAAATGAAAAACTATTTTTTATTTTATTTTACATCATCATGAAGTATTGCCACTAAAGAATAGTAAAATCCATTATAAAACAATATCTCTCAATTATGCAAAATTATTGAAAACAAAAATCATAAAAAATTTTATTTCAAAACAATGTTATAATTATTTATTTAAAGAAACAAATATTTTAAATGTTATGTGAATTTCTTCGTATATTTTGCATCGTACATACATTTTTTTTTTTCTATCCTTATATTTAATATACGAGATAACAATGATATATTTTTTTATTACAAGATAATTATCCTGCGTAAAAAGGCCCGACAGGAAACGATAAAGAAAAACGATTTTGAGACTGAAATCGCGACAGCCATCGCGTTTTTCATTCCGCGAAATTCTTTCTCTATAATTTTCTATTGGGCTTTTCAGCCGCAGGCTTGCACGAGTACGAATAAACGTTAATACCTGTGGAAGCGCCTTGAAAATCGCAAAATTTCTGTTGCAACGTTCCACGACTCTCGCATCAACGTCTTCGGGAATCGGAAAGAGTCCCACTGAATCCACTTGAAATCTGTTGATTTGCGACCTTTGTGGACAGGAAGTTTGGGCCATTTTCGTATTTTTTCACCCGATGAATTCCAACCGATCGGAATACGTATCCTCGTTATAAATATAATTTTTTTCCTTTGTATATTCTTTTCCCGTTAATCCTCTTTTTTCGTTCGATAACAATTTCCCTTAAACCGCTTTATTACACCTGACTGAAATTAATCGCTAACGATATATCCCCAATACTCGTATAACGCAAAATTTTCGGATTAATCTTCCCTGACACTTGCGGAGAAAAAAAAATCTAAACGACGCGCTTTGATAAACGGGGTTCGCGAAACTTCGCGCAGGGACCACGGCCGGAAATGAACATTTAATCTCGATAATCGCAGCAATCGATGAATAAACATTTGAAAGTTTTTCGTTTACATTTTGAAGGCAAGTAAGAGATAGAAGCGTTGTGATGATGCGCCAAAAGCTAACTTTGAAATTACTTCATTTTTAATACGAGAAACAGCGATATTCCCGTGATTTTGATCATTATCAGTATATCTACAATCCTAGTACCATCATTTAACGTTTTTTTTTTTTTGCCCACCATTACTAATCGTTCATTTGATTTGTTGAGCGCCGCTCAGCCGAGAAGAACCGATGTTTGCCGAGATATCACGAGATTCGTGTGTCCCCTCTCCCCCTCATGTACACACAAGAGAGCGCTCGCTGTGCGCCCACATGGAAAATGGTGGCCGAGCAGGCAACGGAGTAACACCGAGGCAGAGCTATTCGCCATCGTTGATGGGCGCACAACGAGTCTCGTGAGCCTTGCTGCGCCTTATATTATCGCTATCTTACGTTTTTTTGTGCTTAATACTATCGTGCATTGTGTCGTATCGTTGGAAAAAACGTTACGGAACTGTTTGGAGGTAAGAATTTGTCATATACGCGTAATTGTAGATACGAAATAAGTCAATGAAACATTTTTTTTTGGCTATACTGACCATCCGCTTTCCCGTGGATATAAACGATTTTGTACGCATGCGTTAACGCGGGAACGATAACTTTACGTGTGTATATAACTATCTCTCTCGCTTTTACACGAGAAACCTCTCCGCCGCCCTCCCCGCATCCCGCGGAGTTTCAATAATAATACGATAAAACGAATCGCCGGTTCGTATACCTCGGAAACAGTTTTGTTACTTTCGTAATTGCCAATTGAACGAAACGTTGAAATTGTTCGAGTTATTTTACCGACGGTCAATTCTTCGCGGTTCTCGTTGCAAAATTTGTACTTGTCTATACATTTCTTTTTTCTTCCGCCTCCATACCGCGCATTTGCGCTCTTTCGTTGAATAAAACTTTTTCGTAACGAGAACATTAAATTTTTGAATGTCGTCGACTTTTTATGTAATAATCTAATGAAGCTGAATTTTATAGGGTTCTATTTCAATTTTTCGTAAAATTGCCCGCGATGAAATACGTAAACGATCAGCGAACGTTTTCATATATGGACTATAAACGTTTGAAAACGTGATGAAAACGTTTTGATAAAACATTGCGAGGCATTGCATATGGATGTATTTGTTCGTTTTTTTTTTTTTTTTCATTAATCGAAAAAAGCGCTATTATGTGTAATGTAAATTGATAATATAATAATAGTAATTAAGAAAATATAGAGAATGATAAAGGAAGAAAAATGCTTATGATCATCAAATTCATTCCATATAGTTTTGGCTCATTTGTCGATTAATGGCGCAAATATTTTAATATTCTCAGTGAATGTTTCTTGACATGGCTGAAAAAAAATTGCTCAAGCCTGTACAAAGCGTAAGTTTCTTCCGAAGTACTTTATGTCGCGACGGACGGAGCTTATAAAAAATTACAGCATCTAAAATTGTAGAAACTTAAAATTTAAAAAACAAAAAAATCTCATAGAACCGGCTTGAAATAACAAACACAAATAATCTGTAATAACTTCCTCTGTCGGTAAAACAATGTTTCAATTAAAGTGTTTGTAGCGGTTTAGTAAAATAGAGACGCGCACCTTAAACAGCGGGATGACGAAAGTTTTGAGTACCTTTAATTTTTTTTTGAGTAACATTAAGTCATGGTTGTAAGTACCGTTATCGTTATATATCACCAATGACGATAGACAGATTAAATTGATTCATTCATTAAAACGTTTTCGTTTATTTTCAAATAATTTGTTGGCCAATTAGGAAAACAAGAAGGATGTCTTCGACCCAGATCGATCGTCCGACGAAAGTTGGTCACGTAGGCAACAAGAGAGACGGCGATAAGTCGCGCAAGCTCTTCAATACGTCGCACAAGAAGCATAAACACGACGAGGGTCGTCATTTTAAATTTGGACGCAAGAGATTGCAGAGTTTTACGGCGAATGGCAAATTTTTTCCGCCTTACAAGAGACGCAAGAACGAAGGAATGATAATACCGCCGACAAAATTTCTCCTTGGCGGTAACATATGCGATCCGTTGAATCTCAATAGTATGCAGGACGAGGAGATAAATCGTGCTATGAACGCCGTCACACCAAAATCAAGTCCGTTGCCAACGCCAAAACATCGTAAAGGCACGATCGAAGTTATAATACCGCCGAACATTTGTGATCCGTTGAATCTCAGTAATTGCAACGACAACGAGGAGTACGAGAAACAATTGATATCGCCGACGAAGAAAGGTGCGAATAAACGACGAAACCGAAAGAGAAAGAGAGCGTCGTCGGGTTCGGGTAAGGACGATGGTAATGAGACGATTGAAACGACGATTAATGAGATAATTGTCGTTCAGCCAGAACCAACAATTGTCGCACAACCCGATGAAATTGTTCCTGTTGAATTGGTCATTTGCGAATCATCGAGTCCGCCAAGAACGTCTAACAATTTACTCGTTAAAACGGAACCAAAATTGGAAAGTCCCGCGAAGGATAAAAATAAGCTGCGTCTCAAGGGTCTCGATGATCCGAAGGACAAGCGTTTGAGAAAAATCGATTTAAAGGACAAAATCGTTAGTCCCGTTATACCTCAACCGGGCGCTTGGAAACCCCGATTACCGCATCGTCCGTGTCAGGACAAGAAGAAGAAACAGCAACAATTGCCAAATTTTCGTGTTAAAGACGCGCGTTATCAGTATGGCAATTACAACAGATATTACGGTTATCGTAATCCTCATCAGGACGTCGATACACGCTTGACCGTGTTCGCTCAGCGAAAAGAATTATTTCACGGAAAGGATGTCCTTGACATTGGTTGCAACATTGGACACATCACGCTCTCGGTAGCTAGAGATTTGGCGCCTCATAGCGTGACCGGTATCGATATCGATCGCAAACTAATCGGTATAGCTCGAAAAAATGTTAAACATTATGTTAATTGCGTCAGTTCACCGGCCAGCAACGACGACGGTATCGGTGCTAAAAATTATTGCGATGCCAGCTTCTTTCCGCTCTCAATGCCCATCAATTATGGACCCATCGACGTACCTGGCTTTACGAAGAATGAGGATCACAAGGGATTTCCTTACAACGTTACGTTTGTTCAGGTAAAAAAATATTGTTAAGTTGTGTTTGATGAATTTTCCGGATTAAAGGATTTTTTCGATCGTATAATATGATTGGAAAAAATTCGATTCTACAAAATTCAATTAATCTTCTGCCGATGTGCAAGTTTTAATTTGCACCTTTTTTTTTTGCAAGCACAGGAAAGCTTTGCTGTTATGTTTCTATAGAGCCAAATCCCTCACCTTATATTTATTTTTATCTTTTATATTTTATTTTTATGACTTTTTTTTAATGGACTTTAGTTTTTTTATTTTTATGACTTTTTTTTCAATGACATATTTTGTCCATGCAGACTTATCTATCTCATTAAAAGTTTCTTTTGTTTTACAGGGTAACTACGTTCTCGAGGATGACGCATTGCTGACTTCGGAACAACCACAATTCGATACGATTCTTTGTCTCTCAATCACCAAGTGGATACATCTGAATTTTGGTGACGCGGGTTTAAAGCAGGCCTTCAAACGTATGCACGCACAATTACGTCCCGGTGGTGTTTTGGTTCTTGAACCACAAGGTTGGGCCAGTTATGGGAAAAAGAAGAACTTAACCGTGAGTTTTTTTATTTCTTTTTTTCTTCTAACGTACGTTTATTCAAAGGAACAATAAAAACAGTTCTTTATTCGTTAAAATTTCTTAAAACATCCAGTACATTTTTAATCGAGAATCATCGTTAAAAATTTGTTTCCCTTTGAAAATGTGGATACGAAAAATATCCAAAGATTTATTGGCCCGACTTCAGCCAAAAGCCTCTTTACCGAAAGGTTGTGTAAAATATGTAAAAAATCGGTAATATTTGTTTCAGGAACGAACATACAAGACCTATCAGAGCATCGACTTTTTTCCACAAAAATTCACGCAATATCTGCTATCGTCGGAGGTGGGTTTCAACAAATGCGAGGTCGTCTCGATTCCGGCACATCCGTCAAAGGGCTTTCAGCGACCTATACAATTGTTCACGAAAGCCGGCACGAGTCCCGTCAATACAACGACAACCGTAGCGTCGTGCGGTTCGTTACGTTTTGTCGGTAGAGAACAGAAGCTAAAGGACCGCGAGCGTAGAGCCTTTGAGCGTGATTTATTTCCTCAGGAATTGCCAAAATTCGGCAATCTCTCGGATCTCAGTCAACGTAGCAGCGAATCAATGAGTCAGTACGAACAGCTTGAGAACGTTTACGCGCCGAGTACAACGCCCTGTTACGATACGCCGAGTCACAATGCGGAAAACAGTCAACCGTTCGAGCCGGAAAAAATGTGTTACGTCGACGTCAGTACGACTAGCGTCGACACGAGCAAACAAGAAATTTCATCGACGGTCGGCGCGAGTACGTCCTTGTCGCAAGAGCCAAGAATTAAGGAAAATACGGATTTGGATAATCAAACAATCGATAGAAGCAATATTTTACATCGAAAGAGAAAAATCGACGATACATCGTTACAAACAAATGCGCAAACGTGTAACGGCGATATTGAAATTAGCGAGTCATCGGGAATAAAAAGATCTTGCGATAACGCGAATGAAACAATCAAAGATGACAAATCTCCGAGCAATAATCGAACCAACGTTATCTCCAGCGAAAAATTGTTCAATAATCAAAATGACATCGCACGTGAGAAGGAAGAATCGCTCACGAATCACCGGAGGGCTGAACAAACGGCATGTTCCCGTGATATTGAAACGAAAATGGAAAAAACGTAAACGCGCTTGTTCTTCCCTTCAAGTTTCAACGACAACAGCAACAACAACAACAAAAATTTATACGCGCTGTTACAGATTCGCTGTGATTCCTAGCCTAATCATTCACAAGTTTATTCAACATTGGAACACTCCTCGCGATGAGTGTGAGTTGATCGACGATTTATCATCAATTACTTTTCTCTTACGCAAAATCTTCTTTCTTTCTTTCTTTCTTTTTTTTTTTTTTTTTTTTTTTGGTTACGTAAATCCCACTCGTTGAGCTTGGAAATCCGTCTTGGGCGATTTATTAGTTTCTCTTTCTGTAAAAAAAAATCCCAGGCTGGTAGAGAAAATAGAGTTTTTATTTTTAACGACCATTTTTTTTTCGAGCTTTACAGTTTTCTCGATTTTAGAGGACATTGAACGAAAAGTAATTCATAATTCATTTTTTTCGAGATTCATTGAGATGACATATTTTTCAAACTTTGCACGTCGATATGAATAATTAACATTTGTTTATTCCATAATTTGTTCGACATTAATTCTTCATTCAAATTTTACTCTTGTTCGTTGTGCACTACCCGTCATGAGATATTTCTTTACTGAAAAATCTTACGCCAAAAAAAAATACTGGGTCGCACTCTTATTCTTCCAACCTGACGATTTTTTCCTTTTCTTTTTAACCGACGAAACATAATCAGCAATATTATCCAAGAGTGAAAATTCTCAAATGCACCGACGGTGTAGCAATATCCGCGATTTTCCGTTAAAAATTCGTTGTATCTGATCTGTAATTACGTACGAGGCTCCCGAACGCATTGTGTGCCGGCTGTGCCTGTATATACAAAAAAAAAAAAAGAAAGAAAGAAGAAAAAGACGATTGCGAGATCGAAGTTTGAATGAAAAAATTTTTTAAACCAAAAAGAAAAACTAAAAATAATTTCGTGCCTACGGTGTTTGCACTGTATCGCGATAACGAGCACGTCGCGCGTCTAAGAGGTTGCTCGATCGAAGACTGACTTTTGGCTTTACAAAGAAAAACAAAAACAAAAAAAAATCAAGAAAAAACTGAAAAAATGAAGAAGAAAGGAAGAAAAACGGATCACGAGACGCAAAAGTTTAAAGACGTAAGACAAAAAGGAGGAAGAAAAAATTAATGAGAACGGAGAAATTAAGAAGAGGAGAAAAAACGATAGAATAGAAGAAGCAATGTCTATATTGTATGTATGAAAAAAAAAATAGCGATAATCGAGGATCGACTTTAATTTATTGTCGGTAGCGAGATATAGAGCACCCCCCGAAGAGTAAAATAATAAGAAAAAGAGAAACGTGATTTTTTTTTCTTCGTCCCACGTTGATCGTGGCAACCGGCCACGAATTGTACCATAAATTACTAGAATTGAAAAAAAAAACGGAGTTTCATGATTTTATGAAGAAAAAAAAATGTGTACATTGTTGTTTGAATGATTCGGGGATGATAAAAAAAATTCTGAAACTCCGTTTTCCGTTATTCGTAGGGTGACTTGCCGATTGAATAAACATTGCGAGTGAAGGAACATTTCGCGTTAATGTACGTGCAGAAAAAATATTCCTTCATCGGGTTTCGTCGTCTGCTTAACTGTTTTTTCAATAGGCAAGTCACGCTATCGCGAGCGTTATTAACAATAAAAATACAATGAAAAGACACGGGTGTTGCTCCGATTCGTAAGAATATATATTTTTTTTTGTCAAAATTCTCGACCCAACGAGAGAAAATGAAAAGATTTCTCATAGATTTACGTGTAGCATCTAGATTTTCACACCAATGAGAGATAGCAGGGGAATGGTTGTTGTATATTGTGTGCTTCGGGTTTTACAATTCGAACAACGTGAAAATGTGAGATGCACGATAAATCAACTTTTTATTAATCTATATCCCACTTTGTTCATTACGAATCTTACAAAACGGAGATATACGAAGAACAATTAAAAGAGAAAAGAAAAACGACCATACATTCGAGAATAAATGAGAAAGAGAGAAAACAGTACGGTTGTTACGATTAGATTGCCGAAAAGTTTTAGTTTATAGGAAGAAAAAAAAACTGTAAATTTAACGTATTTTTAAATCCGCGAATATATCGTTTCGTAGTTATTTATTTAAAAAATTGAAATGAAAAAGAAAACAACAAAAAACATTAAGAAACAATCCTCAAAATTCACAACCAAAACCACTTTCGAAAAAGCGCCGGAAGTATTAATGAATTATGATTTAGGAATATTATCCGTTCGAACGTCGGGCGGAAGAAAAGTGAATCGAAGAAATTGCGAAAAGAGTGAACCCGATGAGTGAAAAGAAAGTAACTTTTCTTTGGCCAAGCTCGAACGGTGTGTCCGTATAAAAAACACAACATCACTTATTTGTTGCTGTAGCTTATCATCAAACGATAAAACATACGAAATCTTGTAGAAATTTCAAATTGAAAATATTATACGAGCAGAAACGATTTAATCGTGAACAAAAGAAAAAGAGAAAAGTATAATTTTTAGGATCGCTTTCTATAAAGAGGTAATATCGTCGAGTGAAGATAAAACAGAAGAAAAAAATATATATATATACAAATGGATTTTCTCTAGCAGAGACAATCTTGTTGTTATTTTGGTGATGGCGTTCCGCTCGTGTTCCTGCATTCTCGCGAATAACATTTATCCCGAGAATGAACGTACAAATTACGTACAATATTTAGAAGCAATTGAAATATTCGAAAACAACATAAAATAAAAATCGCTATCGCGAAGTTCCGATTTCCAGTCTCACGTATTCTTTTCGTGCGTCTCGTGCTTTGGTCAGCGTGTTTGTTGACTGTTACACGAGACGGAACGATGAGATTTTTTTTGTTTTTTTTTTCCGACCTCGGGACATCGCGAACGTGAGACACAAAAATTATTAGCACAAAATCGATTCTGGACGCAATCACGTTAGATGTTCAATCGACAGGAAATAAAGAAAATATTTAATTGAAAAAGAAGATAAAAGGAAGAAGAAATAGGCTACTTAGAAAAACTTACCAGAGAAATGCATACTGTATAAAAAAAAAAAAAATACTGTGAGGAATATTAATAGTGTAATAAAAATATCATTTTAAATCGCCAACTTCACAAACGCGTCAGTCTTTATTTTTCACCTCCCACAAATACCATACAAGTTTTTTTTATATTTGTTTAAAGTTTGCGATATATCCCCCTTATTTGCCACCTAAAAAGAATAATTTCTATATTAATGAAAACTCAGTTATCGATATAAAGGTAATATATCTCAGTTGCGTAACGAGTCGATTTAAAAACAAAAAAAATTACCTGGCATCGAGGCTTCTTGTGATTCCGTCCACGATGCTAGCGTCCCTGGCGGCCACGAAAAGTTTCAATATAAGTGAATCGTCAGCCGTTTCCTCCCCTACTCCACGCCACTTACGTACGCGTTAGATCAAATAACGCAAAAGTAAAAAAAGAAATCGTCGTGTAAATGTCATTATTCTTATTGTTCACTGTTAATTTCCATATTCACGGTCAAGCTTTAACATTCCGCGTACATAGTAAAGGGAAAAAGATTACGGAAACAGCTGCGACTCTACAAACGGCGCCACTTGAGCGTCAGATATGATGGCCGATTGTAAACAAACCTGCAGTGTCCACAGCCTTCTCGATCTCTAAAATCTAAGTCGTGTTGCCCAAGTCTAAGATGCAACTGCTCGTACTCTACTAAAGCGAATAAAAAAAGAAGTGAAGTTTTTGTCGAGACGAAAGTCTCTGGTACTTGGCGCAAAGCCTAAAACCATAATGGACGAGGAAGAAAGTCCAGTCTCTGGCGCACAATCCAGGCAAACTGACGAAAGAAGAAAACGAAGAAAAACAAGAGTGTGATAAACATTGTTAGGAAGGAAGGAAAGAAAAATGTTTTCGTTCGAGAAGTATTTTATTTCGTGAGAGCGCAAAGGTAAGTACATACGACATACTTTCTCCGTAGGCAGGTTTCCCCCTCACTATATATATAGGATCGAGGCACAGGCTCAATCGAATTATCATTAGTTTTACTCAAATCTAAATAACTATAAATATATATATGTATATTCATATGTCTATAATAATAATAATAATAATATGTTATGTTTGCGAACGAGGGTGGTGGACGTACTTTTATTAACATGCTACGTGTCGGCCAGCGACACATATTTTAATTTTCGCGTGCGCGAGACCAAATCCTAACAACGAGAGTCCCAAGTTTTCAAAGGTTTCATGAAAATATCGTGATGTGATAAACCGATGACTTTTCTAATAAAGGCATCTTTTCGATACACACACGCACACACACATTAGCGAAATTTCATTCGTTCGAACACTTTTTTTTAACGCATAAAAAAAAGTCTCCGATACAAAAGTAAATAAGAGCTCGATGTGTTGCACGTGTAAAGGAAAAAAAGATACGTTCGTACGATCGGCTGTGGGAATCTTTTATCCTAGTACCATTTGTCGTGGGTTATAACCCTCGTTGCTGGTGCTTTTTTACTTTGGTCTCGCTCTTTACGAGAGTGTGTGCTTACGCTGAGATTGAATTAATGGAGTGTGCTTCCGAAAAGCTAATCATTAAAAACTGATTATCCAAGTATTTCGGGACGCCCGCGTCCCTCTATTTTTCTTCCCGCTCGGTTTCACGGATCATGAATTAACTGTATATATATATGTATGTATATAAATTTGTATATTAAATTTATGTCATTGGCATTTTCCAAGGCATCGAATTTTTATTGCAACTAAAAAATTTGTCGGAATGAAAGCATTTTTGGCTTCGCCCTCTAATGGCGCCATGCGCAACTCTTCAAAGACTCCACCTCAAAATTTCAAACTACAATTACTCGTAAATAGCCGAATGGAATTTTATGAAATTTGAACTATACATGCAGCATTGTAGCACGAACGGAGTTACACCAAAGTTTTTTTTTCACATCAGTGAGAAACAATGAAATATTCGGGAAAGAATTTTCGTCGGTAAGTGGGCGATCTGGCTTATCGTCAGAAAAAAAATGTTACGAAATTTCTTGTGATTTCGCGTTTCCGTGAATAAACTACGTAACGGTGGGTATCTGCGTGGAATAATAGTGTATAGATTGACAAATTCTCATTGAATTCTATTTCAGCGATTTTTGATAGCCATTTCTGTATACATTTTTTTTATATTGTTGAATGTTAATTGTGGGAAAAATCGGTAAAACTCGAAAATTTGAGAAATTTTTTATATTCCTCTTTGTCTAAAATTATTGCGTCTGAAAGAATTTTGGTAAATATGGAGCAAATGGGGCCCACTTCCGATTGACTTGCCTTTAATATATGTTGTCTAGGGACCCTTTCTGAACAACTTTTTCCTCTGACACAATTTATCATTTCGGTCGTCATTTAGTAAAAAGTTATTAACAAATAAAGTTAATAATGCATATAGCTATTTTCCTCATAGCAGCCAGTCCCAATCATCTTGTCCTTCACATGTGTTGTTAAGAATACCCCCCTGAGTAACATACCAAAAGTTTTATCCGTCCTCATTGTTTGTTAAAAAGTTATTAACAAAAGGAAATTCATAAATAGAATATGAAATACTTGCATGGTGGCCAGTACACGTATGACCGGAGGGGCTGCGGCCCCCCTGCCCCCACCACATACCAGCCCATAGACAAACCAAAAACAACGCCAGTAACCTAAAGAAACAAACAGACAAACCCAACAAACACACAAACTAACCCAAAACAAACCCAAAACCCAAACGAACAAACCCAACAAACAAATCCAAAACAAACCCAAACCAAAAAACCCAAACCCAATAAACAAACAAATTCAAACCAAACCCAAACCCAATAAACAAACAAATCCAAAACAAACAAAAAACAAACAAGAATAAATAATGAATAAAACAAACAATTGTTTGTTTATATGTTTGTTTGCATTGTTTTTGGGTTGTTTTTGGTTTGTCTTTGGGCTGGTGAGTGGAGGATTGCAGGGGGGCGCAGCACCCCCTCTCATGCGTGTGCTGTTCACCATACACTAGAACAAGTAGTACATGTTTGATTTATGAAACTTTTTTTGTTAATAACTTTTTAACAAACAATGAGCGACGGATAAAACTTTTTGTATGCTACTCAGGGAGGTCAAACCAAAACCAAACCAAAAAACCCAAACCCAATAAACAAACAAATTCAAACCAAACCCAAACCAAAAAACCCAAACCCAATAAACAAACAAATCCAAAACAAACAAAAAACAAACAAATATAAATAATGAATAAAACAAACAATCGTTTGTTTATATGTTTGTTTACATTATTTTTGGGTTGTTTTTGGTTTGTCTGCGGGCTGGTGAGTGGAGGATTGCAGGGGGCGCAGCCCCCCCTCTCATGCGTGTGCTGTTCACCATACATTTGAACAAGTAGTTCATGTTTGATTTATGGAACTTTTTTTGTTAATAACTTTTTAACAAACAATGAGCGACGGATAAAACTTTTTGTATGCTACCCAGGGGTGTATTCGTAACAACAAATGTGAAGGACAAGATGATTAGGACTGGCTGGTATAAGGAAATTAGCTATATGAATTATTAACTTAATTTGTTAATAACTTTTTAATAAATAACGACCCCCAATTGTGTCAGAGGAAAAAGTTGTTCATGAAGGGTCCCTACACAACATATATTAAAGGCCAGTCAATCGGAAGTGAGTCCCCTTTGCTCCATATTTACCAGAATTTTTAACAATTCTTCATCTTATTGATGGACCAAGCTGTGTGAAAAATAAATTATGCGACGAGAGAATTTTGTAGAATCTTTGGATGAATTTATGAAATTAGCTTGCGAATAAAATAAAAATTCAATTTTTACTAAATGGAGTACCTCCGGGCAAACATATCCAAAATTGATTTTTGTTTTTTTTTTTATACGCAATTCCCAAACATACTTAGAACACTGTCCCAGTGTCTTAATTACGAAAACAATGATTAAAAATTACCGGTTACGTACTTGAAAGAGGAAAAACGCCTGGAAAACGGACATAAATAAATTTATATATATAACTATATATACCACGTACAATATTAATTTATCTGAACGTCAATTAAAACGTTTCATAGCATGATTGTTGTCGTCATGATAAAACATCGCAGTGTGCGTCCATTGAACATCGCAATAATAGGCACGATTGTCGTAAATCATGCTTGCGAACAAATTTAATGTCATTGACGCTTTTCGTTTTAACGCTTTATCATTCAGGCTCTTATCGCGTCACGCAAATTTTACGAGTTAAACGTAACGCGATAAGAGGCCAAAAAAAAAGCGCAAACGTTTCGCGTCCGACAGAAAACTTTGGGTATCGGTAATTTAGAATTTTTATAGTTATTTTGTTTTTTTTTTTTTCGTCATTCTTTATCCCACGAATAAATCAACGATAACAAGTATCGCGAAAATGTTCTAAATTTTCCTTTGATTTTACAGCTTACTCGGGCTCGTGGTACATTGACCGAAAGGAATCGAAAAGTTAACGAGGTGAGGAACGGCAGTTACACCCGGCTCGAACGTGAATTCGAGTCGGCTATGTGCTTACATCAAGATGGTTCATATTCAAGGAGTTTTATTTTTATTATTACGGCCTAATTGTAAAAAGAGTACCAAATCAAGAGGCAAAATATCGTCCTCGTAAAACATCCCCGTGATTGGACAATATCTGTAGGTCATTATACCGAAAATTGAAATCTCATTCAATTTTAAATACTACTCAAACTTGATGATATCGAAAAATCGATGCTATTAATTTTCCAGAATGAACCGAGTGTTCAATCAAAATTTCCATTTTTTTTCGTCAACTTTTCTTTTTCTTTATTATTTAAAATTTAGATTTAACGCCATTTTTGCAAGTAGTGCGTGAAAAAAAAAAAATTAAATTGAATATGAACCACCCTAAGATCGTCGCAACGACATTGCTTTTTTCATTCATGGTCGTAATAATAATTTTTTTTTTCATTCATCGTAACTTCTTTCTTTTCCATTCGTCGTAATTAATTTTCTTTTTCGTTCGGCGTTGCAATGAATTTTTTTTTCTTTTCATTCAACGTTGCAATGGATTTTTTTCATTCATCATCTTTGATGAATTAATTTTCCATTCGTTGTAATTCTTTGCTCGTTTTTCATTCGCGAAATGTGCGAAAATTTGACAATTCATTCGTCAACAAGCTCCCAGAGCATCAGAGCGGCGTCTGTACCGCCGACGGTCACGACGTTCTGATCGTTGTAAAGAAAACGCGAACAAGCGACCAGCGAACTGTAAACCTTTTCCTCGACGTATTCGGCCTTCGCGCTCGTACACGGATAACGAAAGAGCCTTAGATAACCCTCGGCATCGCCGCTCACGAGCATATCGTGAGCCGCCGAACGACTCGACGTCGTTAAAACCGTTGTTAATGGGTAATAACGATTGTTCCACATGCCTAAAGATTGGAGTGAAAAAAAAAACAGTTATAGATCATTTTATTGACGAATAGGCAGCGATTAGATAATTTTTTTTTAAATGGTGTTAATTGAAATTTGTATATTGCTTTCTTGTCGTTTTTGCGCATTGGCAAATTTTTCCTCAATAAGCGCGAGGCTTTTTTTTATTTTGGCTTCTTCGTAGAGGAAGCTTTGTGTATGCGAAATAATGATATGGAAGCAATATGTAAATTTTAATTTGCATGATTTTTCGCTCCCTTAAGCTGATAGCGCAAGGTTTGCTGGATTTTGGATAGATTTTTCGAAAATATGAAAATACCATAAGTAAAGAATGGTTTTATCAATTCTCTTCTAATTTCAATACCAAATTTTCTTCTACGATACCGACGTAGCAAGTTTTAACTCCCAATAGCCCAAAAAATCCGAGCCTTAACAGACAGCTATAGAGATTTTTTCGAAAAAAAATTAAAATTTCGAAAATTCAGAACGCCAGGATCGATTTTCTCAAAATTTAATAGCAGCATTTGATGATAATCTATTTGCGTAGAAAGTTTCATCTCAAATTGGAAAAAAAAAAAACGATATTAAAAACGATTTAATGACAAAATAATAGTGACTATTTATTGTGAAAAAAATGAAATAATTATTTTTCCAATAACTATTCTTTTTGAATGGTAACATTATTTAAATAATAATTCGTGATTATTTCGGTGGAGAAATGATCATGAAGAATTGTTCGAATAAATACCATCACTCTTTGTGGAAATGGTACATATATAATTGAGGAATTGTAAAAACGTTTTTTTTATACGAAATTATGATGTAGGTTTCGGTATCGCTACATTGCGATAAATCGGCAAACAAAAACCTTTCGATACTCACCAGATACCATGTAACCGACTGTACAGTTGTGAGTGTACCATTTGACGTCTTTCATTACGAGTGGACTCTTCTCCGAAGACAGTGCTTTGATGTCCCCTGAGGAAATAAATAAAATCAACGAAATGATAAAAATTAATGAAATAAATAAAATTATAACGATTAATAGAAGCCATAAAATCGACAAAATATAAATGAATTCACTCGGCAATTAGTCTCGTCGCAATAAACGTCCGTACTTCGAGTACAACTTACAAAAAACGAGATCGTAATCCTGCGTCACAGTCTGCAGGAATCTGCTGTCCGAGCTCCAATCGAGTTGAACAAGCGGTTGGGCACCGCGAATCTTATTGCTCTTTTTGTACGAAAAACCATCGCGAGACACTCTGAAAAGATAGACGCTACCATTTTGCGAACCCATCGCCACGATCTCACCGGCTGTAAAGAAAAGAGGCAACATAAATATGAAAAATCTAACGATAAATTAATTTCATGATGAATTCCAGCGTTCAGGTATCATTAACGAAGATCACGAAAGCTGCAAAGTCCGCGTTATTTAAAAAAAATATAGAAAATTAGTTGTGAAAAGTGTAGAAATCATTTTTTTTTAACTTCGACACTGATTTTCACTGAGAAATAGTAGTGCTTGCTTGAAAAGTGCAAAACGGATTGAACAAAGCTCACTGGGATTATATCCGATGCAAGATAGAGGCGATCCACAGACTCGGAGAGTCGCCACCGCGGCGCCAGTGTCGGCGGCGAGTACAAGAAGATGGCCCTCCGATGATCCAGCGGCTAGCGCAACACCAAATGGATGGAAAGCTATGCAAATGCACTCGAAGCCAACCTAAAAATGAATTTACCATTGTTTTACATCTGTACAATAACGAAGATGAAAAAAAAAAAATTTTCATCAAAGAAAATGGACATTTTTGTTTTATATTCTTTTTTTTTAATTCAATTTTTTGTAAATAAATAAAAATCGTGTTTAAAGAAACCTGTGTCGTCCAGAGAAGTTTGTGCCTTCGCCAGAGTGCAATATTCTTGTCGTGACCGGCAGTGGCGAAAACCTCGTCGTCCGGATGAACGGCGAGACCCCATAATTGTCTTCCATGACCGAAAACCACCTGATTGAATCGCCTCTGTAACGAACCCTCGACGATATTATTCCTCGTCGTTCCCACGTAAATGTTACCGTCGTTTCGACCGGGTCGTTGAGGATAAATACTTCGTACACCACCGGCTGTCTCTGGCAACTGTGTTAAATACATCGAGAATCAATAGTAATTAGCAAATTCTCATGACGAGCCCCGAGTGCAGGGAAAATTTATACCAAATACGTTTATAGCCAATATCTAACAGATACATTGAGAAAAACAAATTCATTCGATTTTTATATAGCTCAGTTCAATTACATGAAATCTAAGGCAATTGAATAAATTTGTACTTGAATTAAAAGAACTGGTTTACACAATTTGCTACTCGGACAATTATTAGGAGAATACATTTCATAAACTTCAAATGAATCGTGTTTATTTTATATTTTTCAACCAAATACATAAATAAGTAAAGAATAATTAATAGGTAAAACGAAATTATTTATCTATTCACTAATAGATGAATAATTTCGGTTTACCTATTAATTATTGTTTAAAATATGCGAAACGAGATACGCGAATAAATTTATGTATATATTATGATTTTGATAAAAGTTACTTTTTATCTGATATTCGTATTGTTGGGGAGAAAAAATATACGAATATCAGTCAAAATGTAACTTTTATCTAAATCATAATATATAAATTTATTTGCGTATATCGTTTCGCATATTTTTCACGGCTTGACACGAGAAACCATGGATTTAATCACGAAAATGAGAATGAACGTTCGGTGTAGATCATCGCGAATCCACATCTCGCACGTTCTTTTTCTCTCTCGCACTATTTTATCGTTTTACGTGTGTGATCGTTAGGTGCATATAACGGTACGTATCGTTATAACACGTATTCTTTGGCTGAAAATGCGTGTAAATTCGATATTATTACACCAACTTGACTTCACGTATCCCAAGTTTCTCGTGTGAGCTACCCTGGGAGTTGCCAGGTCTTAACGCGAGAACGTCACGAAGGTACTGGATCACCATTATACCTAGTTCTATTTGACCGAGTATGACCACTTCAAATGTACTTCGGGTTATTTCATCCCCTATATATTTTCTCCACGCTATTAGCGAGATTACCGAGTCCCTTTGTTGAGTATATAAAAACTTTTTTTTGTCGTGCCAACACCAAATTTAATAGCAGCGCGGCGAACAGATCTTAATCCCTTGTAGGATCTTCTACAATGCTATTTCTGCAGGCAGCAGTAGCAGGCTGATTTCCCGAGTGAAACGAACATTTGTGGTACTACGAATGTTGGTGGTCCTTCGAACGTTTGTGGTATATATTACTCAGAACTCGGCTCGAAACCATGCCCGCCCAACTCGGAACGTTCGTAAGACTACCAACGTTCGTAGTCCTACGAATATTCGTTTCACTCGGGGAATCAACCTGCTGGACTATAAAAGTGGCGAGTCATGGCTAAGATTACGCAATCATTATTAGGCATAAAGATGAGTCATAAAGATAACTCATGAAGATGAGTCATAAAGATAACTCATGAAGATGAGTCATAAAGATGAGTCATAAAGATAACTCACGAAGATGAGTCATAAAGATGAGTCATAAAGATGAGTCATAAAGATGAGTCATAAAGATGAGTCATAAAGATGAGTCATAAAGATGAGTCATAAAGATGAGTCATAAAGATGAGTCATAAAGATGAGTCATAAAGATGAGTCATAAAGATGAGTCATAAAGATGAGTCATAAAGATGAGTCATAAAGATGAGTCATAAAGATGAGTCATAAAGATGAGTCATAAAGATGAGTCATAAAGATGAGTCGTAAAGATGAGTCGTAAAGATGAGTCGTAAAGATGAGTCGTAAAGATGAGTCGTAAAGATGAGTCGTAAAGATGAGTCGTAAAGATGAGTCGTAAAGATGAGTCGTAAAGATGAGTCGTAAAGATGAGTCGTAAAGATGAGTCGTAAAGATGAGTCGTAAAGATGAGTCGTAAAGATGAGTCGTAAAGATGAGTCGTAAAGATGAGTCGTAAAGATGAGTCGTAAAGATGAGTCGTAAAGATGAGTCGTAAAGATGAGTCGTAAAGATGAGTCGTAAAGATGAGTCGTAAAGATGAGTCGTAAAGATGAGTCGTAAAGATGAGTCGTAAAGATGAGTCGTAAAGATGAGTCGTAAAGATGAGTCGTAAAGATGAGTCGTAAAGATGAGTCGTAAAGATGAGTCGTAAAGATGAGTCGTAAAGATGAGTCGTAAAGATGAGTCGTAAAGATGAGTCGTAAAGATGAGTCGTAAAGATGAGTCGTAAAGATGAGTCGTAAAGATGAGTCGTAAAGATGAGTCGTAAAGATGAGTCGTAAAGATGAGTCGTAAAGATGAGTCGTAAAGATGAGTCGTAAAGATGAGTCGTAAAGATGAGTCGTAAAGATGAGTCGTAAAGATGAGTCGTAAAGATGAGTCGTAAAGATGAGTCGTAAAGATGAGTCGTAAAGATGAGTCGTAAAGATGAGTCGTAAAGATGAGTCGTAAAGATGAGTCGTAAAGATGAGTCGTAAAGATGAGTCGTAAAGATGAGTCGTAAAGATGAGTCGTAAAGATGAGTCGTAAAGATGAGTCGTAAAGATGAGTCGTAAAGATGAGTCGTAAAGATGAGTCGTAAAGATGAGTCGTAAAGATGAGTCGTAAAGATGAGTCGTAAAGATGAGTCGTAAAGATGAGTCGTAAAGATGAGTCGTAAAGATGAGTCGTAAAGATGAGTCGTAAAGATGAGTCGTAAAGATGAGTCGTAAAGATGAGTCGTAAAGATGAGTCGTAAAGATGAGTCGTAAAGATGAGTCGTAAAGATGAGTCGTAAAGATGAGTCGTAAAGATGAGTCATAAAGATGAGTCATAAAGATGAGTCATAAAGATGAGTCATAAAGATGAGTCATAAAGATGAGTCATAAAGATGAGTCATAAAGATGAGTCATAAAGATGAGTCATAAAGATGAGTCATAAAGATGACTCATAAAGATGACTCATAAAGATGAGTCATGAAGATGAGTCATAAATATGAGTCAAAGATGAGTCATAACGATGAGTCATAACGATGAGTCATAAAGATGAGTCATAAAGATGAGTCATAACGATGAGTCATAACGATGAGTCATGGTGCTGAGTCATAAAGATGAGTCATAAAGATGAGTCATAAAGATGAGTCATAAAGATGAGTCATAAAGATGAGTCATAAAGATGAGTCATAAAGATGAGTCATAAAGATGAGTCATAAAGATGAGTCATAAAGATGAGTCATAAAGATGAGTCATAAAGATGAGTCATAAAGATGAGTCATAAAGATGAGTCATGAAGATGAGTCATAAAGATGAGTCATAAATATGAGCCATAAATATGAGCCATAAAGATGAGTCATAAAGATGAGTCATAAAGATGAGTCATAAAGATGAGTCATAAAGATGAGTCATAAAGATGAGTTATAAAGATGAGTCATAAAGATGAGTCATAAATATGAATCAAAGATGAGTCATAACGATGAGTCATAACGATGAGTCATAACGATGAGTCATATCGATGAGCCATAACGATGAGTCATAACGATGAGTCATAACGATGAGTCATGACGATGAGTCATAACGATGAGTCATAACGATGAGTCATAACGATGAGTCATAACGATGAGTCATAACGATGAGTCATAACGATGAGTCATAATTATGACTCATAATTATGGGTTATAATTATGAGTCATACTTTTTAATTATAACGATGACTCGTAATTACGAGGCACCATTGATAAGTCGTAATTTTGATTCATAATGGTAAGTCCTAATTATGAGTATCGGCAGTGAGAATCGGCGTTGTTTATCTACTAGTGCTATTTAGAATATTAGGAGGCACTTAGACGTCAGCGTTCATATTTCATATAGTAAAAACAGTATTCCGAAAATGTGATAAAATTTTGTTTTAACTATTTTGTTAACATCTTTTTCGAATTATTATTCTTCATAATATCAATGACCTAACTATCTTCATTACGGTTAATTTCGCAAAATGATTCTTATCTCAATGCCGTGCACTCATACACTCTCGTTAAATTAAACTTTTCATTGCGCGTGCAATACGTGACAAATCCTTAAAATAGAGACCTCACTCGATTCGCTCGATCACAGAGAAGAAAAAAACTTTAGCCGAAAATAGGCCAAGTTTCCTCGCTCACCTTCGTGTCGGTAATGCGCTTGTAATTCTGCAACGAGTCCCAAGCGGCGATCTTGCGATCTTTCTCGCCGCCCGATAGCAGCGTGCCCTCCGAGAGCATTACCAGCGAGCTTATGCCTTTGTTGTGAGCCTCGAATTCCATACGAACGAAATATGCGCCATCGGCGTCCACGGAATAAACGGTGATAAATCCGTCACTGTCGGCTGTGACAACATCGCCATCTTGCTCAAACTGAATGCTCGTTACGTGAGTTCGCGATGGCTGATAAAGAAACGACAGTGGTTAAAGACAAACAAAAAAAGCAATGAAGCAAAAAGTAAAAAATTAGTTATCATGATACGTTACAGCATGAATCTTCTTTATTGTTGAATACTCACGGGCTTTATTATGTCGGTCCTCTCGAAGAAACCGTCCTTACGACGATTCCAGAATGTCAAATGTCCGCGACCGTGTGTTATCAATAGATTGTCGTCGAGGGGATGAAAAGCAGCACCCGTCAAGTCCTCTTGTAATGTCTAAGAGCAAGGATAACCATATTATTTTTGTTTTTGTTTTAGAAATCCTTGGTAACCCGTTATCAGAGTTGATTAAACATTTATAAGCTGAAATCTACAATATTTTTTCTCATAATTAACTGAAACTTCATATTTTTCACTATTTAATAATATTAGTTACTTTTGCTGTCTGAGAGACAGTAAATGGAGCATTGGCCTCATGTAGGAATACAATGTTTTATGCAACTACATTGTGTGATTGCTCTTGCAGAAAAAAAAATAAAATTTACTCTTATTTGAGTTTTTTACTTTCATCGAATACATTTTTGTAAATATTATACATAACAATCAGTCGTTAAAATCTAGGATGTAAATATAGTCGTACCGCAACTTTGCCAAGCAAATGACCCCACTGCCATTGCCATACAGACAGAATAGCTTCACGTCCCGAATCCACGACCAGCACGTAGCTCCCACCATTCTGCATACGTGCATAAAAAAATCGCAAACATTTTCCTTTTATTAATCAATATAATTTTATTATCTACCACGTAATTTATGATGAATTACATAAAAGTAAAAATTCAGTAAAAGATCAATGTGGAAGTTTGAACGACTCTCGCGAAATTCAATAACAACCATACTTTAATAATGTTCTAATTATAAAGAAAACCATTTAACTCGATATCTCAAAATTTAGGAAAGTTAGGACAACCACCCACATTTTTGTACAAATCAAAGCCGTGTAAAATTTCACATCCTTTACGTACTTATCTAAAAATTTCAATAAACATAGGTAGTTTGATGCTTCAGTTGTGTGCAATGTTTGCGCGAGATCGATTGAATCATTCACGAAATATTGTTTCAGTAGGATTGTTTATTTGACTTTTTACACTGTTTACTAATATATACAAGTCCAGACATTAAAAAATATATATTTTCTTGACGTTTTCGAACATTTGAACAGGTCCGGTTTGAAAAACTCCGAAAATATTGTTTTTTCAAGCAAACAAAGCTTCTTCTATGCGATAAAGCAAAATTAATTTCATATAATTGTTTAAGGTAGTAGTCTGGTAACTTAAGCCGATTTTCATGTCTTTTTTGGAGGGCGTTTTTTTGTAGGAAAATAAAAATGTATTGTTTTGGATATTTAGGATGTTTTTATTTACATATTAAAGATACAAAAAAAAATTTTTTTGAACAAATTTAATAGTTTATTATTATTATTATTATTGATCGAATTTGGCACTTCGAAAAAAAAGCGCGTGGGTGGCCCCGGTGATTTTGGCTCTTGATGTTATCTGAAATAAAAAATTCTTGATAATTCTTAATCTATAGACATGCCATTCTGGTCGGAACTACTGAAGTTAAATTTCATGGATAAATAACAAAGTGGCGGACTTTGGAAAAAAACGTTTTTTTTTCCAAAGTCCGCCATTTTGTGGACCGCATAAAGAACAAAATGGCGGACTTTGGAAAAAAAAGTTTTTTTTTCCAAAGTCCGCCATTTTGTTATTTATCCATGAAATATAACTTCAGTAGTTCCGACCAGAATGACATGTCTATAGATTAAGAATTATCAAGAATTTTTGATTTCAGATAACATCAAGAGCCAAAATCACCGGGGCTACCCACGCGCTTTTTTTTCAAGGTGCCAACTTCAATCAATAATAATAATAATAATAAACTATTAAATTTTGTCAACCAAATTTTTTTTTGTATCGTTAATATGTAAATAAAAACATCCCAAATATCCAAAACGATTCATTTTTATTTTCCTACAAAAAAACGCCCTCCAAAAAAGACATGAAAATCGGCTTAAGTTACCAGACTACTACCAGACTACAAAAGAAAATTACTTACCAATTGCGAAAAAGCCAGAGCGGATACTCCCATCTGAAATTCCGTCATACCAAAAACGTAGAGAGTTAAAAGAGTTTCCGTGGACCAGATGCGAACGTGAGGCTGTGCCTTTCTGTGTCTTCCGGCTTTTTGTCCGGAAGCAACGAGTTCGCGACTCGGATGAACTTCCATACATGTTATATCCTCCGTATGACCGATATAATGACGCTGAGCGTTCTCCTCTCGATCAAATAGCACAGCCACCGCAGCCACGTAATAAAGCAATTCACCGCTCGGTAATACCCACAAATTTCTTCTTGTATCAGTGCCACGATAACCGTACACCCATTCGAGCTGAAGCTTCTTTTCCGGCGGTGAATTGTCAACCGGTGGCAAATGCGATGGCGGATAGAACGAACGTCTTAAACCTCGAATCGTTACTCTAGCTGGCTCTTCGCGCAATACTTCGACAACGCTGTAATCTGTTTCGTACAATTTTTTTTTATCAGTTTATATCCTACAGTAATAGCAACGAAGAATTTCGATGAAAAATGAATAGAATTATTTTTAGATATTTACTTTTGAGATTTTCATTAAAAAAACGTTAGCTAATGTAATTAGCTCGAGATTTAATTAATAAGATGATAACATTGTGTGAAGATTGAAAAAAGTCAAGGTTTATATCGGACTATCAATTTTTCTAATATTTTACATCCTCCCTCGAGTAATTTCACTTTTTTTTTGCCAATTTTCAAAATTCTCACAACAGAAAAAAAAAATAACATTTCGAGACCCATGGAATTTTCCAAGTTTATCCACGATGCTTTTGAATCTTTTTAAATTGACCAGAATGAACCAAGTTACGGTAAGCTTACGGTCACTGGAATATTCAATATTTTTACAATAGATTTTTCCGAAATTAGCAATAAATGGAATCTTAATTTTCCAACTTGACAAAATGTTACGGAGCAATTTTTAAGAATGGACCAAGCGAACTTATAATCATTTGAATATTCGGTATTTTTCGATTTTTCAGATATTGACAATGGATGGGATTTTTTATTTTGATTTACGAAGTTGGCAAAAGAAAAAGAGATATGACCGCACTAGCTATTTAACGAAAATCAATACTTAAACCATCTGTAGTGTCTCCAAATTGAAATTATCACAAACAATGTATTTTGTTGGATTTAAATCAATTTCTGTCAAAGTTTTCAATTAATTTCATTCAGCTGCCTTATGCTTGATTCTAAAAAACGATGTTAATTTAATTTTAACACCAATTAGGACATTTCTTTTTTAAGTTCACATAAACAAAATTCAAAATGCAATTTCTGCGATAAATTTTTTATTTATCAGAAGATATAAAAGAATTAATTTTTGCTCTTTTCTCGAACTGAGAAACGTACCATTAACTCGTACGACCTCAGCTTCCGGGGCATAGAGAGCCCGTGGTCTACTTTTGCTACGGGCGCGTCTCTGTCTTCCCATGTCCTCGGCAGCTCCGGTCATTTGTACGGTCGGTGGACCGCGTGATCTTGATCTTCTTGCTGGTGATGAAGCGATCGTCATGGCACCACTACCGATGCCCATTGACGTGGCACCAGCGCCAAGATAAAACGTATCGACGTCGGCGAACTCGTTTCTCAATTGTGAAAAACTTCGTACCTGACAGAATGTTCGAGAAAAACGATAACAATAACGCGTTGATTAATTTTTTTTTTTTCGTGTGCTTACAGAAAGTAAAATTCCTCGATTTGGTCGTGTGCTTGGAGAGAGAACGTCACGATTTCTCGGCTACATTCATATATATTGTATATCATGTATAGGAAACGTAAACCGCGACGAGAAGTTTCCAATGCTCGTGCAAGTGAAAATTGGCCAATTTGTAATTCATATACGCTCGTGACCTAAAAGGTTGGATGAATCTCTGACCTTTTTCCATCGAGCTCCAAACTCTGGCTGTATCGATGATGGTCCTCTCTCTTTATTTCACTATCTTCGTTCCGTTCGAGCTTTTTTTAACCGCATAGGCGATACGTTGCGATTTAATCGACTTTTTTGTTCTTGCTCTCTTCGTAATAGAGAGAATATTGGTTTATAGGATCGTAGAAACATTTGCGAACGATCGCTCCTTTGGGAATTTCCGATACGATGGCTTTTCCCAATGTTGAAAAAAAATCATGGAACCCTCGCCGTCATTTTAATACGCGCATACGTTTCGAGAATTTCGCGAGAGTGCATTCTATCGCGTTAGTTGGGATGGTTGTTAGAGGGCAGACGACGAGAGATGGTTGTACGGTTGTATGTATAGAGAAAACGTGAGGGGGTGCCGACCGACAATCGTGACGATTACTCCCCTATATACGAGGGTCTTTTACCAGGCCGCGACCTTATTCCATCTCGTACACATAGTGTGTTGTTGGCTATATAATCGCGGGCAACGAGTGGCCGACCCCGATCGTCACGCCTCTCGTTTTACCCCCCTCATCACCGCAGCAACTTTGCGCTCCAAAACCCCCGTCCAGATCTCAACGTACGCTAACACATCTCCCTCCCTTCTGCCACCCTGGACAGGTCAGTCATGCATATTTATGATAAACATTATTCAAACTGATTTTATATAAGGACGCGATGCCGCGAGCGCGCGCGTCTTCCCTCGGTGTATTAGCATAAATAAATGATAAACTTTCGTAAGCGAACGCTCGCACCCTCGGAGCTTAATATGTATATATATGTACATGTGTTTGAGGGTGACACGATAGAGATCTCGCCTGTTTTTTTTTAATATTTTTCACACCGTGAAATCTATACACTTGACATATTAAAAAAAAATGTGGTTGTAGAGGAACGAATGTAAAATTTTTGTGAGGCCAAGGTTTTGTATGTTTATAAGTATATAAATTTGTCGCATTGAGCTCGTATTTCCTCAATACGCGTGACCCAAAGCTATGGACAAATCTTACTCTCTACTTTAAGTAGTTATTTTATGTTTATTATTTTTTCTTTTGCGATATTTATCTCGATCTTAGGTACTTATTTGTTGTTTTGATTTAAATAACTTATCTTTTCTACTTATCTCTCTGTTTTTACTGTACAGCATAGCATTACTGTGCTGAGTACAGCAGGAACAAATAAATTAGATTTGCTCTAACGATAATTCGATCATGGAGCAGATTTTCTTTCGATATTCTAAATTTAATACATTTTATTTACATTTTGTATTATCATGGGTTCAAACGCATACCCTTGCGGGTTTTTACGTATGATCCTTCTCGATTTTCGTATTATTAATTTGGAAAAGCCGTATTTATGAAATTACTAAGGCAAGAGGGTGAAAAGTTTGAATTTTCAATGTAGAGTCCCTGTGTGAGAGCGTAAAGAAAAAAATTGAAGTCATATTGAATGAAAATTACGAAAATTCAGTTATCGACGAGACCGTATAAAGATTCTTAGGACAAGAATTTTTTTAAATTCAATTATCAAGAGAAGATTAAGGTTTCATGGATAAATAACAAAATGGCGGAATTTTTTCAAATTCAATTATCAAGAGAAGATTAAGGTTTCATGGATAAATAACAAAATGGCGGACTTTGGAAAAAAACTTTTTTCCAAAGTCCGCCATTTTGTTATTTATCCATGAAATTTAACTTCAGTAGTTCCGACCAGAATGACATGTCTATAGATTAAGAATTACCAAGATTTTTTGATTTCAGATAACATCAAGAGCCAAAATCACCGGGGCCACCCACGCGCTTTTTTTCGAGGTGCCAACTTCGATCAATAATAATAATAATAATAATAATAAACTATTAAATTTTTTCAAAACAATTTTTTTTTGTATCTTTAATATGTAAATAAAAACATCCTAAATATCCAAAACGATTCATTTTTATTTTCCTACAAAAAAACGCCCTCCAAAAATTACATGAAAATCGGCTTAAGTTACCAGACTACTACCTTAAATGACATGCGTAGGGCTAAATAAAACAAGAATCAATAGAGTCCCAATTCAGTGAGAGAGTTACGGTACTTTTGAAGATAGAAACGCTTCCACGATCGTCGATCGGCCAAGCGTCTCCCTTTCTCTTCTTTCAAAAGTCTCGAACGCCGGCGCGGCCGATCAACAAGACATACTACTACTGCCCGACCAAACCCGTACGCTCTTCACTGCGGTCGCGCGCATCAGCGTCGACGGAACAACGATATATACCATACAATAGCATATATAGCTATATATATATATATATACATATATACACGTAGATCCAGTATATCGGAATGCATATACTGACCTCTTGTCCCGAGACGGTGAACATTCTCTTGGCCCCGTTCATCTTCAGCACCTGACCCAGGTCCTCGAGAACTTCCTCGAATGGCTGTGACGTACGCAGATTCAACAAAACTCGGCACTGCGAGTAAAGAAATTGAAAAATAAATTGGAATTTGTGAAAAAGCAACGAGAAAGAAGAAAAAAAATTACAGAAGTAAAATCAATTTTTAATAATATTTCGCAGCGCTAAATATGAAATGTGCAATGTTTCAAATCGACATATTAAATTCCATTCATTTCTCCAATTGGCATATTTCGATCTTACAGAATTTTGGAATATTTCAAATTTTATACAACATTCAGAACTTTATTAGATTTTTATTTGTTATGATTGAATAATTATTGCAAAATGGTGAAACACAAAACCGACAGCAATGGACGCACGGTCGTTGCGCGGCCTCGGCGAGCTCCCATGTTAAGCAGTATTTACCGCGATGAATACTGGGATCGGTGACCGTTTGGTCCGTCCATTGACTTTTCACGATGACTACTGAACGGCCGGCAGATTTACTGAATTTCTGATGGTAAATACAACTAAAACTCAGTGCAAATGCGATACAGTAGTACACGACAGTGCGACTGCAGACACCGGTGGGGGGTGGTCTCAACGAATGGAAATGAGAACAAAGGGGATGAAACGTAAAAAGTTGAAAAGGGTGTCTGATGAAAACACTGATAATAAGTAAATAAAGTAAAAAAAAGGAGGGAGGATCTCAAGGAATGGAAATGAGAACAAAGGGGATGAAACGTAAAAACCTGAAAAGGGTGTGTGATGAAAACACTGATAATAAGTAAATAAAGTAAAAAAAAAAAGCGAAGTGTCACCTGAACCGTGTGATCGAGATTGTTGACAATTCTGATGACCCGACCGGACGAGGGCTTACCACCACCTGGCGGTGGTGCTTCCTCGGTGATGGAGGCTTTTCTGCTGAGACTCGCTACCGCCGGTGGTCGACTCTGCCAGCCACCCCCGGCTCCACCGCCGCTTCCACGACTACCGGCACCACCTCCAGCTGTTCCCCCTGTTCCGACTGGCGCGGCGTACCACGTATTGCTCTTTTTTCCATAGCTCGCCGGCTGAAATCCGATCAAAGATAACGTCACACTAATTAAACATACGATTGTGCAAAAAAATACAAACTAGCCTTCACGTGACTTCATTTTATAGGTCGTGTATAGTGAAATAATTGAAAAAAAAAGTAGTCTAAGATTAAAGACGATCATATTCGTTGTCTACACATTGCGACAAATTGCAGTCAACCAATTTCATTGTTAATATCGAAAACGGTGAAATACAAACTAAACTTGATTACCCATTGAGACACCTGTAAACCTGTGGACCTTATTACGTAACGAAGAAAAACAACCCTTACAGATTACAAATTTTCCATGGCTTATTACGTGGCGTAGAAAAAAAAAACAACACTTACAAATTTGAAATTGCTCATTAAACATTTTCATTGAGGTCCAATCATTCGAAGTTTGTTATATATGTTAATTTATCGATATACAAAGATTAACATTCAGCGAACAATATTTGTTAATGTAAAAACATTTGTATTAGGAATTTTGTCGAAAAAATTCAATATTCCATAAAAGTTTCAACCCTCTGCCGATACGCCTCCTAATTCGGTATCAAAACATTCATAAACATTTCTTTATTTGCGTAGAAAATTTAAGATTGATAACTGAACATTTTTCGAAGTTAGTGCTAGCGTCGTTTTTTTAGAATAATCTCAATTTTTTTAAATATCTGCCCTACCTCCATTTAATATAAAAATCATGGCGAACAATGATGTTGAAGTCTGCATCGTTGGAATGCAACGAAAATAGAATTTAACATTTTCATTTTCGGTATTCCACTTCGCTTCTCGTGTCCATTTACGCTCTGGTCCTTGAAGGGGACTCCGATAAAACGTTTTAACGATTTTTGTCATCGATAATCCAATCTTAAGGGATACGATGATATAAAAAATCTATTTTCGTTGCATCCCAACGATGCAAACTTCAACACCATGGCGAACACTAAGGTACCAATTTTGGCCATTTACACTATCAACACATTTCTACTGTTGTTTTGCCGCATTCTCATAATTATCTGCTCGATATTTCTTGAATTCGATGACATTCCAGAGTTCTATGCCTTAGAAAGTGGATGGTCAAAATAGGACGAAAGTTGGCCAAAAATAGTACCCTGGCGCGTAAAGTTCTACACTCTCCTGATTTTTTTTTTTTAATTATAGGCGACGACTGTCGCGTCAATGAGGTTTAGCATCCTCGTCACACAACCACGCGTACTCCCATCCGAAAATATTTGCTAAACACAACTTTCTGTCTGGACCATTGTTATTTTTTTTTGGCATTTCATATCTCGCCACGAAAAAAAAAAGATGTTTCCACCAAAAATTTTGAAAGCAAAAAAGCATTTCTGCAGCGTGTTATATTCGCGCCTTATTCCAAACGAAATGAATCACCTGGAGCATGTCTGCCGGCAGCGATATGACCTCAAAAGAGTCGCTCATCAACACGACGAAACTATCGCAGCTTTGCTGCCAGTTATTAAATTGATGATGCTGCGACGACGGTACAACTGTCGGCTCGTTGTAATCACCGATCTCGGAATCGTCCTCGGTGCAGGAGGAATCGGCTGTACCCAACGGTACCGTGCCAAACTCCGAGCGATATGTGTACCCCGATGGCTCAATGATGAACGGTTATGTTGACACCTCGTGGACAACGAACACGTTCGAGATTCTCGCGATCTCGATTTTTTCCTCTCGGCCGTGTTTTATCCTCGTGTCGCGACGAATTTTCGTAAATTCAACGACAAAATTCGTACCTTTCGTTAACGATCTATCGACGATCTTGTCGCGGGAATTTGTCGATTTACGAGAGTGAAAAAAAAAGTTTATACACGAGGGTTTCACATCGTCGTTGGTGGACAGTGCCATGCACGATTCGCGAGATAACGGATTTCGGGGGACGAAGAATTAAATGTACTTTTGTGGAAATGGTCGAAGGAATTCGTGATATTCCTTGTTGAGGCAAATTTGATGACAAAGACACAGACACACACACACACACACAGACAAGATGGTCACGAGCGGTTGACAGACGTCGTGACGTCAATGCGAGACAATACGAACTTCTGCGGTCGTATAGCGAATGGGCTAAAGACAATTTTTGTTCTCTCTCTTTGTCTCTCTGTCCTTCTGAATTTATATACAAATCCGTATTACATAATCAGCTTAGCCAGGATTTGACCTAGAAATTTTCTCTTCTCTCTCAACGTGTTATACAATCATTCTTGATCACATGTACTTTATTATAAAATTGCCCGGATGTGTCACATTGGAGCAATGAGAGTTCGATTTTGTTAAACCTTTTTGTTCTTTCCTATTACTTGGTATCGTGACGCTATTTTTTGATTTATCTTAACCAATCCCCGTCGTCGTCGACACGGTTTTATATTACTTTTGGCTCGACCGATTATTCGCAGGATTTTCATTACACAAGTATTTTTTCATTAACCATTTCGTGGGATTTTTTTATTATTCTCCCCGTTCTATTTTTAATTTATTCGACAATTGTTATTGTACTATATCATCGAATTGAAATTCAGGGCTCGTGTTTATACGACACATAGATATGCATATAGATATACGTTTGTATATTTAGAGTTTGCACAACTGCAGCTGATACGAATGTCCTACCCCTTTGCTTTTTCTCCCTGCCTCGCTTAGTTTCTCGTCTAGGTTTGATAAATTTATTTTTTTTTAACCGCAAGCACGCGACCCGACACGACTCTACCAAAGTCACTGAGGGGTGGTTTTTTGTAAGACGACCGGGAGGTGCACACTCTCGGATCCTCGATCGAGTACTGATGGGGTTGGTGAGCGTGCTACCACTGCCCTACCTTCAACGTTGTACGAGAGGCGCGGTAGGCCGTTTGCCACCGATTCACCACCCTCGTACCCCTCTACTCAAACCTCCCTTGTTGGATGGTTTAGACTTAAATATACATATATGATTATGTGTATAATACACATGCGAGGTTCACGAGGCGGGTAACGGAGAGTAGGGAGGCCAAGCCAAGGCCAAACGCCTTCCAGCGGGCTAGGAGAGTCGAGGTAGGTATCGAAGGGCCGATTGAACCACCGCGATTTTCGCAGGGGTGGTGGGATGGAATTCGCATCGAGAGTGCCCGAAATGAGCAAACGATATATCGCCTCGTCACGGAACATTTTTCACTTGCGATGAAAAAACAAAATCTTAGCGTTAATACTGACGGGTCGTTTTTGGCTTATCAATTTCACCATTTGTTTTTTTGATCAAATTTTTATTGTATTTAATGAACCAGTTTGTCATTAATTTTTTGTTTTTTTAAGTAAATTTTGACGTGCAACATCCCCTCGGTAATGGGCGTTCGGCCAGTGAAGATTAGGAAAATTCTTCTGGTCAACTGGGATTGATGAATATCGACTTAACATGGAAATACTAATTGTTTACACAAAGATAAATAAAAGGTATCGAAAAATTGCCATTTTATACAGTTGCCATCCCAGTTCTATA
This sequence comes from Oxytorus armatus, assembly GCA_958009045.1. Taxonomy (NCBI): domain Eukaryota; kingdom Metazoa; phylum Arthropoda; class Insecta; order Hymenoptera; family Ichneumonidae; genus Oxytorus; species Oxytorus armatus. The sequence goes on along the minus strand of OY253751.1, from coordinate 8,558,663 downwards.
GAATAATCGTGATACAGACGGTTGTAAGAAAAAAGTAATTGGCGTTTTAAAATCGATTCTGTTTCGTTTAAAAAGTCTCCTAAATCATGCGAAATGGTCACTTGTTAATTCTAAGGTGCGGCATTCACGGTCGCTCTTTGTTCTCTCTGTTCCCATTTTTTCTTTATTTTACACCGCAACAGGACGTTCCCACGAAACACGTGGACGCGCCTGCAAAAAAAAAAGCATTAAGAGTGTCTTTGCGCTGCAGGTTTATCGTGATAAATGGTATTCCGTCTGGTTGCGGTGATTAAAGTTAGGTATAAAGAGGATTTCTGTTGACGTATCTTGTTTTACGATAGCTATAGCAATGGCCGCGCCCGAGCAATAATGGACAATTCTTCAAACCGCCGCAAACGATCCTCTTTGTGCTATCAGAGAAGATTCGTGTTACTTCTATACTGCTCCCCCCCCCCCCCCCCCCAAATCATTTTACCATAATGAACGAGAATGGATTTACGCGAGTATCAGAAAATAGAAGCGAAACGCTTGCGGATTTGATCGAGAATTTGAATTTTTTTTTAATGCGACTAATATTCAAATCGATCGTATTAGCTTAATGGCTTTTGACTTTTGGCGATGAATATTAATACTATCGTGGATACCGCACGCTGCAGGAAAAAAAAGGTCTCGTAAGCACCCGATACATTTTCTTTTTCCATTCGAAAATTGCGCCATCTGGCGGTGGCGTCGTAAATCAGAACACGACTGTGTGGGCTACACGAGTCTCCTGTTTCTTTTTTGTTCTCTTAGACTTAGATTATGACGCGTTATGAGAGTTCAAGCCACTGGATGATCTTTGTCGTCACAATAATCGTCATTAAAATATTTTATGGATCAATGACTAATAAAAAATGCATTCTATTGATTACTAGGTTATGTGTCTCGGGCATTTTGCTGCGTCGGATTTTCAAAAAACGAAAAAGACGTTCACTTTTTTTAATTTTTACATTGAATTTTTGGCTGTACGACAAAAATTCGTGATCACAGTGTTAATTATTATAATGGTACACGGGCCCGTTAGAAAATTGCAAATAACTTAACGGGGTACGTATGAAAAAATTTGCAAAAATCGATATTTCGAGTTCAAACATTTGTATGAAAAAATTAAAAATTGTTTGTAACTCAATAAATCGAGCGGTATTTTTAATTTTCAATGGTTACGAACAGAATAACCACAGAGGGGCTTCCAACTCCTTCGGGAAGTAAAATTACAATTATTTCAATGCACCAACTCATTTTCGTTCAAAATCCTAAACAGAATTGGATTTTTTTTCATTTTCTTTCAGAACTCTATATTCTTTCTGTATGTTTTCTCCCACGGATTATACAAAAATGAAGTTAAAGAAAAATCACAAAGTTAAAATAAAAAACGATATTTCAAGAAAAAACAAATACGATTCGTAGGAATTAAAAAGTTACGAATCAATGTCCATTATTAAAATTTCATTTCATGAATCACACCGATCATTATCACAATTCAATTTCAACCCTTAACGATCATTATCAAAATTTCATTAAATCAATCAATTTCCATTATAAAAATTTAATTTCATCAATTATCGAACATTATCAGACTTTAATTTCAATACTCAACCGATCATTATCACAAATTTCCTTCAATCAATCAATGTCAATTAACAAACTTTGATTTTATCATTGACTATTTGTTGTTCCAAGTTTTATCGTGAGCGATTTTCCATCCACCAATATGATATGCGATACACATCCTATTCATAAATGGCCCATACGAATCTCGTGCACATCACGCAAACGAACGGTCCGAAGGCTATCGGCAGAATGCCAGGAATTTTATGACGGCTCGTGTAACACACTCTTCTCTTATCGTTCGCTCTCTCGGACAGTCACGTGTTCGGCCGATCTTTTCTCCCTCTTCTACGTATATGACCGCAGCGGGATTTACAAAGTGGCCGTGGACGATCGATCGCAGGGTGTTTTAATGCAGAACTCGACTTTTACATCGGGTATGTACTCGAGCAACATGCATGTAATAATGAAAAAAAAAAAAAAAAAATTCATCTACAACTCTAGTTGGACCAAATGTCATTCTTCAAAAATTTGTATTTGCAAAACGGCTGGAATTATTTCCCAACAATCTATCCACATTTGTTTACCGTACATCGAATAATCGTCAATATTTTCACTTCAACCCGAGCATTAAATCAATATTTTGAAAAATTATAAAATTATAAAACAGTTTTACTTGCAGTTCGTATTATGTGAAATATTCAATTATTTATCGTGGATCACTGAAAATTTTTCGCACGAATAACACTCTGCAATTGTTTATGCATCAAAAACTTTTTCCATAACAGCCACAAGAAGAAAATAGAGGTCGACAATCTCGTTGGAATCTCAGAAAAAAAAAGAACTGAATTAGTATTTACTACAATGATGGAAAAACATTCATCGTGCTATGACTAACCAAGATTCTTAGAAGTAAATCTGACCGGAATTAACAATTGAACGATATTAACCCAGTTTCCTTATCTCTGATGGATTCGACTCGATCTTATCCGTACCAAAAGCCATTTAGCGCTGTATCAAACCTTCCCATTTCAGCAATGGTACATTTTAACATTTTCTACAAAGATATAATGGGCCAGGGAATTTCAATGATCGAAAAATAGGAAAGATTTTTTTTTTCGTGAATAGAGTATCTTCGAATGATATTTGGGTACTTGAATTTAGGAAAAATCGCTGAAAGAATTTAGATTTTACAAAACTTTAAATTGTTCGGAATTAAAAAAAAAACAAGTCTGCGATTGTTGAAATGGAAGTTAGAAAAAAAGAGTGCAAATTAGAAACTTGAAAGTTGTTCTCTCATTATTTTATCTCGTACATAAAGCTTCAATGAGAAAGCCAAAATTTAAAAACTACCATGTTAATAGAGGGCGATTTGTGAGGGAGATAAAATAATGAGGAAGTAATGTCCGAATTACTAATTTGCACGAATTTTTTCGTTCGTACGTTATCGATATATTTTTCGTTGCTCGACAAAACTCGGAACTGCCGTGGAAAGAAACTTTCGCGGGATATGTAGTTTTTTTTTTTCTATATCGATTTTTTTGGATCTTCGAAGGCCGATCGCTGTCCCGTAAAGATTATCTTCGTGGATACGTGAGAATGTTCCGAATTGCCGATGGGTATGGCACACCCTTGTCAGATTTTACGTACAAACATCGAGGCTTTCACCTACACATATAATATATCTACATACGTATATTCTCGCGAGGATATGATAATGGTGGCATGCATTAACACAGGGTGAAGGTCAGTCTCGAATGCACCTCTGGCTTCGTAAGTCTATACCTTCACAAAACTTTCAGCATGCATACATCCACAAATTCACACATATAAACAGACATACATATATGTATTTAGAGTTCGTATTCCATCGCATAGCTCTTTAGCCCTTTACAACCCAGGCTTTCCGGTCGTACCTGGTTTACCTTATGTACAATTCTCTTCGCTCGTCATCGGCCACATCACCATATATATATATATATATATCGTGATCCTTAAACCCTGCAATATGGAGGGTCGTTAGTATTTCAAAAACCTCGTGACTCTTTGCTCGCACGTGAACCCTTCGAATATGTAGCTTAGGGTGGGTCAAATAAGATGACTAATTTTTTTTTCCTCGATATAATGAAAAATGTATTGTTTGGCATCTCAAAAAAACCCTCTGCAAGTATGAGCCCTTCATATTTAAATTAAGAGTTCCCTCATCGCGAATTTTCGTTTCCCATTTAAATAACACGGAAACATTTTTTTTTAACTTTGGAATTTTATTAGACTCAAACCATTGATGTTACGAGAGTTTTTTAGCACATTTTTGTAGAACATTTGATGCTTTACAAAAAAGCCCTCTTGTGTTTAATCGATAAAAGTAACCGTACAAAAAATAATCGGTGATAATTAGCTCTGGATTCTCTCATATTTGTTTGAAAACAATTAGTAATATATTAGTAGTATATATTAGTAGTATATTTATTCATATTGATAACGGAAATTTTAAAAAATTTGAAATTTATGTACTAATAAACGAGATAAGTAGAATCCAGAGCTAATTATCACCGATTATTTTTTGTACGGTTATTTTTATCGATTAGACACAAGGGAGCTTTTTTGTAGAGCATCAAATGTTCTACGAAAATGTGCTAAAAGACTCTCCTAACATCAACGTTTCAAGTCTAATAAAATTCCAAAGTTAAAAAAAAAATGTTTCCATGTTATTTAAATAGGAAATAAAAATTCGCGATGAGGGACCTCTTAATTTAAATATGAAGGGCTCATACTTGCAGAGGATTTTTTTGAGATGCCAAACAATGAATTTTTCATTATATCGAGAAAAAAAAAATTAGTCATTTTATTTGACCCACCCTAATGTAGCTATTATAATGTGTATATTATATCCTAATGAACGTAAAAACTTTTCGATTCCAACAAAAATTCTAGAGTTAATTACACTCTTGTAAATCTTTGACAATCGATTGTTACAGTACGCGGATTAATGCTTTCGTAAATGGGACAATTTTCATGTGTTTTTGTATTTCCGAACAATTTATGCTAGAACCCACTAGATTTTTGAGAAAAATCTATATTTTTCTTAGAATCTGCGGAACTTTTACAGAAATTAAAGAGAAATGATAAAAATCAATAGATAATAAACATACCGTAAAATTATACGTTTTCAATCCCTCTCATCTAGATTACCACAAAATCTAAAGTTTGTATTTCCAAAACTCGTTAATGTGTGCATTATTTTTTTTTTTTTTTTTAGAAGGATTCACACCTAATCTTGACAGAACTTACTATTGAATTAAAAATCTTCTACCATTCATAGTGCGATTCATAATTGGTCAAGATTTGAATTAAAATTCCGTAACTATTGCCGAAAAAATAATCACATAACTTAGTATTGTGTAATTGCCACAAAATCTGAATAACTTCAAAACTCGATAAAATAGTTTTTCAAAGAATATTCATAAATTTAAATATAGCTTATTAAAAATCTATTAACATCACTAAATGTTTAATAATTGAGAAAAATTTCACTAAACCTACCGGAGAACGAGTCGTTAACTAAAAAACAAAAATTTGATGCTACTACGGAATAGAAATCGCGAAATCGCAATAAGCGTAAGAAAAACAGAGAGAGAGAGAGAAACAGAAAAAGAGAAATTGACCGTATTATAATAATTTTATGCTTCACATTGAATGTTATGTTGTATGGGAGTAAAATGAGCATAATGGAGTAATGGAACGAGGTTCAAACTCCAACTGGAGAAAACGTAAACCCCCCTCTGTCCCGTCCTACTGTAGTGATTCTTGGAAACCGTGTAATGAGAAAGAGTAATTTGGGTCACGATTGCCATGAAATACCACTGGTTCGCTAGCTCGGCCATTGACCAATATGTTTACTATAACGTTTCGCTTAGTATACTGAAAACGTGATGAAGAAAAAACGTGTAATCATAGACCGAATTTTATAAAATAGAACGACGAAAGATAGAGAGAGAGAGAGAGAGAGAGAGAGAGAGAGAGAGAGAGAGAGAGAGAGAGAGAGAGAGAGAGAGAGAGAGCGAAACTCATACACCTTTGTGTGGCAGCCTTGACTGGTTGTGACCGGAAGTGATTTTCGGCAATGACCAAGTCAACGGGTAAACTCAAATGAGGCCATTCACGTCTTTTTGGTCGTTATTCATTTCGCGACTGACGCGAAAAATGGCAAAATATCGCGTGTGTATAGAAAAAAAAAGAAAACCGATAACATATAATTATCATTATCAGCGATATAACAAAGTACGAGAAATACAATCGAAATATAGGGAAAAAGATAATACTGGCAAGTGTATCATTTTTTTTTCTTTCAGTACAATCAGCTTTTTTTATTAATCGAATTTACGAGCAAAATTTAATTATTGAAATGTTTGTACTTTCGGAACGAGATATATCACGACCGTAAAATAATAAACTCTTTTTTCGCAATGTAAATACACTTCGTTAGTACTGTAATAAAAATCAGTTGAGATTACAAAAAAAATTTGGCACAAGTACCTTGATACGAACGGTTAGAATGATAGAGTACGTTAAAGGGGCAGATTTAAAGAGGTCACACCTCCCAACAAGATTCAAGAGTGATATAACTATCGCCACATTATCCTGTCATATCTCTAATTACAATTCCACCGTGTAGTTTGAGAAATCTCCTCGATGGCATTAAAACAACCACACACTATGGAGATTATACGATGATAAATATTCCTCGAATAATTTCACTCGGCCAAACGGAAGTTCTAATATAATATTCTCCTCTATACTATGAACTACTTAACCTTGCACAATATTCATATGATTATCAAGTATAGATCAAGGTCGGTAAAAAAATTTCGCGAGTTAGAACATCGAGGAAAAAAAAAGAAAACAAAAACGAATTTTCATAGTACATCGAGAAATTAAATTCAATGAAAAATCGAGAAAATTCCGTGGATTTTCAATATTTTTCTGCAAAAAAATCTTCAAGTTACACTGGCAAAGTTTCACGGTCATTTATTGACAAATTCCAGAAGTACATCCTGCTAAAGATTCTCGCCATCGAAAATGTCAAAGTTGAGACAAAATTATTAAAAAAAACATCCCTAATCGAGTACCAAGTCTTAAAAACGTAACATGGCAAATTTACAACCGTCACTTACCAAAATAAAAAAAAAACAATTGATTCTACGCCAATAATCGACCGGACATTTCGCGTAATTTGTTTAAGAGTTAAATTTATAAAATTGCTTCGATTTTGTTCAAGCGACAGCTGAATTTTGCCCGTTGAAAGATATATATTTTTTTTCACAAATTCACCGTTAAACATTCATAATAATATAAATGATTTACTCGTTAAAACAGGCAAGTTAATTATAAAATAATATAACGCACAAATTTTACGAATTGCACTTTTTTTTTCAATTAAATCATACATTAGCCTTTCGGCTGATTGTCACAAAGTCTAGCAATTTTTCTGTACGATTATCGTTAATTTTTCAATTTCAAGTAAAAATGCTTCGTAGATAAACAGAAGTTAAGAAAATCATTTTTCCGTCAAAAAATTCTTGCAAACAAATGTTTCAATTCTACGTGATACTCGATTTTGACCTCTACGCCCCCTCAAACTATACGACAGTCCATTCACGCTGAGTGGACAGTCTTTAGCACACTCTCGAGTATAATTTATACATCTTTAGTCTCGTGGTGAACGTAAATCGCGGACTCGATGTCGACTATGGTCAACAGAAAACATATGTATCGTAGTTATGTACATATGTATTACATATATATCTATATATATAAGTACCAATGGCTGGCCTTCAAGGCCAAGGTCGTTGCACACGTCGTCTGGGATCGGGAGTGCATTATATATTGCACCAGATGTGTAAATCAGCAATCTCTTTCTCCCTCTCTCCCCCCCTACAAACACGCAAACACATACGCAATCATAAAGACACTATGGACAATTTGTGCATAGTCATGGACAAACTTTTACGTTTACAAATTCGTGTTGCGTCTTGTAGGATGTACTTTGTAACTTAGAATTACCAGGAAGGGGACACGGAGGTTGGCAGGAAAAGTATGAGGTGATATTGCGAATATACGTAAGTTCCCTCGTCCGTTTAATTCGCGGTTCACTTACGGTGCTCAACCCTTGACCTTTTTGACGTATTTGTCGGTCGTGCACCTGGGAATTTTCCCCGCGTGAACGGGGGATGCAACGTACAACCGCGCGCATTACCGGTACAAAGAGAAACAGAGGGAGAGGGAGGGTGAGAAGACTTTCCTCTCGGGTTGAAAAGTTTGTACATAAGATAACACATCACGTGCCAACGTGGAGGCAAGATAAGAAGGTTGCCATCACTTTTCGTGGCTCGCTAATCACTTATATCGTCACTTACAACGACGAATTTGTGGGATTACCAAACATCACGACACGCGGCTTGGTAATTGTGATTTTTTAATTAACCCCCGGGGGTTGCAATCTCGTGTGAGGTGGTTCGAGAGAAACGACGAGAAAATAAAGTACTGACGAGAGGGTGCGCGATCGGAGCTCGTAAGGTTTTTAGGGGGCTGATTTTTTTCAAGCTGATTTATTTTTTCGATAGGCTACCTTGTGTGTTTTGCTTCGATTTTATGGCAATCGCGATAAATATCATTGCAATCAGGAAAAAAACATTTTTCAAACGCTCACGAGCTTCCCTAAAGTGCGTTAAGTGTTGTCGAGGAAGTTTTATATTACGCACAGTTAAGATTGAATCCGAGATAAAAATGTTCGTATATATGTCGTGGAAGAAGGTACGATCCGTGATTAGGCGCAATTTAGATAAGATCTAACGTCTAACTTTTGAGACACTAGTCAATAACGTTTATACGCAATAAAGTGCGAAGAACCTTCGTACCGTTGAGGAAGTTTATATCACGCAGTTCGATCAAACGAGATGAAAATATAGCGGTTTTATTTTATTTTTTTCAAATATTTCGGTGACTGGCAATTTTAATAACACATTTCGTTCTTGTCACGCGATAATCTAAGGTTATTCAACTTCAAAGATTTTCCGTAAGATTTGACAAACTTATCCGTACGATTATTTTTTTATTTCTCACATTGTTATCGTAATTTATTATATATCAATTGTATCAATTTGTATCTCGAAAACTGTACGTTAGATCTCATCTAAATTGCGCCTAAACATGGATTAAGAGAGCCCCTTAATCCAACATCTGAAATCACTGTGTATTTTGTTTTCTCCGTGTTTATGGCATGGACGAAGGTATGATACGTGATTAGGCGCAATTTAGATGAGATCTAACGTACAGTTTTCGAGATACAAGTTAATAAAGTTGATATACAATAAAGTATGATAATAAAGTGAGAAATAAAAAAAAAAACAATGTACGGATAAGTTTGTCAAATCTTACGGGAAATCTTTGAAGTTGAATAACTTTAGATTATCGCGTGACAAGAACGAAATGTGTTATTAAAATTCCCCGTTTCCATTGTTGGATTATAAATTTTTTAAATTCTCGTTTAATTATCCGAAATTGTAACCCGCAAAGTTTTGATTTTCGATTTTCTTGCTTTTTTTTCACGATAAAATAAAACTTGTTTCATTTAGTGACTTTGCAGCTACAAAAAAAAAATCTCATCCAAAAGTAAGTGGGTCGTCAAATCTTTTCGTACTTAAACGCTGTATATTCCCGTTTTGCAACGTTTAAACATAATTTTAGGCTATTTTTTTTCTCTCCTTCGCCATGCAGGGCACGAGATTTTTCATTATGAAATATCGTACGTGCACGAAATCACCTCATTTGCCACACATACTATTATGAGACCTGGGTCAATTAACGTCTAAGGATAAGCAGTTATGCGCTAACGGAGTGCCCTCGGTGATTGGATACGTGTCGTGTACACACGACCAAAGTTAATTCGCGAGGACGAGGACAAAAGTTGCACCAAGCCCCGAATATATAATATAGTAATAAAGGATTTAACGGATCTTAGTACAGGTATTTGCGATATCTCAAAAAGGACCCCAGAGCAATTTTAATCCACGGTAAATGGCGAACGCTTGGATTGTTCGTACGTATTGTAACTATAATTTGTTTGCAAATTTCAAAAGTCGGGTATACCTATAAACACGTTAAGTCCGTACAAAGGCACGCGATTTTTTACAATTTAAATAGGTACAGTTTATAGCGATTTTACGGTATCAAGGTTATTGCCAATATTTTTTTACAAATTTACGTTCGATAACATGACACAATCACGTCGGAGGGAGATTTTCATAAGATATTAAAAAATGGTGCAAATTGAAACTTGCACATTGCTTCCTCATCGTCTTTGCGCATTTACAAATTTTCCTCCAGGAGCAAGAGGCTTTTCAATTTTGGGTTACTCATAGTGGAAGCTTTATGTATGCGCAAAAATAATGACGCTATATACAAGTTACACTTTGCATCATTTTTATCTCACCTTAAGGTAGTAGTCTGGTAACTTAAGCCGATTTTTATGTCTTTTTTGGATGGCGTTTTTTTGTAGGAAAATAAAAATGAATCGTTTTGGATATTTAGGATGTTTTTATTTACATATTAAAAATACAAAAAAAAATTTGTTGAAAAAATTTAATAGTTTATTATTATTATTATTATTGATCGAAGTTGGCACATCGAAGTTGGCAGCCCGGGTCCTAACTTTTTTTCTACCGAACCGATTGCTTTCAAATTTTAACAGGCTACTCTACACACTTATAGTTCTCGTCGGAAGCACTGAGAAATTTGTTCACCCCTAACTTTTCATTTTACAACCCCTTCTTTGCTAAAATAAAAGGACTTTAGCAAAGAAGGGGTTGTAAAATAAAAAGTTACGGATGAAAAAATGTCTCGGTGGTTCCGACGAGAACTATAAATGTGTAGAGTAGCCTGTTAAAATTTGAAAGCAATCGGTTCGGTAGAAAAAAAGTTAGGACCCGGGCTGCCAACTTCGAGGTGCCAACTTCGATCAATAATAATAATAATAATAAACTATTAAATTTTTTCAAAAATTTTTTTTTTTCTATCTTTAATATGTAAATAAAAACATCCTAGATATCCAAAACAATTCATTTTTATTTTCCTACAAAAAAACGCCCTCCAAAAAAGACATGAAAATCGGCTTAAGTTACCAGACTACTACCTTAACTCGACAGTGTGAGGTATATTTGATTTTGAATGCATTTTTCGAAAAATTGAAGAAACCACAGGTATTAAATGCTTTTATCGATTTTCTCTGAATTCAAGATTGTTTACATGATCGTAGAAACATTTCCAACAATCGCACGTTTCGAAATTTTTTATACAATCTTTCATCAAGTTTAAAGGGATGGTCTCCTTGAGATAACACGACTCTTATGAATCTAACAAAAAATATTTTATTTGATTACCATAAATTAACTTGAAATGCAATGAGTGTACGTTTTTTTTTTAAATTATATTCTCAAAATCTTTGAATAAAAATTTTAATGCATATGAATCAAAAGATTTTGATGGATATCATTGAAAGGAGAGGTTGTGTTTTACGTGTGTTTGTGAAGTGCGTGACGAATATTTAAGATTGAGACCACACGAGTTTTTATTCCTATATGTCGTTCCTCAGTTAAGTATAGTCGAATATAATAAGCCAGTAGAAGCTGCCACTTTGAGATTGACTCTCGTGTCTTTGGAGCTTTTTTTTCGAGAGACGAGAAAAAAAATAAGAGCCTCGAGGGGGTATATCAGAGCACACCTAGCGTTTTTTTTCTGTTGAGGTGGCGGAGAGTGCGTGCTGAGGAAAAAAAAAGTAGTGGGTAACGCCAACCGTGCATTATAAATAAATCGCGTGATAAACGAGAGAAGGGATTTTACAATTTATATAGGACCATGGCACGTCTAACACGGATTAAATGAGAGAAATAAAAACGAAAAAATAAAATCTGTAAAATTGAATGAAACTTTATTGGTCCGGAAAATGCCCTATAATTTTGTCGTTATTATTTCAACGACGAAATTTCGTTCTTTGAATATTCAATTTTTGCGATTTTTTCCCTCCCTTAACATCTAGATAAGTCTGTTTAATATTGAAAAAAATGCGCGTTTCGTCGCATTTTTTTCATGGATCATATATTTTTTTAATAACTTATATTATATCGTACAATCAAATATTCCTTCACAGATATAGATTTCTTTATTTATTACTTTCTGGAAATGATTAGACCCCCTAATTACTAATGCGGGAAGCGCATAAAATATTCAAATAATCACAAATACTAATAGATTTAATTCATTTTTCTTTCGGAATTTATCGTCGTTTTATTTAACGTTTTTTAACGTCGCAATCAGTGCTACATTTTGATAAACATTTTCACCATTTTGTATTAATTAATCGACTACATAGTGTGTCCTCAGTATTGACAAAGAAAATTATAGTCATTTTCAATAAAACGGGTGCACTGATTGAAGTCCGATTTCTGAAAAGCTACATTTTCATTCGTTTCTTTTTTCAAATGATAATTTTCCTAGATAAAGTTCCTAAAAAAAGAAAATTTATTCGATTTGAAGAAACCTTTATTTGAATCAACAGAAATCATTAGTTCAGTTGAAAATATTCTCAGTCTAATGGACTTGATTTTAAATCGATATATATATATATATATATATATATATATTAGGGCGATTTTTCTTTTCGACTATTTTTTTTTCTCAGTCCCCACTTGAAATTTTCCTGGATATGTCGAAAAACAAATTCCCTGAAAGTTACAGCCCTTAATATTAATTCTAAGTACTTTCCGTTTGCGTGAAAGGATTTTCCATCTAAAATACACGTAAATCGAATTTTTTTTTTTTCCAAATCCTATAACTCAGTCGCATTTTATGCTATCATATTGTTCTTGGTTTCAATTTACTCAGAATAAAACAATCTAGAAAAGTGCCTATTGCGGCGAAAGTGTAAATTGTACTGGTAAGTTGGTACGGGTCAGTGAAGTTGATTTTTACCCAAAATTCTCGTTTTTTTTGCTGTTATCTCCGAATCAATTAACTTTACGAAAAAAATCTAAACGAAAAATTTGTTGGAAATTTAATTTCCTATAAAAAAGGTCTTATCGACCCAATTGCTTAGATTAATATTGCTTGAGATATTGAACTTTTTTATTTATTTTTGTTTATTATTTAATATTTCATATTTTATACATTTTATACTACTCATAAGTTAAAGTTCAATATCTCAAGAAATATTAATCTAAGCAATTGAGTCGACAGGACCTTTTTTGTAAGAAATTAAATTTCCAACAAATTTTTCATTTACATTTTTTTCGTAAAGTTAATTGTTTCGGAGATAACAGCAAAAAATCGAGAATTTTGGGTAAAAATCAACTTCAGTGACTCGTACCAACTCACCAGTACATTTTACACTTTCACCGCAAAAGGCACTTTTTTAGATTGTTTTATTCTGAGTAAATCGAAACCACGAACAATATGATAGCATAACATGCGGATGAGTTATAGAAATTTGAAAAAAAAAAAAAAATTTGATTTACGTGTATTTTAGATGGAAAATCTTCTCACGCTTTGGGAAAGTACTTAGAATTAATATTAAGGGCTGTAACTTTCAGGGAATTTCTTTTTCGACATATCCAACAAAATTACGGGTGGGAACTGAAAAAAAATTAGTCGAAATAAAATCGCTCTAATATATATATATATAAATTGTTCATTGTAAACTTTTTATTTCTCATACGATTCGAAGAAATCATTATTTCCCTCTTTTTTTGTCGCACCAAAACGACCGATATATACGTAGCATTTTCCGTCCTGATCCCGTGCGTGGAATAAAAAAGTCTCGATACGAAGAATCGAGTATGAAGGCCGTACGAAATTTGTATATTGTACCAGCGTTAGTCGCGATTTCTCGGGGTCACACAGGCCCTTATAGTCCGATGAGTGTAAGCTTGGTCCCTCTATGATTATACAGCCACGTTGCGGCCACGCGTTGTGACCGATATATATACATATGACCATTTTAATATCACTCGACGACATCGAGAACTTAATAATGTCAATTAAAGGAGATCGTTGTCGGGGAAGCGTGTATGTTTGTGTGTGAGAACTGTGCGGCCTTTTCGTCAAGGGAAAGACTAACGAGCAATTTGAATGCACTTTGTGCGCACGTTGCGAAAAACAAGCGAGAGTAGGCCCAGTGATTTCGTTAATTATCCACAAAATCACAAACTCCTCGTTCCAAAGCTTTTAATTGGAAAATCGTAAGAACGATTCCTAAATAAAGCAGTAGCCTAAAAGAGAACTAACGACCGTCGCTAATTAGATTTTTTTTTTTAATCCGTATGATTGATACCCTTGATTAATTGGAGCATATATAAGTGTGTATGTACTTTTCTTACGTGATATGTACTCTCTTCGTGACACACGAAACTTCTTTTCTCCCTCCTTCTCTCTCTCTCTCTCTCTCTCTCTCTCTTTTTCTCTTCATATAACACGTGCTATGTTTTTCTGCTCCCGCTGAGCTGCACGTTCGTGTAGCCCCTTACGATTAAATGCTAATCGCCCTCGCGCTCTTTTACACCAGCGTCTAGTGCGCCCTGCTGTGTCGCGCGAATCTGCAACGAAAAAAGAGCCCCAACGCAGCACACGATTCTCGTGGGAAAAAAAAAAAACAAAAATATTCAAGAAAATTAACCCTCGTCAGAGAGGCCACGGATTCTTCGAATGGAATCCCATGAATTCGATGTTAATTCGAGAAATAACGAGGCTCGCGTGTTTTAATCATGTCCCGTTACTCCCCAAAGTGAATGTCGTTGAACCGGAAGTGTGGTTAGAGAGAAAAAAAAACGGAAATTATCGGAGCGAATTGTACGTTTTCTTATCGTACTTTCGTTATCTCAATACGTTCGGTATTTTCGTGAATTGAATAAAAAAATTAAATTAAATCTCCGAGTATTCTTATTTTTTAAGCTTTTTCACATGCCTAATCACATGTATATCGTTCATTATATCTTAGGTATAAATGGCCGCACAGCTTTGCGAGCCGTATTTATGATAAATAGCGTAGATTCACGCTAAAGTTTGGTCCGGTAGGAATTTAAGTAGATTAGGTATATTGAAATTTTATATATATATATACATATATATATATATATATATGTGTGTGTTTGTGTGTGTGTATGAGAAAAGGGATGGATAGATGAGGGCCGAAAGTTCGTGGTAAATGTGCATTAATTTGAATATTGCATTTCGCATGTATAAGCGCAGGAAGTGAAATTGCTATCGGGTATAGATGGCGCTGCGAGTTTGATAATGACGAGAATTTTTTTCCTTTACGACACAGGAAAATTATAAAAAATTTCTTGTAAACTAAAAATATAAATCATTCGACAATTTCTTCAAAAATTCATAAAAGTGTACATTACATTTTTTTTGTAATGCCGTACAACATACTAATAGAGAAAAAATTCACCCGGATCATCTTCAGAATTCTCGTATATATTCCCGATAATGTCACTATATACTCTTGATCGTGTCAGTATGTATATAACGCTGTTACGACCACAATGGCTTTCTATAGTAGAAGAATGATTGTACGGTGATTAAAGAACATCGTTCCAGTCCCAGCAGTACTTAAAC
Organism: Oxytorus armatus; assembly: GCA_958009045.1. Taxonomy (NCBI): domain Eukaryota; kingdom Metazoa; phylum Arthropoda; class Insecta; order Hymenoptera; family Ichneumonidae; genus Oxytorus; species Oxytorus armatus. The sequence goes on along the minus strand of OY253751.1, from coordinate 8,543,408 downwards.
GACAAGTAGCGAGATCGAGCTCAGACGTACACGTTTAGTGCCCCCAAGGAAAAGAGCTGGGGAAGGGAAGGAGGAGAAGGTGACAATGGGGCCAGTAGTAAAACCAAACGAATGTCAGACGTTCAGATCGACTAGGAGGCGACGATTCACGACTTCGGAGACTATTTAGGACGAGCGCGTCCAAGATGTAGGACGTACTTGTGTTTATGTGATACAAGAAAGTAAATATCCCCGAGAACAGTTACCGATTCATCTATCCTCACTTTTATGTTTGTGTTTGTAACGAACTATCTGTAAACTACTTTCCCGTATTCTCATTTCCGTACATACGCAATGTACTTTCGACCGCAAACGAGGAACAATGAAAAAATAAAGTCATTCCCGTTTTATGAAGGATGCTAAACTGAGTTAGGCAGAATTATTTCCATGTCCGATTTTTAAGGGCTGCTAAAAATGTTGCTCGTTTAAAAAAATGACAGGTCTTACAGCGTTCCTCGTTGTTTAATATGCTGCAATCATCGTTTATGTTTTTTTACATATTCGATTTGTACTTGTACTTGGGGGTGTTTCAAGTAATGAAATGGAACTGGGAACAAAGGGAGAGTGATGGGAGCACTAATTAAAAAATCGTTTAAATTAAAAACCTTGTATAGCGATGCTAAACTGAGTTAGGTAGATTTATTTCCATTTCCGGTTCTTAAGGGTTGCTGAAAGTGTTGCTTGTTTGAAAAAAATAACAGGGCTTATAGCGTTTCTCGTTGTTTAATATGCTGCAATTATCCTTTATGTTCCTTTACATATTTAATTTGTGCTTGTACTTGGGGGTGTCTCAAGTAATGAAATGGAAATGGGAACAAAAGGAAAAGGGATGGAAGTACTAATAACAAAAATCGTTTTAATTAAAAACCTTGTATACGCATCTTATGTCCCGCGAGTTTGGCGAATATACCTACGAGGTGTGTAAATTAAGTAATGAGACTGGCAACATAACGTTCGATCTGGCAACACTTGCGGCGCTGGACTTGGAGGGGCGGCAGGGGAACATGTGATACGCCTTCAGTACGGGTTTGAATTCGCTCGAGTCATTTGGTTGTCCGTAGCGATTTTTTTGTCAAACAGTTTTTTCTATTGTGTTCTAAAATTGAGTGACATCAATTTCGAGCAACGGTGTGCTATCAGGTTTTGCTTCAGACTTGGGCACAGTGCAACGGAAACTCTTGCTAAACTTCAGCAGGCCTACGGAGACAGTGTTTTGTCAAGAGCCGAGATTTTTCGGTGGTTTAAGGCATTTTCAGAAGGAATAGAGTCGATTGAAGATGAACCACGAAGCTGAAGGCCTTCATCTTCAAGAACCGATGAAAATGTCGACAGAATCCGGGATCTTGTGCGTTCAGATCGTCGGTTGACAGTCAGAATGATCGGGAAAAAGTTGAATTTGACTCACACCACCGTTTATCAGATTTTGACCAATGAATTCGGGATGAGAAAAATCACGATAATGCTCCTTGTCACACAGCAATTTCAATAAACGAGTTTTTTGCCAGTAAAAACATTCCTGTGGCTCCTCAGCCTCCTTATTCGCCTGACTTGAGTCCTTGTGACTTTTTTCTCTTCCCGAGATTGAAAAATCACCTCAAGGGAACTTATTTCGGGACACTCGAAAACATTCAAACGGCTGTAACCGACCAGCTGAAGGCTATTCCAGTATCGGAGTTCCAGCACTGCTATGAGGATTGGAAGAACCTTCTCCAGCGCTGTGTGGCTTCAGAAGGAAGTTATTTTGAGGGTGACAATATAAAATTGTAATTCTATTTGAATAAAAAAAAAATATGAAAAAAATCAGTCTCATTACTTAATTTACACACCTCGTATGTTAACCGGTGACATCGATGCCGGGCTCAGCGGTGCGGGTATATGTACCGGATAGCCACGCACCCCCCCGAGCCTTATTCAATCATAATAGGTATAACAGGGCGTAAACTCCGGTACTTGCACGAGACCGAAGGAAGAACCGTGTTCGGAGTTTTGCGGTCGGTAATAAAATTATACGACAGTGGATACCATCCTCTCGTATCCGTGCTGTAACGAGTTGTCGAGAGATAAACGAAATTGTACTGTATAGAGTATACATACGGTCGTATAATCTATGAGACATATATACAGCAGTATAGTAATGATATCTCATTTTTTTTTTAAGAAATTATAGTGCGAGGTTCCCGCTATACAATTTTATCCAGTAAATCTTGCGATACACTTGAACGACCCTTACAAACAAATTATAAAACGAGAAATGCAAGAAACGCAGTGATGCGATACCGTACACGAATATATAACAGTAAACGGTGACGATGATTGATGTAATAGATCTTTGGACAGGATAGAGACCATGTAAATGCTAAGTACCTTACAACTGACATTATTCATACCCCGCATTACGTCTATCATCTTGATTGCAAAGCGACGTGACTCGATTTACCATTTTTTTGAGGTATCAAGATTTTCAAAAATTGTAGTATCAAGCGAGAACGTGAGATTAGTGGTTACGCAATTCTTACGCAAATACTTAGTTGACAATTTTGCTTCTCAATTGTCAACCATTTGCACAACTTGTTCCGTCATCATGGGTACGAATGTGCGTATTTAAACATCCCTTATAGTCTTTTTTTCCCACTCTGAACTTGGACTGAGCATGTTACGCATGAGCAGACGCGACAGGTATGCGCTAAAACGTCATGGACACGTTAAGGGCGGGGTAAGGGTTTTCACTTTCGAATAATCGAATTTTTTTTTTGTTTTATCTTATTGTTTAACATTTCAAGAATATGTTCTTAAAATTTTTAACCGATCTAAGAAATATTCTTGAAGTTATTGTCTTATTAATCTCCTGGCCTTTAACGCTATACCTCTAACAGCTGCGGGCGATCGGGCTAGCAGTGCAGCTGTCGACCAGGTATACAGTTTATTCATTGCTATTGTGTATATAGTATATAGTGTATACTATACACCACAATATTTTAAAAGAAGAAACTGCTGTATGGAGCTGGAATCGATGATTCTGTGTAAGTTGGAAAAAAAAATGTTTTCTTCACTTTTTTACTTCATAAACTTTAGACGCGTTTTTCTCAAAACTACTTTTTCAAAGTCCGTGTTCACTGCAATTTAAAAACTACTTGACCGATTCATTTCAAACTTTGTACACATTTTCTACATATAAAATACCTCCCCCCAACGTTTAGTTAAATTTTTTTTTTTTTTTACATTAAGGGTGTTTCCCACCCACAAAATGGCGGAATTTTTCGTGGAAAATAACAGTTCACACTTTAGATGGCCGCCAAAAATTTTTAAATGAAAAAAAAAATTATCAGAGAACGTTGGGGGGAAGATTTGATTATAATTTGACTAAATTTTCATGGTTTTTCATTTTCAGATAATTTCCGGCCGAGTTATAGTGAACACCGCAAATTGTTTTTTTTTCCAAGACGTTCTGGGGGAAGCTCTGTTACGGGCTTATTCTTCAATATTTCTGCATGAAAAAATTACACAACATTGTCAAAAGTATACTCAATAATGTACAAAAGGTTCGAATAAAATTGCTCAATCCATATTTGAGAAAAAAAATCGCAAAAAAAGTGTTTTTTTTTACGCTGAAACCCTTACCCCTCCCTTAATCAACTTAAAATGACGGACTCAAGGGGAATATTTGCGAATGGCTCTCGTTTCAAGCGGTTGAATTGTCAAGATTATAACTTTGATGACACGATTGTGAGAAAGCATATGAGAATGTCATAGTTTGACAGAGTGCCATAGCCTATTGGGAAAACAATTCTTCCGGCACTAATCTTACTACTATAATGAAGCTCGAGGGTTTGTATGTTTGTTCGAACGCGCTAATCTCAGGAAATACTAATCCGATTTGAAAAATTCTTTTTGCGTTACATAGCCCGTTCATTCAGGAAGACTCTAGGCCATGTAACTTCACGATATGACCCTAAGGAGCGGCGGTGGTGTCGATTTATTATTTAGCGATTGTTCCTTTTATTTTTGCACATAATTTCCGGTTGTTATTTATATGAGATGCACTTGTTTATGTACTCGTAATGCGTATGAAACATATAATCCAAATCTAATGCGGGTGGTACCGCGGGGCACAGCTAGTGCCTAATAAACTTAGTTTCGATTGTAGTGAGAAACAACCTCCACATTGATGCCACTCACAGATGCTTCAGAGTAATGTCAGATCATCATTCTCCCGTAATTTCGAGAGTGATTGGGGAAGATCAACAGGAACAAAACGCATCATGTATTTTACGTGGATTATCGTTTAGCAATATTATACAAGTGAAATTCTCTCGGCGATGGAATAGAGAGTAACGACCGTTAATACACCAAAGCTACTCTTGTGGGTCAGCGATACCTCTTGGCTCGAAACTATTAATTATTTTGTTGGATAGGACGGTAAAATAATGTTCCGGTCATTGTTATAAATCGATTCGTGCAAAGTGGCTCTTCCTCTCTTCTGGCGGATAGTTTCTCTCCTCCTCTCACTTCGTTCGCGAGAGTGTCATCGGACGTTTCGCGAACTAACGCAAAGTTGGAAATTCAATGGAGAAGTAGGATTGTTCAGAACGAGGCAGAGAGAGAGAGAGAGCACCGACGACAACGACGACAACGACGACGAACAATGCTGGCCTGTGTGAAACACTGGAGCGTATTGATCCCCTCGTCCGCTTGACCACCAACCCTATCGTTGACCGACGGTCAATGAGATACGGTCTCGCCACGGCAAGTGGCGGTCTGCCTTCGCCGTCGTTCCTCTCTCGCTTCTCAACCCTTATATTCGTCCCCTACTCTGTCGGCAAAAGCGAGCAAAACCGCTTCTACAGCTGAAACGGAAGTTCGCAGAGCCCTAACCACCACGCGGGACACCCCTACTGCTTATCCCCCTTTCGACTCGACTTCTCACCGTGATTCATGCAACTGTGCAAACACTTTGGTTGGAAGTACCTGCTGGGGGGAGAACGCACCTTGATTTGATTCTCAGCGCACTTGGACATGAGCTGAGACATCTAGAAAATCGTTCAAAAAAATCAGACGACACTTTAGCAAATTCCTGAATCATTGGGGAACCATGGACGGATGAAGGGATCTACTTATTCATCGTGGGAAATCTGGATAAATAAAATTAATGAAATTTAGCGAAAAGACTCTTGTAGACAGTATGTATGGACCGTAGGGTTAGGTTTATTCATAAATAAAGTTGCAATAAAAGAAGTCGAGGCCCAGGGTTTTTATGATGAGACAGAAAGCCAGAAAGCCAGAATCAACCCTTTCGATGCAGCGGATCGGACACATGGAACAATCCATTAGTGGTAATGAAATTTGAGGCGAAATCAAGACTCTCCCGATAGAGGAGAAATAGTGCGCATGTCTACTTCTACCCTACCTCCGAACAAAGAGGGGAGTTTTACCTCATCATTATACAGCTTTCCACTCGCCCCTCCATCCATTCCCTACCGCCCTCTGTCACGCGCTCCGAGTCCCTATGGCCACGTGCTTGCTGGTAAACATTCGCCTCAAGTAATATTGGTGTTCGAAAATCATTGACCGAGAACCGAGAAACTTGTAAGGCTGGTCGTTAAATCAAGAAAATGTCCGAGCGTGTGGTCGCTATGTTCACATCTGGTGCGATAGTTGATTCCATTATCTGTATACGAGTGATAGTTGGAGACCCCCCACGCTCACAGTAATTAATGACAAATCGTTTGAATTGTCAAGGCAATGGGAGACATAATGTCAATGTTGATCGATCCTAAAGACGATTTGTTTTTGCGAGAGATTCCCCATTACCTCGTGATACCAATTAGCATGTCTCAGCGGCAGGCAGTCTTTGGAGTTTCTGATGGTAAACACCTGAAACTCATTGTCAGTAAAATATAGTTGCCTGTATCGATCAGGCTTTCCGCAATTTCCCTGTGCCGCTTACTTTCCCGATAATACGTCAGGAAAGAGTGGCTTCGGACAACGCTCTGGGGGCGCGTCTGAAGCAATGAAATGAGAGCGAAGGGGAAGGGACGTAAAAACTATCTTTCTACAACTCAAATTATGAAATTATTTTGAAAAAGATAGGGCTGTACCGTGGCTGTTCCCCATTCAAAATAAGTTTTAATGTACATCCAAAGATCCAAATAAAGGTCGTTACTTTTGTTTCTATATTATTTATAAATTGTAAAAAAAACTGGTATTTTCCTATCACCTATAGATTGCATATGGTAAAGAAGTAACTTTCAATTTTCCGATGATATCCCCGTTACTCCGAAAACTCTGGTTTAAGGGGGGAAATAGGGTTGACGGTTCAAAAAATCGATTTTTTTTTGTTTCATAAATTGTTAGTAAAACTATTGAAAAATATGTTCCCAAAATTTTAAATGAAAATTCCGGCTCGTTCTATTGTTATAAGCCATTAAGCGGGGAAATAGGGTTAGGACAGCGTTTTCTCAATAATTTTCATGAATTTTTTTATAGTATAAAAAATGAATATAATTTATTGAAACTTTGAGAATATTTTATACATATATTCAAGTATATACTATAAATTTTTGTATACATTGTATATTTAAGTTTATACTATAAAATATTAGCGACCCCATATTGCTTGTTTTTCTTCGTACTATTTTTTCAAACGCGTTTTGTTGAAAACGACTTTTTTTGAACTTGCGTACACGCTAGTTTTAAAAGTTTTCAACCAATCGTTTTGAAAATTGGCAGTTACTTTCTTCATAGTATTGCGCTCTATATGAACCTAAAATCGGAATATTATCATTATTTAAAGAAATTTTTTTTTTGCAAATAAAGTTGTAAAAAATGGCAAAATATCATGCTTTTTTGTTTTGACCCCTGTAAAAAATTCAATTTTCTATTTTTTTGATAGCATTTAGGTTCATATAGAAGAGAGACATATAATAAAAGTAAATTCCAACCTCGTTTGATTTCAGATGAAAATTACGGCTTCCAGAATGTACACAAAGTGCTGAGTCTGATTGTGACCTGCAATATGAGGTCCCTAATATTTTTAGTATATACTTAAATATATGTATACAAATTTTATAGTATATACTTAAATATATGTATAAAATATTTTCAAAGTTTCAATAAATTATATTCATTTTTTATACTATAAAAAAATTCATGAAAATCATTGAGAAAACGCTGTCCTAGCCCAATTTCCCACCTTAAGATAATTAGGCTATGACCCAGATCTTCACCAATAAAGGCCACTTTTCCATAGTCGAAGTCTATCACTATTACAGTTTAGGAACGATCGAAAACGTGATCGTGCCATCAACGCGATTATTCGGTTAATTAAATCGAACCGAACGGTCACGCCCTGAGTCCTAGAAATTTGCGGATCGGGTGTGACCCGTCCACCGATACAATGAATCACAATCAACCCAAATTACGAGCGAACCAACCCTCGTGGGCTCCAAACGTTTGAGCTCGTGTGCTAAAACACAAATCACATGAATACCGCGCTTCACCAGGTCGTCAATCATTATACATATTCTCGTTATTCGGCTATCACGAGGAACCATGCTACCCGCCTAATAGAAATAAGCTCTAATATGTATGATATATATATATATTCTTAACGGCTATAATAAAGCCAAGCATTTTAATCTAATGAATTATATAGCTTTCATCGTGAGCCAAACTTTTATATTCCGCGAAATTGTGCGAGATATAAAATAAGTTCCCTGATAAATACGACCACTATAATTCTTCGTAACCGAGGAAATACAAATTATTTCCTTCCTCATTTTCTTCTCATTCGTTTATTCTTAAATATTGTTTTCGGTCGCAAAACACTCGTGCTTTATTTTAATTTTAAGCTTCTTTCGTCTTCGTTGAACGAAGGTTAAGCCCTCAATTGACCGAGATTGTCCCAGACTTGACTGTAAAACCAGCCGGCCAGCAAACAGACTCGGGTGTGTTGCGTGCGGCCTCCTTAACGTTGATCTGGGCCAGATCAACACACACTTATACAATCACCCCTCTCCCTTCCAGCCACTCTTCCATCCAGCTAAGGGAGGTTATTATACGCAGTTTTTCTTATATAAATCGCTCCCTTGTTTTACTTACATAAAAATCCCTGCTGTGCCAGAGCGAGAAAGAGAGAAAGAGAGAGCGAGATTTGTACTCGGTAGACATGTTATATTACGGGGGGGGGGGGGGGGGGGCACACGAGAAATGTTAGTGTAAAGAGCTAGAGACCAAGGTATATGATCGAAGTTAAACACACCAACAAAGCAGCAAGCGACAGAGTCCATTTCTCGGGGAGCAAAACTCGTCACCCCTATATATGCCGTATACGCGTGGACGACTCTCGACTCCTCATGAATATTAAGGCCACACAAACACACCTGAGTGTGCTTTAATTGTGGCCAGGTGAATATTTACTTTTCGCCTTTTTTTTTTGCATAACTCTTTCTATCACTGACTCAGCACCGTCAAGCTAGGCTAGCCAAAGGGCGGATACACAACGCGGTTCTTGTGAAGAATCAAATTATATCCGCTCTTAATGAGATCGGTCGTTAACGGTTTCTCTTAACTTGAAAGTAAATCGCTCTCAGCAATGAGATTTGAGACTTGCTGGCGTCACATTCACGCGATCCTGAATGTACGCTAGAATCTCGGACTCCTTTTTCTTTTTTCTTTTTTTTTTCCACGTACATTCGTTCTGCCGCTTTGATTTATCTTGGTATTTTGTCTGTATATGTACATTCTTTGTGTATAGAAGCTGAAAGAACGATGAGTCAGCCTCAGCAGGTTGGCCTGGTCTACTTTTATTCGTTTTCGCGAATGATCGACTTGATAACGAACGCACGGAATTAACAGATCGAGAAAGCACACACAGAACAGTTATTTATCTTTATCGTTTGTGGAAGCTTTACTCAAAAGTGTATTCATTGAAAGGCACACATGTAAAATGAATTGTTTCACGAATGTTAGAATAATAATCTGACAATGATTCGATCGTTGTTCAGATAGAATAGTATTCAGCGTGAAATTCTGCGTCGTCTCTCGTCACGAGATCGACGTGATTCGACACTTTGATTCAACTTGCCTTGAATGTTTTGTAGCTCGAAACAACGTAGGAAGCGCCATCCTCAAGTTCATCAAGATTAAGCTTTCTGTCACCGTCCATCGAGAATATATGGCGCGCACCCCTTGGCAGATCGAGACGCTGGGACAGTCGATCCAGTAGGGCCTCCAACGAACCGATATCTCGACCAGGCTTGAATCTGCAAATAAACACATGTGAAAACATGTACTTTGATAATCTTGTCAGACGCAAAGAAGGACGATAAGGGCTGGACCGGGAATTTGTTGAGAAAAACTTAAGATCAGACTATATCCGAGAAACGGACTTCGATTGAACAGTGGCACTGACAGAATCAAATGTAAAAATAAGTCAAAGATGCAGAAAAATTATAGTATTGGATGGAATGATTGAAAAATGTTATTGATTATGTACCTAGGGGAATTACCATTTATAGAAAGAATGACAAGTACGTGAATTAGGATCAATCAGGACAATTGTCTGACTGTGAAGCACGATGCGTTCTTGAGGATACTCAAGTCTTTGCACTTAATTTCATTAGATAACTCAAAGGAAAACACCTCTAGGATGACAACTACTATCAAGGGGAATACTCATGAATTACGTCAACTCTGACAATAATTCTGATTGACCGTATCGTTTTTTAGGATCTCGTCAGGTCATAAATCACTCGATCGTTTGGAAACGTTACAAAAATGAACGGAAACAAAGCGACGAAGAAGAAAAAAAAATGTGCAACAAAACAAAAACATACCTGAACTCGACACCGGGAAAGTATGGATCGCCATTTTTGTAGAAAGTAACGCGTCTTGCTCTCCAATAACCGAGGTTGTTGTATCTCGTTGTGGCGTTAGCGAGCTGCTCGTGTCGGCTCTTCGGCCTTAGCTCCGGCTGCTCAGGAGGCGGCATGCGGGGACTGGAGGGTCTGCTCTGCCTCCAGTAGCCGCCCATGCCACCTCCGCCGTTACTCCCACCACTTTGCTCGCCAACCCCCGTTCCACCGGCCATTCCCATCCCCATACCCATCATTCCAATGCCGGTACGCGCCGTCTCGCGGCGATTCTCGAGCTCAGCGTTTCCTTGCATTGAGCCACCACCACCACCACCACCGCCCACCAGTATACCGCCATCAATGTTTCTCACACCGCCGGTTCTCAGCTCCTCGTCGTCATCATCCTCGTCCTCGTCCTCCTCTTCCTCGTCCTCGACGTCGTCGTCGTCCTCGTCGACATCGTGATCACCGTGATGATGTTGATGATGTTGAGACGCGGTTGGAGCTTGCGCGATGTTTTCCTCGATCGAAGCTTTCTCACCAGTCGTACCGGCCGTTTTGCCATTATTGACCGTGTGTCGTTGAGCTTTCGGCAAATCGTCGCGATGTGGCGCCTCCTGCATCGTGCTTTCATCCTCACCGGTAACAACAGCGGTATCACCGACGCCACCACCGTTTACAGTCGTCGTAACGCCGTTCATGTCCTCGTGCTGGCCGATACGCGAACTAGCTCGCGACGCAGCTGCCTGTTGCTGATTATTATTGTGTGCTGCTATCATCTCGCGCCGACGAAGATTCTATTGCATCTTCTTGAATTAAAGAAAAAACGCTCACTCGTTACTTCGTGCTTTTAGCCTACTGCTAATTCTACGTTAGATATGTACCTTTGTTTTTCTACTTTGTCCTTCACTCATTTATTCTTGGTCACTCTTCTTTCGTCGAATCTATTGACGGATACTCAAGCGCTCATTGAACGCCCTCTACGATCGTATGATCATGTAGATTGGTGGAACGTCAAGAGCGTGATAGGGGCGACTATGTATTTTCAAGCATGTGCCACCGAATGCTCCCTTCTTTCTTTTAGTGTGCGCAAAATTAAACTGGCCTTGCTCGGATAGCGTGCGAGAAGAGAGCTTTCGAACGTAAGTCACGTAAAAAAAAAGGCACTCGACGCACACGTGATGACCGGCAATTTTACAATCCTCCGTTGCCTCGTCTACCTGTGGGGAGGTTCGACGACTTTTCTCTCATTAGAGGGTTTTTCCTCCCGTTGGTCTCTCGCCACTTTTCCCTAAGCGATGCTATACGCGCACGCACTTACGTGAGCTTTCTCGAGGGGTGGAAAAAAAAAAATCTGATAGCCAGAGGGTCTTTCTTTAGCCGGCTACCGAGTCACGTGTTCGCGTGATTACAGAATATTCAGAATCGATTGACCACCCATTCTGCCCACCCTCCAATAGAACGCTTCTTTTTTTCCTTTGTCTCTCTTTCACCTCTCTCACAATTGCTTTGGCCTTAGTGCACTTTTAGGATGTCCGCGTGGACGTTTTACAACTGCGGATCTCACTGCGGATCATTAGCTCGAGAAAATGTGATACAATCGCGATAAACCTTTTGCCTTAATGGCCCACGAATTTCACATTCGAGCGATCTTGATGGTAATATAAAATATGAGTAACGATTTTCTTTCTACCTCAATATTCTTATTTTCGTCCTGTTTCATCACCCGAACTTCATTAATTCAACGTTAACGAAAAAAAAAAAACGTCTTGTGTTTGAGAAGAAACGTGTGTGTCCGACAATGACGATAAACAGCTCAATATTAGGGGTTGACTCAATAATCTCTTAACCACTATCATAACCCCCGGATTATTTTCTTTCTACTCTGAATAATCCCACGAAATTTGTTCTTCGCCGTAAAGTCAATGAATCGAAGTGTTTCTCGACGTTCCTCCGTTACGTATTCGACGCACCATTGTCACAGAAGCGTCGCAGGATTGTTTTTGAGTTCTCTGAAACTGTTCTCAATCAATGCACATAATCCCGAAGAGTCGACAGCCCGATGGACAGTTTCACAGTTTTCCTTCGCGTTTGCAACTCGTTCGACACTCGCATCCACTTAACAATCACACTTCCAGATTACAGATTTAACTAAAACACCGCAACGTAGTTAAATTGGAAAAAGAAACCGATGTTACATCAGTCACTGAATTGCCCTTATAATTGAACAAATCCCAGAAGATTCGCACATTGAAACCCACGTTATTCACAGGCTAAGGTTGAGACGAGGACCTTGAGACCAGACCGATTGCAGATTTCCGATAAAAGTTCAAAGATCTTTCAATTAGTTAACCGCCTCGTTTGCTCGTTGCATTTTTCCCCTCCTGTCTCGTGAAGTATAATTAACGAATACGGTACTGTGATTATAAATCTATATATTCACATATAGATATACATATATATAAGAGCCGGTGTAAAGCCGCGAGACCGACCATTCGAATGTAAATTCGGACTTTATAGTCCACGTAGTCGTCGTTGCGTATCTTTTTTCGTAATCGTTCCGCGATTTCAATTTTTGTGTGTATAATTATATATTCATGGTGCGCGTCCTTCGACGATGGCGTCCCAGCGTCGAGTGTCGCTGTTCGACTGTGGGATATAAGGGTTCAGCGGGGTTGTGGTTCTGATGCTTAGGCGTCGGCGTCGTTCCAACCTCGTGTCAGTGAACCGACCCTGCTGTGCTCCTGGTCGTCTGTGCGGTCTGTTCCTTCACCGGAATACAAACTCCGCTGATACTCTCGGCTTTTGCAACGACACCCTCTCGATACTTCAACCCTACTTAACCACCCTACCTTCTTCCTCTTCAACCCTCGTCGTTCGATCATCCGTATATAACATACGCGAATATAATGCCCGATGAGAGACAACCCCGAACTTGTTGCTCCCGTCGGTTTGAGCATCGTACAACGACGCAGTAGCAACCCTCAAAAGCACCCACTAGCTTCCGATTGGCTGCTTAACCCATGCTCGTTCATCCCTCCCACGTTTAAAAGACTCGTCTGAACGGGGAAACAGAGAATCCTTGATAACTCGAGGCCAACCCTCCATCTCGTCATTGGGCCACTTCCGGAGTAACGCCGATTACGAAATGGCCGACGAAATGCAAAATCTTCGAAACTTTCAAAACACACGTGATCTGAGCATCTAGCAGTAATTGATTCGAAGCTTTTTGTCCAAGGCATTATCTGGTATGCGTGTGGATTCATTTCTGCTTTGTAGTTTTCGGGATTGTGTTGCTTTTTTGTACTGCAGTGCAGCGAGTAAAGTTAAACGTACTTTTGGTACAAAACTACGATAAACTGCTCCCAAATCTCTTTGTTTGACATCGCACTTCAGAAATGACGCCTACCACAGATTTTCTTGTTTAGTGGGAGGGAAGTCCTAAGGACAAATTTTTAACTAGGGACGTCTTATTTTTAACTTAACGTTTTGAAGATCATCATATATTTCTACTCTTCATTAAAGTAGCGTATCTTTTGAACGACTCAATAAAATATTACCGAATTTATGCAACATCATCTGAGGGTTGATGAGTCTTTTTTGACATTCTTTTAAAAAAAACAAATTCCAACTTCTTTTCCGAGGTATTGATCCTTCAAAGATTTTTCTCAAAAAGACAGTGAGTTATGATGGAAAGTACGTAGTGAAAAAAATACGGAGGAAATAATTAGGGAATTGTGGACAAAGAATAAAAAATGGTTGATTCATCGGTAAAGGTTTAGTCATTGGTGCAAGCCCCATTTTTTTTTGTCGAATAGTCATAAAATCTACTAGCTTGGACTCGGTATTAGTTGAGTATTTGCACAATTCACCGCTGGCGGAATAAAGTGCGGACAGATATGGATCTTTCGCGACGTCGTATACGAGGCTTGTATTTCCATTATCTCGAGCATTCCAGGGCAAATCTCGGCTGAAGTTAACAAGGGGCTCCTGCGTAACCGCGTGCTATAAACATTGGCAAAAGATGCAATCGCATCGAAAGCTCGTAACGAGGTTTCGATCGTGGGCTAATTCGTTTTCTTTTTCCCCCTACAAACCCCCCTTTTTCCTCCGCAAAATTCGCTCGTTTCCTCTGCCTCTTGCGGAAAGAAAACGTCGGTATAATTAATGATAATTATACCACCGGTTTCTTTTACCTGTGAAGCTGTAATGTTTGCAGAGAGTGGATGGTCGAGCAAAGGGGTTGGAAAGTCGATACTCAAGTCCGAGAGCGCGACTTCGTGCTACAGCCGTTAACTGAATACGGGGAAGCCTGACTACACACGGACCTACGCTACTTGGACGATCGAACAGTCGCACGAGAATGTCCTCACTGCCGCACTAACTAACAAGGAAAGTATCCGAGGTGTCCCCCTCCGATTTTGTTGAAACTCATGGATGTTATAGAGCATTGAAAACTAAGCATCACGTATTTTTTTTATCTGCGGAAAAACGGTTTCAAGCGGTGAAACCACCCCTTAAAGTTATACAGGTCAAGGGCCGATTTTGCAGTTTCACATACAAGCAGTGGAATCGATTGGAATGAAAATTATGCTGTTTTATAGCGGAAATAAAATTAAAGTTCACGTATTTTTGTATTTGTTGTCTCCTTGTAATTCCAAATGTGTGTTGCCAATACGAACTCTTCTCATTAAGCTAAAATTAATGATTCACCGTTTATTTTTCAATTAGCACGAATACTTAAGGGGCGGACCGAATAGGGTAATTTTCCACTGATTACGAATAACACCGCTTTTATTCGAAATCTCAATATTTCAATGAGAAAAAGTCGAAAAACGAAAAAAATCACTTTTTGGACGATTTTTAATGAAATTTTGAGTTTCTCAAGGAAACGGGTACTGAATTACTAATCTGCGAGTCACAATACATCGATATAGCGTCCTAAAAGAAAATTTAAAAATTCAAAATTTGTTTGCATTTCGGCGAAAAAGAAGTGGCTTCACTAAAATCGCTGTAACGTTGCTTCCCGATGGAGTTGAAACACCACTCTATGCTCATTCTTTTCGTGATCGAACGCCCTTTAAAATGGCGCTTGAATCATTGTGCTATCATTATTTTTCGATTTTTCACAAATTTTTAAAGTTGGACCATCGATTTTTGCAAATTTTTCCATACATACCCCTTCTCATTTTTTTCGCCGATTTTCAACCTGCTCTCACGGCTACAATAATCGAGATATCGGGATGATCCAAAATGCATTCTCTAAGTCTACTCGAGACGTTTTGAAAACGCTCGTCAAAACCCAAAATCGATGAAACTGGAGCCAAGTTATGACCATTTGAAATTTCGAGATTTTTAGGTTTTCGAAAAGGTGGGCAAAAAATTACAAAAAATTATTTTTCTCTTCTTTTAACGTTTCGATACTCTATTCGATCTGAAATTTTCCGCTGATTACGAATAACACCGAGTTTTAGTCGAAATCTCAAAATATCAATGTGAAAAAGGCGAAAAACAAAAAAAATCACTTTGGGGACGATTTTCAATGAAATTTCGCTGATCACGAATAACACCGCTTTTAGTTGAAATCTCAATATTTCAATGAGAAAAAGGCGAAAAACGAAAAAAATCACTTTTTGGACGATTTTCAATGAAATTTCGAGTTTCTCAAGGAAACGGGTACTGAATTAGTAATCAGCGAGTCAAAATACATCGACATAGCGTCCTAAAAGAAAATTTCAAGAATTTAACATTTTTTTGCATTTCGGCGAAAAAGAAGTGGCTTCACTAAACTCGCTGTAACGTTGCTTCCCGATGGAGTTGGAACCCCACTCTGTGCTCATTCTTTTCGTGATCGAAAACCCTCAAAATTATTTTTCGATTTTTCACAGATTTTTAAAGTCGGACCATTGATTTTTGCGAATTTCTCCATACATACCCCTTCTCATTTTTTTCGCCGATTTTCAGTCTGCTCTCACGTCTACAATAATTGAAATATCGGGATGATCCAAAATGCATTCTCTAACAAGTATTGCGTCCAATGAACTAAGAGCGAAAATCATTGAAATATACCATTTTCCACGCTCGTGTCATGCAAAATGACTTTATTATTGAATCCGACCACATCTGTCACATCAACAAGGGTGGATGATCCTTTTTTATTTTACAAAAAAAAGGTGCCCCATTGGGATTTTCTGCAATTTTTGTTCGTACCATTAAAGAAAATTACACACATTTTTCCGACTTTTAATCATGAAGCTCCTCTTTAAGAGCTCTTCTCTTTTTTTGGAGAATTTTAATTTTTTTTTTAACTTTCCAAGAGACTCGGCTGCAGTTTGGAATCGAAATTGGAATACCAATCAAAGAGAAAGATAAAGTAATGAATTGCAATTATTAGCACTATCAATGTTGCAAGTTAAATGTTTATTGTCATTTTTAAATTATTTATTTCGCGATCAACATTGACATATTGCCAATCACGAGCAGAGTCCAGCTCGATAAAACACGAATGTCTGTGTAAAGTTTCGAGGGAAAAAGAAAAACAACGTATTAACTTACGATCGTGTGCACTCTCACTCCGTATCATTTGAGGGTTCGGGCGGCAAGGGGGTGGATCCGAGTACACCAAACGCAAAGGGAGCACCGACCAAGTCAGTTCTTGAGAGTTTCTCAAGACACGCAGCAATGACTCGAGTGACCATGCCCCAGTAATTTTTGCCTCGTGACCAGCCGTCCTGACACGAACAGGCTAAACTTTTCAACCGTACGATATACAATCGAGACACACAAAAAAAATAGAGCTGGACGCGACAAGGGTGTGCAGCTTTTTCTTCGTATTTTTTTTTCGCCCTCACCGAGCTGCAATAAGTCTCGATCGATTTGACGATATAGGTGACAGATTATACCGGTGAATTTATTGCTCGTCGAATACAGCGAATTGTACTCTTAATTCTAGAAATACTCGTTTCGCTTAAATTCCGATAATTCATTCTGACATTTTCTTATCGCTTCTGACTGCTTAATGGCCAATAAAAATTCCTTCCCAGTTTAGCTGTTTGAACGTTGATTAGTTTTTTTTAATGAAGCGCTTAGGTAATGCAGGGCTCGAATGTAAATACTCTTAGTATTAAAAAGAAATGTTTCATCCAAGCAATCACTATTACAGGGGCGAGTGGAATGATACGGTGTATCAATTGTCAACGAGTGGATCGATTAACTACCATTTCTCTGCCACCCCCGACGCGATCTGACTTTAATCGGAGCAAATACTCGGGTATCTGTATCTTTCTGTTTTTAGATTTTTCGTGCCTTTTGGTTTGATATTGTATTTTATTCGTTCACTCATTTCAGTTTTATTTATTTTTTAAGACAAATTTCGAGTTTTTAATGCCAATCAGTTTAGAATGTGCCAAAACGTCGGAAAATCATATTGAAAAAAAAATGTTTAAACGTGTGCATGTGTGTGTGTGTGTTTGATAAGGGTGCAAAATTGAAACCACTAAAGTTCCGAATTGGTTTGAACTTTCGTGCTGAAATTTGACGCACAAGTAAATCAGACTTTATAATATTGTGAAAATTATCACAAATCCGTGTTAAGATGCATGAGTCATGAAATTTTCTAGCTATCGCGCTAAAGCTTTATATACAAATTGTCGATCGTTAAATACAGTTCGTCATTGAATTTGGAGAAAATTGATAGGAGGCGTTAAAGATTTAGAGAATTATGAATTTTTCGGAAAAATCAACGTAGCTGCTTGTTAAGACTCTGGTTCGTATAATTTGCGCCGAACTTTTACGATTACGATGATAAAATTTCGTAGACGGATAGAATGTAATTGACGATTGATTGGTGTTGAATTTTGCGATGAAATGAAATGTCAAAATATCTGGAAAATTTCGTATAGACATTACGTGTGAGGAGAAAAAAAACGGTAAATTGAAACTTGAAACGTGTTTCCTCGAAATTTCACAAAATGTTCGAAGTTTCTATGAGAAAGTGAAAATCGAAAAAGATCTATTTCCTCATAGAGGAGGATTTAATGCATTGTGTGAAATTTCGAGGAAGCTACTTGAAAGTTTCAACTTGCAGCTTTTTTTTAAGTTATCAAAACTTTTTTAAGTTGTAAAAACAAAATTTCATCTACGAGGAAGTAAAAAATCAATCCAAACGTTCGTTCACAAGACAAATCCAAAGGAGGATGAAAAATCTACGAAAAGGGTTTAGGTATCGGTGCTTCATTGGTTGCGGAGCGATCCTGTTATCATTTACTACATCACCCTTGTATGATGAATATCCTCGTTAGAACGTTCGACTATAATAGCTCTTAATAATAGACGCAACTATAACACACGTCTCTTTCTCTCTCTCTGTGTGTGTGTGTGTGTGTGTGTGTGTGTGTGTGTGTGTGTGTGTGTGTGCATTAGTATCAGAGTCTATGTACTTAATATAATGAGGCGATTATCAGACCTCGAAGCAAAAATCGTGGCAAAGTTTCAGATAACAGCTAATTCGTTGGTAAATTTGTGCTTTAATCGTGGTATATGTGATGAGGTAAGTGATGAATATATATATATATGTATATATATATATTAAGATCACGAGGCTTCCAAGCGCCCTGAGAAATTATCGTCGGCAGTCCAGTCACGCACCGCACGCCCCTCCACACTCATTTCTCATTCCTATATCTATATATACGAATCAACGATCACACTTGTGACAATTTACCAATAAACACGAATCGCCTTCCTCCCGAATGTAACATTAGTTTCCTGCGACTTTCTCACATCGAGAGATCGTCCGATATCGCCTCCTGTCTTTACGACTTTAAGTCCGGAAAAATCTACCGTTGTAGTGATGTATCAATCACGAAAAGCCTCATTTGCCTCGCGTGATTTTTCGTTTTCCTCACCTTCCCGTTTTTTTTTTTTTTCATCTTTTCCGGCTCGTGTGATCGGCTGATCTCTTCTTCGATCGATCCCTCGGGCCGTTGCCTCTTTTTAGTCTACATATTATGCTACCGAACCGTCGGTTAAATCTAGTGCCCTAGACTTTTCTCGACAACACGAACGAGTTTCTAGCGTGCAACCTGCACACAAACTGGTATTGCCAGAAAGCCAGATTTTTCCCCTCCTGAAGTCTTGATTACGTAATCTTTAGCGTGCTCACTGTTGTTCCATAAATAAGATTTACATTTTTTTTTGTATCGTTTAAATTATCAAATGATGCGGATTTCTCGGTTGCGTCTAATATCGAGACTACTGGCAACATAATAACTGTATCACACTCTCATGGACGAAGCTTCGTTTCTGTGAAAATAAATTCTTTCCAGTTTAAAGAACAATGTCTTCGAAATGTGTAAAAATGTCGGACAACCCCAATTACAAAAAGAAATGGCCCCATCGATGTATGTGTGTGATGAGGTTGAAAAAGCAAATGAAAGTTCTATAAATACGGAATGGACTTGAACGCGCAAATTTGTAGCATCTCATAAACTTTATGTTGGTGCAATTGATGTAAAAGAGTAGAAAATTAAATTTCAACATTGCTTTACTAAAAAATAATTTTGGGGATCATCGACATTGTTACGTCGTGACATTTTTCATGGGATTTTTCACTGTATTACCTCAACTTTACTTTTAGCCTAATGTATAATATTTCGCGCTCACCCACAACGCAAATTCATCACTCGAGCGGATATCGCCGCTCGAGTTTCTGCTCACCTCTTTTCAGCTAAATTCATAAATTACCCAAGCTCTTCGACCGAACGATCGCAGAGCAAACAGTCATACCAAATCGTGAGAACGGATGTTACCTCTCACATTTCTGCACACTCCACTTTTAGGCCAGAAGCAAGAATTACTTGAGCGTTTGTTCGTTCGCTCTTCGAGCGAACGGTCAATATCAGATTTTCGCTGATTAATTTCCGGCGTGGCGCGGCTCGAGGCCTCGCGCGATATTTCTAACTTTTGGACTTTTAGAAGTCAGCACTTTTCGGTTGCCGCTTCACGACAACCGAATGCACCTCAAAGTAGTCAGTCTACACTCAACACTCGTAGCGAGAAGTCCGCTCTTAACATCTAAGCGACTTAAGTCTTAGTTCAGCGCTCGTTACGAGAACAACTCCAGTTAATCACTCCGTTATACTCGGTACCTTTAGAACGTTTAACAAGTATTTGCGAAAGTATACTTATACATTTATACATTCTATCACGATATCTTTATTGTATCCAACTGTTCAACAACTACCTAAATCAACATAAAGCGATTCATTATACTCGACATCTCGATTTCAATCGTTAATCGGGAAACGAACCACGTGTCTTATTCATTCATCTACAATCGTACCCTATGCGTTTCCTCCATGACCTCTGAGGCGCCGCGTCCACGTTAGTCGCCTTTTTACCTCCGAGTCGCCGCGCACACGTCTCCCTTGCTAAACCCCCTGGGACGTAACAACATCATTTGTCACCTAACAAATTTCATCGATTTATGTCATCGACGAACTTTTGAACTCTTGAACACACATTGGTGCCAAATTCGCAACCCTCAAAAGTGCAGGTTAACGGAAGTAACACTTTCTAAAAAATCTTTTTTTTTTCTTCATATAAAGTTCTATTTTTCGTTAACCTTTCTTTAACCGTTGGATTCCTTAGAATTTTTAGCCCCAGAAAAATAGCTTGACGCGTGTGCGACGGAAGTGTGATCTTTATAGGATCTCTAAGGATCATTAATCGATAAGATAATTTATGTTAATACGACACTTTCTATTTCGAACAGTTAGCAACACAAAATCGCTTTGTCACTTGGACACAGATTGATAATCCACGAAGCCAAAAAAAGATATCAACTCTCCATCTTGGATCACCCCTTAATGATCAATGTCCGCGTACAAGCAAAATAAAATGGAGTTCTTATTTTCTCAAATCAACTTTAGATAAGGATCAGCATATAAATGCTCCATTAAGATCAAATCCGAAAAAGTCTCGAATTGAAATTCATCCTTTCGACGGGCTCCGATCATTATTACGATCAAGCGCATGCACTGCGATCGTAAATATTATCGGTTCGACGACATTTACATTTATCTCGGATTTCAACGACGATAACAAACGAGCATTAAGCCTAAAGTGGCTTTGTAGTCTTGTAGCGGTCGACCCACTTATATACTTTTGCCATAAAAAACCCACTTGAAACTCCCACAACCACTCATTTAGTCGATATTGTCGTGGTGTATTAAAAATAGCGACAATTACAGAGAGAATGTAGGAAAAATCATTTATGCATCAGTGATTTACAGATTTATCAACGGTATTATCATTTCGTCAGATACTGCACGTATAGATAATGTACGTTTTTTCTTCTTCTTTTTCTTCTCAGCTGTCTGATCCTCGAGTAACTCCACCGAAACATCTTTATCCACTTGTTTCTTCTTCTTTTTCTTCTCGACTGTCTGATTATCAACTACTTCCATTGAAACGCCTCCATCCGCTCGTTTCCTCTTCTTATTCACTTGCTCTTCATCATTTGTCAAATTTTCGCAATTTTCCGTCGTCTCCTGAACCTCCGATTCTTCGAATTCAAATTGCTTCTTCTTTTTCTTCTTCTTTTTTTCAATCAAAGATTTATCTTCATTCGCTGGACATTCAGTTTTAATGAATTGATCAGTTTCTACTGAGACCGTCAGTTTGCCCTTTTTCTTTCTTCGTTCTTCGTCGGCACTCGTATCGTTCAACGTCTTGTTTGATTTATTTTCCTTCCGTCTATTCTTCCCAAAATGTTCTTCAGCTTCTTCCGGCTTTGCGGATCTCGTTTTCTCACTATGTTCGAGTTTCGGAAGAACTTTTTGCCGTGTATATTCCGGCAAAGGAACGTCAAAGTTTCTCTCGAAAACGGCAACGAAAAATCCGTTGCTGTAATCAATCTCGGGCCTCGAGTACAAACAATTATTCTTACACGCGTAATCGCTCGAACTAAAGTTCTTCCAATTGCCGTTCAGTAATTCTTTTATTGGCATTAAATTGTACGATTCTCCGATATTCTCGAGTATCTCATCGATTACCATTTCATTCTCCTCCGGATGCAACGAACACGTGCTGTAGACGACACGTTTTACAGTGGGAAAGCTGAGAAGAGCGTGACGAAGGAGAAGTACTTGAAACGATTGAAGGCTTTTCAGACGTTCCGGCAAACATTTCGAACTTGTACTGTCCAATATTGGTCGATCCAATATACCTGCATTCATTATCGGAAAAGTTTCATAACGACTGGCAAAATTTCGAAAATTAATAACTTCAACAAATGCCCTCCTCGCAAATCGATGAAATGGATTTTTTTTTACAAATTTACAAAGAACGTTTGAAGTACAGAGAATCTTTAAGACTTTACAAAAAAAAGGTTGTAGATTATTTTGTTTTCATTCAAAAACTTTAGACTCGTAATTATATTTTCACAGGCGTCAGTCAATTTCTAAGGGTAGCAAATGTATAAAAGTATTTATTGATTGGCACATTCGCCCTAGTTAATTTAACGAGCTTAACTTTAATCATTGGGCTAACTTACCGGAACCAGAGCAACTTGGATCAACTAGAATGTACTCGACGTTAGGACACCGCTTTGCAGTCACAGTCATCGCGTCCGCATTAAAAATCGTAACGCAATCAGCCCTACTGTCTGTAACTATTTTGCACAGTACCTCATATCTCCTCTTGTTCATCTCAATTGCAAAGATTTTTCTGCGGAAAAATTGTACATTAGAGAATCGTGAGTGACTCGGACAAAAAAAATTAGTAAAGCAATTATTTATTTGTTAATACAAGACCAAGTGTCGCGACCATTTTATTAATACCGAGACATATAAGTGAGACGATATTGGTTTATTTTTACGAAATAGCAAAATTGAAAGTTGCATATTGCTTCATAATTTTTCCGCATGTACAAAGCAAAGACATTTGTGAATGCGCAAAAATGATTTCGAAGGAATATGAAACATTGAATTTAAATAATTTTTGAACGTGTATCGTTGATACCCAGCGCATACCCTTGATTTCCCATCAGTGCGGCTAAATGAGTTGTTTTCATGCCTGGTGCAGCACACATGTCCAAAACCGTGGAACCAAGTGCGGCCTTCAAGAGAAATGCCGGAAAGCAGCTGGACTGGAGAGAAAAATTTAATTAGTCATAATCAAAGAAAATCTCATGCATTAATCGTTAAATGAAGCCCGCCTGAGATTCTACCTTGTCCTGCAGTAAGATAGCCCCGGATTTGTATGCCGGATGATGGTGAAATTGCGTACCGGGTGGAAAAACCAGCAATTCGGGTATATGAAAATCCTGAACGAACGACGATTCGTTCAATTTCGATTTCAGTGTCCTGAGATAGGACGAATAATTGGAGTTTTTTGGCAAAAGTATCCATCCATCGTCTGTGAACGAACGTACGATGGCCTGTACGCTCGTGACGAGCGTATTCACGCGTACGTATCTTGGTTTTTTTTCTGAAAAACAGATCGTTCGTTTTTCCTTCTTTTAGCCAATATGTAACAGTGAAATTGGGTACAGCGTGAATAAAAACTCAATTTTTTCAATGATTATACATGTTTATTAACATTATGTTGTACTCGTGTATTTCGTTACTCAAAAAACGTTACAGATATCGAGAAAAAAAGTGACGCAGTATAAATTTGTAAGAAAATTGATAAACTGATTGTGAATGTCGATGTTGCACGTGACTAATCGGATTTTGCTCGAACATGCTCGTCCCCGGTATCTACATCGACGGTATCAACGTTATCCTTGGGATCGTCGGGTTCCAAAAGTGCTTTGTACGCGTAACTCGCGATAATCATATTCACGACTATAACAGCCGCTAAAACTGACACGCAGTTGGTTGTAAATCTATCGGTTTGATATTCCGTCGTCATTACGTGACGTACGCCGAAAAAAGCCCCAAACGGTAACGTGAACATTGCAACGCTGTAGAGAAACAGACTTCCTAGAACCGCGACGAGACTCATATTTCCCAATGGTTGTTCGACAATTACGTTGAATATTTGATCGTCAATGTGATAATTCGCGATAATTATGCAAGATCTATTAGCGTCCCGTTTTGTATTCCTCTGTTACGTATATTATGACGAAGAAGAAAAACCACCCCCCGCGTGATGGTCACAATCTCATTTCAGCCTCTGTAGAATCTCTCAAAAGTGCGCGTCGCCCGACGGCGACTAGGCTTTTATCTGTAAGAACAACGAATATCCCGTTTAAGAATAATAATCACAGAGTCCGTTACCTTGTTTAATGATGGGTGTGACGTCTGTTGTTTTGCCCAATGTGTTCAAATGTTTGCGCAAAACTTTTTCATAACTGTTAATAGTCTGTATGGGCTTGGCCTCTGATTTTATAACTTTTTTGCCCCATAACAATTCGGTAATTAAAACTCTGGCTAGCCAGGGATCCAAACGTTGTTCTTTCACGAGTATTTGTGTTTTTTGCAAAAGTTCATTCAATTGCGAGGCTCGCTGAAGAGTCGCTAGAGCCAGAGAATATATGCCTGCGACATTCTAAAGGAAAAAAAACATTGTTTTTCGTTGAAATTTCAGTGTAATACAGGGTAAAGGGGAAAAATACCTAAGGGTACTTGAAACGAGCTGTGGATGAAAAATAGTGAGCTAAAAAGAGGTGAAGACAATTTTTGGCGTCCAAATGTTATAATTAATCTTCGAAAATCCTCAATAAAGCGATAGCTTTGTAAAGAAGGATTAATGTATGTTTATTTATTTAAAAACAAACGATTCTTATAAAGCATGGTGGGGATTTATACTCACGGGATGCTTTTTCTGGAAGATCAATTGCTTGATACTGGCACCTTCTTCCTCAACCTTTTGAACAGTTGCAGCCGTGACCTTGTACAACCGTGGAACTTTGGCGGAATGTATAAAGCCGTTAGACATTATCTCATTTGAAAGTGAATTAGAGTAAATTAACTTGTTCGACAATGTCGAAGGCGTCTTATAAATTGATGTTTGAGGTTAGATCGTACAATTGTACGAATCGATCGGGGAGAGGCTACAGGCTAAAGACGAGCACGTGGTAAAAAAACGAAAGAAGAGCAAGAAGAGTACTCTCCAGTATTACCAACTGAGTAAAACTATTTTCCATGGGGGCGGCACTGAGTGACTCGTGAGTGCTCGGCAAAAGTCGTGTTTGTCGAAGCGGCGCATTAACCAATTCAAAAAACAATCGTTACGCACACGACAGTACGAAAAAGAAGAAAACACGATGCGTCTCACTGTACAAAGATTATAGATCAGTGCTAATTATTATAATCGACTGTATACAATTGGTTTCTTATAAAAAAGTAATTGCAACAATGGATAGAGTTTCCGCACATCATTCACGCTCAGAGAGACTCCTACTTGTAAGTGAGTAATATACGAAATCTTTAATTCAAATATTATTCATCGATCGTTGTGATGACGCGATAAATTGCCATTTTCGGGTTATTATCCCTGCGACGAGTTGCGTGAACCCCGTTTTTCAGGGAATGTCGCTTTGAAAATTGTGATACGACGTGCATTTGGAAATTTGTTAGCGTTTACGGGTTAGTATGACTATTTTCGGGTTATTCTCCCTGCGACGAGTTGCGTGAACCCCGTTTTTCCAGCGCGTCCTTTTAGATTTTTTCTTACGAACATTAGGGAAGGTTGCTTCGAAAATTATGTCATAATGAGTATGTGGAAATTCGTTAACGATTAATTTAGTCAGAATATAAAGCATATTGGGGATTCGTTGTTGAGCAAAAAGAGGTTTAACCAGCATAGAATATAGTTATAACTGGAAGCACAAAAAAATACGAAAATGACGCAAAGGTATCGTTCACAAAGGACCGTAGATACCGAGTAGGACAAGTGGGACTTTTTTTAATGCTCCAAGGTAGTGGAAAGATGCAGCACAGAATTCGCGATTTTTAAGGCGCTGCCGTAGGTTATCAATTCGCACGTTATCAATTCGTAAGCTTGCCTGGAATAACCAATAGACAACGAGAGAAGGCAAAGGATTTTACGAATCAATTTGTGAGATAACTTGCTCTGTTCTTTCAAACTTATCTTTCTATTTTCACCTTCTCGCCGAAAGTATTAATGGAAGTTTTCCATTCACCAATGGATCGAAATATAGTACAATTCTCACGCTCCGAAAATCAACAAAATTCAACGAATTTCATAATAACCAAACTTGTACTCCGTCGTATCAAAATTCAACAACAAACATTCTTGAACATTATTCCGTTCGTAAGAACGAACGAAAAACGTTAAAATCTCGTACAGAGAGTACCACGCACACAAGTTGCATCACGTTTTTACAAAATAACAAACATATTTATTAACTCGTAATTACGTTAGTTCAATTCAATAATAACAATGACTACAGTGCGCTTCTATATTTATAACATTAACAACATAAATAATATATGTCTAAGAGTCGTGCCAGACGAGCTCAAAATCCGTTGAGAATGTTCGAAGAATGTATTCGTTGCATTAAACGTAAGATGCGATTATTTATGAAGAGAGACTCTGATACTGAACAGTGATTTTACAGGCATTGTATATGAATGTTTAAACTGTCGCACGTACGGCATCGTATAATGGATCGCGTATCCTTGAAAAATATCCGACATGCCTGTCGTCACTACAAAATTGTGCGTTCATTGTAGAAAAAGAAAAAGGATAGAAAAAAAATATTTGTCGTATTTACACGAGCACAAAAGCTAGTAAATTTAATTATTGTCAGTAATCCTTTATGAATTGCTATTAATCTGTAAGAGATGTAAAAAAATATATGCATTTAGAAGAAGAAAAAATGAACCATCCAAAAAAGAATTAACATGATCAACTTTGCGTCATGTACGTTTCGAGTTTTTATGTCTATGGTTTTTTTATGACACTGGCACGCGATTCATTCGATATGTCTATGATTCTAGTTATGCAAAGTTTTGCTTGTACGCGGCCGTCATTTGCTCGAGGAAGATGAACGTCAGGACGGTGTGCGGTCCCAGTCGTGCGTAATACGGGAAGAATCCTTTCCACAGTGCGAAAATTCCTTCGTTTCGGATAACCTTACCGAGCACATCGATTGCACCTTTGAACTCTGGCTTGCCATCGATCGTCTTCATGTTTTGTATCCTGAAACAATTCATCATTGTAAGTACATATTTTTACATTTTCTCGCGTGATGTTAGCGCGTAACGAATATATGCACTTTGTCAATGTTAATCGCATCATAAATTTGTCGGGTTTATAAGAAGAAAAAAAAACAAGTTCAAATTGAAGGTGACGAATTGTTTCCTCGTTATTTTAAACTCCCGGGGCAAATTGTTTTCACACGTCCCCTACTTACGTCCAAAATTGGCCATAAGTGGAGGATAATTTAAACGTTAAAAGGAGAACGTGCACTCGAGCATATAGTTATCGAAGGCTTACTGTTGTTACAGTAAATTGATTGCAATAAATCACCTTGTTTTCGCGATATCTACAGGCATAGAAGCAGCGGTTGTTATCAAACCGGAAATCATCGAGCTGGCAAAGTGAAGCATGATATTTTCTTTGAAGTATCCTGAAAATAAAACAAAAACAATTTTTCATATTTATCTTTGGCGCTGGTTAAAAATTCTTTAGGTCAATTCACTAACCAGTGTCCAAAAGTGCTTGCTTAGCTTGTGAATAGGAAGCCAATTGGGCGGCATTGACAACCATGGCTCTTCCCATAGTTGGAATAGCACCGCGCCAAAGAGTAAACAATCCTTCCTCCCTCGTTATACGAAATAGAGCATCAAAAACATTTTTGTACATGCGTCTGTCAGCTAACAACAACAAAACGAAATGTGTGCAACGTGACGAATTTTACGAATCAGGAAATAACGTTCCGGAACATTATTCAAAGTCTGTTAATTTTTTACCAAGTGGCAACCTGCCATCGGCGGTCATTCTTATGAGAGCCACTTCGGCCGGAGTGCCAACAAAAGCTCCGACGCATCCGGCAGCCATGCCCAGACCAGCTTTTGTCAAGAAATTTGGCTGCCCATCTTTTCTGTTAGGATTAATAAATCGTTTTCCGTATAATTTTCCTCTAAACATTGTATTAATGATGTTGATCATTTTTTTAAAACACTCACGACGCAAGCTCAAACAACCATGTATAAATACCAAGCCTTGTCGTGGTATAGGTTGCTTGTCTCATGAGACCTGCCGAAAGTCCGGAGTACATTGCCAATACACCTTCATTTTTAAGTATCGACGATACAACCGTCAACGTAGAAGTCTTTGTGCCGCTCAATTGCATTCGATTCTTTATCAGATCCAAGGGTTGCACAAAACAAGTTGCTGCCATCCTGAATAACAATTATTTTTTATATTCAAATTGAAATGTAACAATGCTTGGGAAGACATTAAACGATTATTGCGCTGATATAAAGCTTGAAATTCTCGACGTAATTCACTCGGGAACGAAGTTCACCTGTTCTATTGGCACAGAGCAAGAAATTGCAGAGTTTCTGCCTTGGTTGTTGCACAACAGAAATAACTGGGCGAGAAATAAGCATGTTTTCCCAAATTAATTCAAATATTGTCAGCAGAGGGACACTCAATAAAAGATAAAGTTATATCATCGTCGTGTGGGGCCATGCGGTTATCAGAAGGATTAACAAATTATGTTGTCTTACGAGCAGTCTTTAAAGAAGAGTTCGTACTTTTTGATAGTTTCAAATATCGTCAGCTCGTGACAGTGGGAAACCATTGAATCTTTATTGCAAAGAAATTACTATAATGATATTTATACAGTTATCTAATTTTCATTCTCACAGGAGATAAATGTTTAGTTATTACATTTTATTTAATCCGATTAAGGATTGGTACAGGAACAAATCTCATTTGGCCTTATCTGGTACAATTAAATTTTATTTGACTCAAATAAGATTTCGTAATAACAACTTAAAATTCATTTTACTCTATTCAACGAATATGTTAAAATCACATAAACATTCAGTTTTTGAGTAAATTAATTAATTTGAATTAATAAAAGATTGTCTAACAATTTATTGAATGTCAAAGCATATCTTGACACGCAAGTATAATCATAGAAGGAAATGTTTCAACAATTTTTACATATTGCATAAACAAGTGTTTGATCAAAGTTCACTGCCAATAAGGCATACCGAAGGACTATTGGAGGGCGACGAGTGGACTATTGACCGACTATTAGAGGAATATAAAAAAAATACCTAAAATTATTTCTAAATGTGATTTTTGCAATATTTTGGCACGTTCTCAGCTCGTTTGAGTAAGGAAAATTTGGTATCAAGTAAAAATTGTTTTCCAATTAATTAAAAAACACCGGTCGTTCCTTATTCAGCAATCATTTGTTTTTATTTAAATGAAAGAGTTCATTTGTTTCATCGTGCATTAAAATTGATTAAAAATATAAGGATACCTACCCCGAAGTGCCGCCAATTAAAAATTTAATGCCGTTCGGTACAACGGGTGGAGATTTTTCATTCGCCATGATTTTAATTTTTTAAATTTTATCGTTTCGACAAACAAGTTTCTAATAATAACAATAAACTTGTAGTTCCGCGTTGGAGCACTTAAAACTTTAATAAATTATGAATAATCCCCGAACGACAGGGGTTCGACCACCTGATCATGAGACTACTAGCACACTTCTACTTTTACTTTAAGCGACCTCCGTCAGTGGCCTTTGGTCGGCAAAGACAAGCAAAGACTGCTCGTCGGGTCGTGCAGGGTCGAAAGTGATAGCCGCCGCCTTATAGGCGTCTGGAAGTCCCGTGACGCTCGACACTCGTGAATTCCTCGCAAAGACCGATCGTGGGTGGTTTTTTTTTGGGGCGTGTAATGTTTGCCGAACGAAAAACACAACATAACGTTTGTGTCGTCACTCGAGACGGAATTAACGTTCGATACACGGAAGTACCGTGTTAAAATTGTAACGTCCTGCCATCTTGTAGTCGATAAATTCGTTTCTTTTCATTTATAACCGTCGGCAATAGTACCGAACGTCGTACGTTGAGGAATTTTTATGTATCGTGTATAGTTACAAACTATCGGCCACTTTTACGCGGAACTATTTAAGTAAGTACTACTAGATGGAAATTGGGAAGACGATGTGAACCGGAATTTCCAAGTTACCGATAGCTCCGTCGGTAATAAGAAACTAATTCTAGTTTTTTTAAAGT
Source organism: Oxytorus armatus (assembly GCA_958009045.1). Lineage (NCBI taxonomy): Eukaryota > Metazoa > Arthropoda > Insecta > Hymenoptera > Ichneumonidae > Oxytorus > Oxytorus armatus. The sequence goes on along the minus strand of OY253751.1, from coordinate 8,513,278 downwards.
GCATTAAATCTTCGCGGAAATCAAAATCTTACAAATTTTGTAACTATAGTTGGATTTCACGATCTTTCGGCTGGCAATAACACGGGTTTTCGATTTTTTTTTAAATTGACATTCCGCGAAAATGGGTATTACCATTTCTACAATTTGTAACATTTGCCTTTTCCCTGAAATCTCAGCGATCCATCGAAAAATTTTATAAACAATATTATACACAACAATTATATAATATTCAATAAAGATCAGCAATTATATTCGATAACAATAAGATAATTTAACATAAACGTTTATTTCATCAACTTTTTCAAACTTCTTTGCATATCTTTGATATTAAAACAGCCAATTGGTTGAAATTACATATTATTCATATTATCAAACATTTAGATTTCGTAAATACGATTTTGATTCAACAAAATAATGCTTATTATCGTCATTACGGTTAAAAGCAATGTTTATCTCATTGTGACAAGAATGGAAGTATATTCAATAGCCACATATATTTAGTCATTCGGTATACCTATCCAGTGCAATAGGTATGTTGATTGTAGATATCTTATCTGACGAAAGGAATCAATGATCGGAATTTGTCATAAACAAAAGTTGAACTACTACGAAAAGCAGATACAAAGAAAAAACTTAAGCTCTTTATTTTCAATCCTTTGACGTTGAAAGTATTTTCGTAGCCAAACAGAGATCAGGAATAATTCGACCTTCCAACAGTTTAGCCGCCCACATATTTCTCGTAGACGCCAACATCGCTCGTTGATTTCTTGGGCAAATATAAGTCGGGCTAACGTAAGCGTTTCGGTGCACAATCGTGGATTAGCTTGTAGTCCAACTAATGGAAATAGCTCGAGAAAACATCGATTTTAAGCTGATATACGAAATAGCAACGTCGTTGTACGAGCGGCCTTCAATATAAGCCGAGGATGAAAAAAAAATTATTTGCCATCAACAAAGCCTAATATTCTACCGAAAAAAAAGAGCACCACAAATCGACCAATAGAAGTTCTCGCTTGCTCAAAGTCTGAACAAATAACGAGATACGTGCGGCAGCGTTTCAATGCCAGAAGGAGAACAAACAATTTACGATTATGAAAATAAATACAATTATTCGTACCGTATACACCGAATAAACGATTATTCGAAGAAAAAAAATTCAGTCAAATAACATTTGTTAGTGTACCAAAAATCTCACTTTCGCTCAATTAACATTCGCCGAATTAACAACAATAATAATTAAACATTTATTTCGTTAGATGCAACAAAAAAATTGTTTACATTAAATTAAACCCTTTACTCGGCTGTATGAATATTTGAATAATTTGATTATTGTCAATAGGGGTCTTAACTCCAAGAAATTCATCTTTTTATGTTATTTCCAATTTTTTTATAATCCCGCGATGGCGATATAAAAAAGTTGATACATTAAACGTCTTATTCGTTTAACGGATTGGAAAAAAAAATCATTCGATAATATCGATCGTGTATTTACATCGTTAGATTTTTTTTTTTTTTTTCTTTTCGCGAACATAAGAATATCTCGCGTTCAACGTAACCTTGCGGTCTCGTCTGTGTCACATTTGGTCACATTCTAATTATAAGCATTCCACCCGAGACGATCGAAATTTGCCGAACGATTTATTATCCGTTTCGAACAGTACGGAAAATGGATCGCGTTTACGGTTCTCTGGAGTTTCAAGAGCCATTCGAACAAACGACTCGGCTTATGCATCAAAGTCTCGTTACCGTTGAGCGTAATTGTCATTCTTTGCGAGATCATGTCAAGGAACAACGAAGATTAATCGCTGATTCGCTCAGGTTGTTTTTCCTATCACGCAAAAGATCGTTAAACGAATTAAATTGTGGGAAACTGTGTTTTTTTTTCTTGCTTTTTCACAATTTATCGAGTATTCGACTAAAAAATCATTGTGATTAGTAATCAGCGGAAAATTTATGATTGGAATGTGATAAACTATGAATACAGAGTTTTCGCACTTTCACCGACTATTTTGGAAATTTTAACAAATGTAAATTTCGTTCGGCCCATTTAAGTTTGGTTGGGCGGCGTTTTGAAAGCGCAAGTAGATTTGAATAATTCCGTTTGATTAAAACTGGTAGTTTTTTTTTATATCGTAAAAATCACTTTGAAAAATCGTCGGATTTAAGTTTAAAGGAACAAATGAGAAAAAATTGATGATCAAATTTTAAATACTTGTTTACAAATTCGAAAAAAAAAAACGATTGCGGCTCAATCAACCAAGCGACATTTTGAAACTTGAACAGTTACGAAGAAAATAAGCACAGTTTGGCGTTCCAATTCTATCGGGAATCAAAATTACAACGATATCAGTCCACGAACAAATTTTTTATCAAAGTGCAAGGAAAAGTCCAATTTGTCCTTCATTCATATATTTTCTTCCATTGATCACGAGTAATTTAAAAAATTAAATTATTCGGAAAATCACAAATGCGAAAAAAAACTATATTTCAAGAATTTAAAAGTGATAATTCTGAATCTTTAAAAGTTGAATTTGTCCTTTACCCATATATTTTCTCCCATTGATCACGGGTAATTTAAAAAATTAAATTATTTGCAAAATCAAAAACGGGAAAAAAAACTATATTTCAAGAATTTAAAAGTGATAATTCTGAATCTTCAAAAGTTGAATTTGTCCTTTACCCATATATTTTCTCCCATTGATCACGGGTAATTTAAAAAATTAGATTATATGCAAAATCACAAACGGGAAAAAAAACTATATTTCAAGAATTTAAAAGTGATAATTCTGAATCTTTAAAAGTTGAATTTGTCCTTTGCCCATATATTTTCTCCCATTGATCACGGTTAATTTGAAAAATTAGATTATTTGCAAAATCACAAACGGGAAAAAAAACTATATTTCAAGAATTTAAAAGTGATAATTCTGAATCTTTAAAAGTTGAATTTGTCCTTTATCCATATATTTTCTCCCATTGATCACGGGTAATTTAAAAAATTAGATTATTTGCAAAATCACAAACGGGAAAAAAAACTATATTTCAAGAATTTAAAAGTGATAGTTCTGAATCTTCAAAAGTTGGATTTGTCCTTTACCCATATATTCCCATTGATCACGGGTAATTTAAGGACTTACATACGTCCAGCGGTACCGAAAACGTACCAAAAGAAAAACTGTTTTTAGGAGGGATAGAAATAGAAATTGATAAAAAAATTCTTACACATTGTTTATTACTGTGTTAAGTTTGTAAAAAAATTTATTTCAATTTTTTTTTTCAAAAATTACAACATGAAAAATCACATTTTTTGAAGCACTGTAAAAAAAAAGTTGCTCCACGGTCGGCAGTATTTCTTCCTCAAATGTTGACGGATCTGCAAAATGTAAAGAAATTCTTGTAAAATAAGGTAGTAGTTATAGTCTGTCGAGCCGGATTTTTGAAATTCGAAAAATTAAACAATTTACGGTAATTTGAAAAAAATGTTAGGTTTGTGTCAAAAAAGTCACACTTTAATTGTTTTTATAAAATTTTCTAATTATAATTTTAAAAATCCGGCTCGACAGACTATAGAAAAAACAATTTCGAATATTTAAAAAAAAAATCATCAAAAAATATTAAAAACCGTACGAGTTATCATGCCGACCGTGTCAGAAAAAGTAGTTTTGAGAAAAACGCGTTTAAAGTGTCAAGCGCGTTTCGCTCGAAGTCGTGCGCGGCTGGAGCAAGAACTTTATGAATTTTTTTAATTTATTTAGTTCACTTACGTCTAATCTCCCATTCCAGCTTCATATTGTACGCCTTCCTTGTCAGTAAAAAATTGTTGTTGTTTATTTTTTCCTCTTTGTTTATTTTGCCTCAAACAACTCAACTCAGGTAGGCGCGCGTCAGACCTTTGTCCTTTCGTCGGGCAGTCACATTATCTACAATAACTTTTGAACTATGGGGAATTTTTACAATCAGCTTACACAGAAATACGCCTAAGACTATAAGGAATAATAATCTGTAAACAAAAAAAAATCGATTTTTTGAAAATTCTCGACGCATGTAAGGCCTTAAAAGTGATAATTCTGAATCTCTAAAAGTTGAATTTGTCCTTTATCCATATATTTTCTCCCATTGATCACGGGTAATTTGAAAAATTAGGTTATTTGCAAAATCACAAACGGGAAAAAAACTATATTTCAAGCATTTAAAAGTGATAATTCTGATTCTTCAAAAGTTAAATTTGTCCTTTACCCATATATTTTCTCCCACTGATCACGGGTAATTTGAAAAATTAGATTATTTGCAAAATCACAAACGGGAAAAAAACTATATTTCAAGAATTTAAAAGTGATAATTCTGAATCTTTAAAAGTTGAATTTGTCCTTTGTCCATATATTTTCTCCCATTGATCACGGGTAATTTAAAAAATTAGATTATTTGCAAAATCACAAACGGGAAAAAAAACTTTATTTCAAGAATTTAAAAGTGATAATTCTGAATCTTTAAAAGTGATAATTCTGAATCTTTAAAAGTTGAATTTGTCCTTTGTCCATATATTTTCTCCCATTGATCACGGGTAATTTAAAAAATTAGATTATTTGCAAAATCACAAACGGGAAAAAAAAACTATATTTCATGAATTTAAAACTGATAATTCTGAATCTTTAAAAGTTGAATTTGTCCTTTGCCCATATATTTTCTCCCATTGATCACGGGTAATTTTAAAAATTAAATTATTTGCAAAATCACAAACGGGAAAAAAAAACTATATTTCAAGAATTTAAAAGTGATAATTCTGAATCTTTAAAAGTTACGATCTAAAAGTAACGAACTAGAATTTTTACGTTAATTTTCGCAATTCTAAAAGTTATAAACGAAAATGTCTCAAATTAACGACGATTCGATGTGCACAGAACGTTCGACAATCACGGAAAAAAGACCGAAGCCTATCGAGCCGCTCTAGATTTTTACGATCACATTCGAACCGACCTCGTGAAACTCGAGGAAATTTGTCAGGAATATCGTCTAAAGATACAAGCAGATATGGTTTCGGAGATGAATAAACGGCTGCAACCATCTTTTCGCACTTGTTTCACGTCTGTTAAGAGATCTTTCGATCTTTACAATAATAAATTGCTGAATAACGGAAATAATAATCGAAGATCAATGACGAATGATGCGTGCAATTGGACCAACGTTTCGTCACTTGCCCTCGATCATACTCAGGACATAATTTACGGTCCAAAGAGACACGTACCGTCGGAATTCGACGATAGCGATGAAAAGTTTAAGCAAGAAATGATGATTCTTCGAACGAAAATATTTTCAACGTCCAACAAGAGAATATCCGACACGAGGTAGATGAAAATCGACATTCATTGAGATAAAGAATCGAGACGCGAGAAACCGAATTTATGTTTATCATCGATCAGAGACAGGGAAAGTATCACGGACGAGAGAAGATTGACTATAGGGAGAGCGACGAAGAAAGAATTTATCGAGATCGTGAAAAAGACCGATACGTACGTTCTTCCTTCGTTGGATGTTGAATTGAGAAAAGTGGGTAATTTGAAATTTGTCGACGGTGAATTCAAGGCCTCGGACGTTTGGATGAGACTCCTCGATACTTACGGACAACAGCTAAGATCAAAATGGTATATCATCGTTTGTCCGCAAATAGAGAAATTACTGAAGAAACACCGAGTTATGATGATTCATCTTTCGGCAATTGAAACCTTCAATTTTATCGAGAAAATCCCGGAGAACGGTCTGAGCTGTAGGATCTCGCGAAAGGATTTAGTTCCGCTTATTGAGAGACCCGAGGAAATTCGTTGGCTTCTTGATGCCAAATCACAAGTACGAACGATCGATGGCAAAGACTTCGCGGCGGTACTCGTACAGACTTGTTGGCGTAAATTTTGGGTCGGTTATAGTTTTATACGTGGAAACATTCTATCTAAACAGTTATCGTTTTGTTAGAAAGGTAAACGTCCCAATATTCGTCACGTTAGTTTGCCCAAAATGTTTACGATTTTTTTGTCGTACACTCGCATAAATCGTAATAGTATAGAGAACTATTAAGTGATGATCATGAATTTATAGTTAAATTAACTATTTTTATTATTTATGCAACTTTTTTATAATTTAACAAGCGAACAAAAGTCCTTTCAAACTAAATTTTTAACACACATGATTACGAGAGTCCAGGGGGGGTAGGAGATCGAAATAACGAAACACCGAAACATTGGAGAGTCGAAATTGCGAAAATCCAAAAAAATTGTAGAGTCGAAATAGGAAAAGATAAAAATTCAAACGGTGGAAATAGCGGATAACCAGAAAGTCGAATACCAATGGACGCATACGAATGGCTCGTTCGAATGCCCCCATTGGTATTCGGTTATTTGGCTTTTCGTTAATTCGATCGATTTTTTGGATTTTCACTTCTTCCACCGTTCGACTTTTTGATAATTCGCTATTTCGAACCCCAAACAGTCCAGGTTTTTCCGTCATTTGAATTGAACATATTGTACTCGCTACTTTCACGGCTTTCTCGTGAAAGAAGCATTGATTTCATGAAAGACATTTTTTTTCTCTCATTGTTCAACGCCAATGTCCGTTTCAAATGTGTCGACAATGTTCAAAAATTAAATTTCTCCGGAATGGCTTAACCAACGGGGCTGACATTTTGCATTAAAGTAGAACCAGCACTCACCTTTGTACGATATAATTTTCGTGCAGATTGAATAACTCAATCAATCTATATTTGCACGATTTTGAGATTTTTAAAAAATCTCTAAAGGAGCTAAACGAAGGTGCAATTTGAAATTTTTATATTCCATCATAATTTTTGTGCATATACAAAGCTTCGTCTATGAAAAAGCCTTATGCATGAACATCCCCCCTTCTTACCCCTATGAAGGGGTAAGATTTGGCAATGAGCAAAAGTTACGAGATTATTCGAGTTTCAATATGCATTTTTTGACAATTTCATCACTTTCCATCTGAATAAATAAAAAATACGCTAAATCGGTATTCATAAATGAAGTAAACTCCAAAGTGACGTCATATCCTCCAGTTTTATTCAATATTAAAGTTACGAGGATATTCGAGTTTCAGTATGCATTTTTTGACAATTTCATCACTTTCCATCAGAATAAATAAAAAATACCTTAAATTGGTATTCATAAATAAAGTAAACTCCAAAGTGACGTCAAATCCTCCAGTTTTATTCAATATTAAAGTTACGAGGATATTCGAGTTTCAGTATGCATTTTTTGACAATTTCATCACTTCCCATCTGAATAAATAAAAAATACGTTAAATCGGTCTTCATAAATGAAGTAAACTCCAAAGTGACGTCATATCCTCCAGTTTTATTCAATATTAAAGTTACGAGGATATTCGAGTTTCAGTATGCATTTTTTGACAATTTCATCACTTCCCATCTGAATAAATAAAAAATACGTTAAATCGGTATTCATAAATGAAGTAAACTCCAAAGTGACGTCAAATCCTCCAGTTTTATTCAATATTAAAGTTACGAGGATATTCGAGTTTCAGTATGCATTTTTTGACAATTTCATCACTTCCCATCTGAATAAATAAAAAATACGTTAAATCGGTATTCATAAATGAAGTAAACTCCAAAGTGACGTCAAATCCTCCAGTTTTATTCAATATTAAAGTTACGAGGATATTCGAGTTTCAGTATGCATTTTTTGACAATTTCATCACTTCCCATCTGAATACATAAAAAATACGTTAAATCGGTATTCATAAATGAAGTAAACTCCAAAGTGACGTCATATCCTCCAGTTTTATTCAATATTAAAGTTACGAGGATATTCGAGTTTCAGTATGCATTTTTTGACAATTTCATCACTTCCCATCTGAATAAATAAAAAATACGTTAAATCGGTATTCATAAATGATGTAAACTCCAAAGTGACGTCATATCCTCCAGTTTTATTCAATATTAAAGTTACGAGGATATTCGAGTTTCAGTATGCATTTTTTGACAATTTCATCACTTCCCATCTGAATACATAAAAAATACGTTAAATCGGTATTCATAAATGAAGTAAACTCCAAAGTGACGTCATATCCTCCAGTTTTATTCAATATTAAAGTTACGAGGATATTCGAGTTTCAGTATGCATTTTTTGACAATTTCAACACTTCCCATCTGAATAAATAAAAAATACGTTAAATCGGTATTCATAAATGAAGTAAACTCCAAAGTGACGTCATATCCTCCAGTTTTATTCAATATTAAAGTTACGAGGATATTCGAGTTTCAGTATGCATTTTTTGACAATTTCATCACTTCCCATCTGAATAAATAAAAAATACGTTAAATCGGTATTCATAAATGATGTAAACTCCAAAGTGACGTCATATCCTCCAGTTTTATTCAATATTAAAGTTACGAGGATATTCGAGTTTCAGTATGCATTTTTTGACAATTTCATCACTTCCCATCTGAATAAATAAAAAATACGTTAAATCGGTATTCATAAATGAAGTAAACTGCAAAGTGACGTCATATCCTCTAGTTTTATTCAATATTAAAGTGACAATAAATTTTCCATACCCCATAAATATTTCAATTGTGACGTTTACCTTGCCTTAGCTAAAGACGCAGGCAACAAAGACAATAAATAACAACACATAATTGATTGGCCCCGTATAAAAAAAACAGGTACGCAAGCGTACGTTTGTCGGCGAATGCAAATACATAGCGGCGAGTATAATTTGGGTAGCGTGGATCGTGCTGAAGAAAAAGCGTCAGATGCACGAGCGTTATCTTCGAAATATGCTCGAGTCACTCGACGTAACGCGTCAGCTTAGCGGAAAATTGAGCAAAGATTACAGTTCGATTATAAATAGTGATCACGTCGTTGTACATCTACCATCAGTGGGTTTTCCTCTCGACATCAGAAGGACCTTAGGCACAACGGACTTTGGAATTTATCAAAATACCATGGGACTAAAATTGTCATTTGTCAAAAATCCATACGCTCACGTAATTTACGTACTACCGGTCGCACCGACCGAAGATCTTTTAACGATGTATCACGAACTGATGGAGTCCGTATCAACGGGAGAAAATATTCAGAAACGCGTGACTTTTCTCGAATTATCACAAGGAACGACTTTCGTCGATTGTTCGTTCAATGTTTCGCGAACGCTTCACGCCTCCGAGGATACTCTCGTCGCGATAAGAAGTATACTCGTTGATAAACCATCAGCATTTTGTTTACCATGGATAATGGACGAGTGTGACGTGCGTGTTGCCGGTAATTTTGGCGTGCCGCTTCTCGGACCGGACGTCGAGTTGCAACGTAATATGCTTGATAAATCTTGGATGTGCAAGAAAATCAATGAATTAGGTTTGAATCAACCGTATCACGTGGCTGGTATTAAAGATTACGCGACACTGTGCGTCAAGCTTGCCGAACAGATATCCGTCAATACGGAAATTTGCGTATGGTTATTGAAGCTCAATGTCGGCTTGTCGAGTCTGCACACCGGTGTTTTTCTCATAAATCACATGAGCATACCGTTTATGCCGATATTACGAAAAGAGCGAGATATTCATGGCGACGAAGAGTGGAACAAAAACGTTGATACAAGATCGAATTTTCTTAAGAGCCTCTGCGAACATTTGCCCGGTGTTGTTTCGAACGTTACAAAATTATCAAAGTGTTACAATTCTTGGCAAGACTTTTATGCACACGTGACGAAGTACGGTTGTCTACTTCAGGCTGTGCCAAATGCAAAAACTTCGAGATACATCAGCGTTAGTTTGTTCGTACCTGGCAATGTTACCGGTCAAATGACCCAATGGACCGGAACAGCTGAGAAAATTTATTCAGGTATTACAAGCGCTCACGTATTGAGGGTTCACATACCGCTGCGCGCACTGAAAACCGAGTAAATTTGAAACATTATTATAAAGGTTATACGGTGAAAAAAAAATTAAATTGTTGATTTCACATTTTTTTTTAACTTTTCAACTATGAGAAAATATTTTTTTTAATTTATTTTTTTCATATTAACATTATTTTTTACGGGTTCAAATAGACTACTGATGAAAACCATGGAGCCTCCTTGTCGACATCATAACGCCACCAAGAATTATTCAATCTGCAAAAATGAAAAAGAATCTAGTAAAGTAATGTAGTAGTAATAGTCTGACGGAGGGAATGTTAATTTTTTTCAAAAATAAAGAAATTACAGTATTTCAAACTTTAGTATGCAATTAAAAAAAAAAAAAAATGATTGTTTAATAATTTATAAAAAATTGTCCAAACAAAAAATTAAAAAAAACCTTTCGTCAGACTATAGAGAAAATAATTATGAAGATTTAAAAAAAAATGTTAAAGAATATTAAAAATTGACTGAGTTATCGTGCTGACGCTGTCTAAGAAAAAAAATTTATCGTTTAATAATTTATAAAAAATTGTCCAACCAAAAAATTAAAAAAAACCTCTCGTCAGACTATAGAGAAAATAAATATCAAGATGTAGAAAAGAAAGTTAAAAAATATTAAAAATTGATCGAGTTATCGTGCTGACACTGTCTAAAAAAAAAAAATTATTGTTTAATAATTTATAAACAATTGTCTAACCAAAAAATTAAAAAAAGCCTCTCGTCAGACTATAGAGAAAAAAATAATTATCAAGATTCAAAAATAAAAGTTAGAAAATATTAAAAATTGATTGAGTTACCGTTGCTGACACTGTCTAATAAAACAATTAGTGTTTAAAAAATTGTCCAACCAAAAAGTTAAAAAAACCTCTCGTCAGACTATAGAGAAAATAATAATCAAGATGTAAAAATAAAAAAGTAAAAAAATATTAAAAATTGACTGAGTTATCGTGCTGACGCAGTCTGCAAACATAGTTTCGAGGAAAACGCGTTTAAGGTAGTAGTCTGGTAATTTAAGCCGACTTTCATGTCTTTTTTGGAGGGCGTTTTTTTGTAGGAAAATAAAAATGAATCGTTTTGGATATTTAGGATGTTTTTATTTACATATTAAAGATACAAAAAAAAATTTTGTTGAAAAAATTTAATAGTTTATTATTATTATTACTATTGATCGAAGTTGGCACCTCGAAAAAAAAGCGCGTGAGTGGCCCCGGTGATTTTGGCTCTTGTTGTTATCTGAAATAAAAAATTCTTGATAATTCTTAATCTATAGACATGTCATTCTGGTCGGAACTACGGAAGTTAAATTTCATGGATAAATAACAAAATGGAAAAAGACGTTTTTTTTCCAAAGTCCGCCATTTTGTTATTTATCCATGAATTTTAGCCTCAGTAGTTCCGACCAGAATGACATGTCTATAGATTAAGAATTATCAAGAATTTTTGATTTCAGAAAACATCAAGAGCCAAAATCACCGGGGCCACTCACGCGCTTTTTTTTCGAGGTGCCAACTTCGATCAATAATAATAATAATAATAATAAACTATAAAATTTTTTCAAAAAATTTTTTTTTTGTATCTTTAATATGTAATTAAAAACATCTTAAATATCGAAAACGATTCATTTTTATTTTCCTACAAAAAAACGCCCTCCAAAAAAGACATGAAAATCGGCCTAAGTTACCAGACTACTACCTTAAAGTTAGCCAGGTAGCCGTCTCAATCCGATGTTCCGGTCACATTTATTGCTATAACTTTGTAACGGAGCGGAATTTTCTTAAAAGTTTTTTTTTTTTTATTTTTAAAAGTATAAGAAATAAAAATCGATCAAAACAAATTGATTTTTGGAAAATTTCAGTGGTATGTGAGCCCAACATAATTCAGTGATCGCTCATGTACACATGAAATGTTGTTTCGGCGGATTCGTGCGTTGTCACGTATTTGATGGAATCAATGATCATTGTTCGTAACAGCAACGGAATCGCGACGTTCAACGATTGCCTACATAATGCCACAGACTGTCGTTGACAATTACGAGCTCGAGACGATAATTGGACAATTGACCGTATCGCTTCAGAGAGAGGGCTATTTTGGTCACTTGTGCGTTGATCTGTGCTGCTTTCGTCGCAGGCTTGACGACAAAATTGTCACACTCGTTGTCGAGACTCGTCCGTGTTACGAGCACGTACAACAATTTGTTGATTGGATCGAACTCGCTATCGACGGTTCTTACGATCGTAATTCTAATAGTTTCGTCGCTAATGTTGATACAATGTCGGATATAGGAGTTCGAAGAGCCTCGACGATTCTTTCGTACGAAAGAGCAAAATTGGATATCGATGATAATACCGGACGTTACGCGTTCGTTATTGACAATCTTTATCATTCACAGATGTCATCTTATAGCTGGAAGAAACTTGGAGCTCTGAGCAAAGAGTGTGGGGTAGGTTTTTAAAGGTTTCACGGAAATCAGGGTCAATGCATCGGTAAATGGATGCCTTGAAATCACTGTAAATAGATATAAATTGCGTGAACGGTGCCCATTTACTGGTGTTGTTATCCTAGTTGGCCATTTTCAACGAGACAAATGTAGAACATTTCGTTGAGAGAGACAGATTGGGGGCGAACTCTCGCGAGTTATATAAGTTATAAATTTTACAACAAACCAATAGCAGTGGATCCCTGATTGGTTTTTGAAGATTTTCCGAATACAACTGAAAATTTGCAAAATATTGCCGTCTGTGTAGGTCAGGTTTTCCGCAGTTTCCCTGCGCCCTCATGAAAATTCGATACAATAATCGATACATAAGGGGGGAGGAAAGTGTCAAAGAATGTAATGAAAACAAAGGGGAAGGGACAAACCTAAAAAAGGTGCTTTGCTTGAAAAAGTTGGATGATACGTTTGGTGAAGAGTTTGCCATTGTTGGGGGTCTCTATTATGTTTTCTTCACGCCAGGTGTATTAAAGTTTTAAGGACGGTGGCGGGGGGGGGGGGGGGGGGGGGGGTAGGGTTTTAGAGGCGAAAAAAGCATATTTTTATGATTTTTTTGCGGCGACATGAGTAATATAATTTTATTAAATAGAATTACATATTATTGTACAACTATTGAAGTATCTCAGAAAACATTTTCAATGAAAAATATTGATAAATAAGCCGGTGACGTTGAATCTCCAGAGGCGCCTTGAAAAAAAGTGGTTTTGCGGTGAACATTATAACTCGTTACCGGATCATCTGAAACAAAAAACTTGATATGCATTTTAAAGGTGATGTATTTCTCGGGGTAATCAGGAAGAGTTTTTTTTTTTTTTTTCTATTTTTTGCAGCACTTGGAAGTGAAAAACGCAATTTTAGCTAAAAATATCGCGCTTAATTTGTTATTAAAAAATTGAAAAAATTGAAAAAAAAAAAAACTCTTCCTGATTACCTGTTGATTTATGTGAAGAAGTAATGTTTAAATTTTCAAAAGGATCGGTTCAGTAGATTTTGAGTTCTAATGTTCACAAACTTCAAAAATGACGTTTTCGGGAAAATCGATTTAAAGTTTTTTATACGTGAAAATCAGGTATCACGGCCGGTCGTTTAAAACGCTGTAACTCCGTTAGTTTTACTCCGATTGACTTAAAATTTATACACAATATTCTCGACATATTGTTCATTCAGAAAAAAAAATTAAAAAAAAATGAAAAAAAAAATAATTTAAAAACCCTACCCCCCCTTAACCCTTGTCAACTATCTGGAATTTTCATACGTCATCTCTCAGGGTCCTTCAGGGCCAACCATGACTTTTAAGCTCTGTTGAATGCTATAAAAAATGTGAATAAAATTTACATTTACATTCGAAGATTTCATGAACTTATGGCTATCGTTTTAAATCCCATTCGCGTTCGTCGTTTCTCGTAGATCCAATGGAATTCCTCGACGAAGGAAGGCTCACATTTAATTCTGCACGACGGTACATTGAAAAATTTGGCAATGCTCATTGCAATTAAACCGAGTATACTATCCGCGATGATTCTACTGAAGAAATGTCTGAAAAAACTGTACAAAGCGCTTCGTGATGAAAAACGGATTAGCGGTGATAACAATTTACTCGAAGCTATACGTCGCATCGACGAGTCGTTGGAAAATCAGCGTAACTTGACGGTGGATCGATGCGATCCACTAAATCGTGTGCGATAATCCATTTTGTACTATCAGACGAGTGAACAAAATGGCGGGTCATTGAAATACTAGAAATACATAGTTGGAAAATCATATTTCGAGAAAGTGTAACGAGGGTTGCAAAAATGAGATATTTGGAAATTGGAGAATGACTCGATAAAAACTATTCCATCGAAATTTTACACGCAATTTATTCGCATCGAATGTTTTTTTAAGCATTTAGTTGGTATACGAGAAAAAATAATTGAAACGTAAAATACAATTCACGAATTTGTTAATAAACTATTGTTTGTAAGAATAAAAAGGCCACAGGTTTTTTTAGAAAAACATCGGAAAACACTTCACTTATTCGTGGTTAGGTAAAAACCCTATCCAATGCGACAAAGCTTCTTAACGTGATATGAAATATAGAGGAGGACTTATCGTGCGAGTAATAACATACGGATTGTCATACATTTTTTTTTCTGCCCGTAAGTACCAGAGCAATATCATAATCTTCGGATTTCATTTATTATTTATTTCTATATAATAAATAAAGAAAATAGAGAATGTTATGAGAATTAGCAAGTACTAAAAACTAATGAAGCAAAATACTATATAAGAAAATGGAATTTTTAATATGGGAATTAAAAAACTGAGAAAATCTGATGTAAATAATGAGAATGAAAAAACTAACCGTATGAGATTTATAAAATATTAATGGCAAACTAAGAAAATAGGATTTAGATAATGAGAATTAAAAAAACGAAGAAAAAGAGATGCAAAGAAACGACACATGTTATATTGTAATATGTATAATAATAGTGATAGTCCAGTCATTACGTCGAAAAAAACGGGTTAGAAATGCATGTGAACCGAGAAAGCTGATTTTTGGATATTGTGTGGGGGGGGCTTGGAAAAGCTTAACTTCAAATTGTCGACCTAGATTTTCTATGTGCGTTCTCCGCCATCTTGAAAAAAGTGTTAAATTTTGTTTTTTTGCAATAACTCGGCTCTCCGTCGAGATACGAAAATTGCGATGAGATACTTTTTTGTTGCTTCTTTTACGTTCTACAATTTGGGTCATATACATTTTTCACCTACCGTTCATCGTTGTTGAGATATCGAACGAGAAAGTAAAAAAATCAGGTAGTGAAACTTGTTTTTGGCTGTACACATTTATATACACAAATGTATATAAATCGTCGGGCGAGCATGGACAACGTGCGAATCACCGCACAAAGAGGAGACGGCAAGAATGAGGCGCGCGACTGTGAAACATATGAAAATTTATATATATATATATTTTCATATGTTTGCTTTTTTATTAACTTACTTTTTCTTAGATACTATTTCACGTAAATTTGACAAAAAACTGTAAAATTATATTTAACAATTTTAAAAAATATTTTGGTGGTTTTTGTAGAAAAAAAATATTTTTACTTTCTCGTTCGATATCTCAACAACGATGAACGGTAAGTGAAAAATGTATATGACCTAAATTATAGATCGTAAAAGAAGCAACAAAAAAGTATCCTATCGTAATTTTCGTATCTCGACGGAGACCCGAGTTATTGCATAAAAACAAAATTTAACACTTTTTTCAAGATGCCGGAGAACGCACATAGGAATTCTTGGTCGACAATTTGAAGTTAAGCTTTTCCAAGCCCCCCCCACACAATATCCAAAAATCAGCCTTCTCGGTTCACATGCATTTCCGAATGTATATAATGACTGGACTATGAGGTATAGCAAGGATTAGGAGAGTTGTGTTGTAATGCCATATAACCGCCGTAACTAAGCAACGGAGACGCGAGCGTTTCCGAAAAGGACGCCTCACGAACATATGTAAACAGTAGCGCGTTCGCCGATCCATTTGACAAGGGGTGGGGTGTACTTTTGTCTCCTGTCTAACTAAAAACTAATTTCTATCTTCGTCCCAATTTCCTTCAACTTTGTGTCATCGATATATATATTTTTTGGTTTTATTTTTATTTTTTCATTCATACACGACACTGCAAGCGCGGTTTCTCTCTTTTTTCGTTGTCCCTCTTTGTGAAATGCGTATATAAAAGTGAGAAAAAAAGAGCAGACGAAATTTGATCGACCTCCTCCGCGCTCATAACCATCAAAAATTGAGTACTAATGTCATATCTCGTGAATCCCATGCAATTGGATTTCTTTAACAACAAGCACAGAGAAAATGTATTTCGTTCAGACGAACCCGACGATTCCTTCAATTTCAAGGTAAGAAGCAATTTTTTGTATTCAACATCTTTCGCGTATTTTCAATATTATCGAAATGTCGCAAGATTCATGTTTTTTTCATCGTCGAGACGACTATTCTTAGCAAAATAGAGTAAGGTCGAAATTTTAAAAGGCAATTATGACGTTATAATAGTTAATTAGTAAATATATTTCGACAAACCATGTGTCGATTGTAACGCCACAAATTTACAAGTAACTGCGTAGCCAGGCAGAGAAATGCGTAGTTCCGTGTCTCTCAGACCGCCTCAAAAGTCAGAGACGGTCTTAAGCTCTGGAGCTTAATTTTTCTGGTATTGTATACAAATTTTAGTACGTACCGACGAGTGAATTTAAGCACATAATCAAAGATGTGAGAAGACAGAGGATGCGAAAGAAGGAGGAGAGTGTCTGGGCGTCGTTCGTTCGAGAACGTATGAATTCCGAGATGTCGGAGTACGAATATGAGAATGATGTTATTCCTGGTATATCAAACGTAAAACGTCTGATGAGAGATAACATGGAGGAGGTAGATCAAGAATTGAAAAGGCTCAAAGAGGATGCTCTGCCGGAGAGAACGAAGAGAACATCAAAGAGATTGCCGTTGATCGACGGAACTGAGGGTAGCGAAGTAAAGGTATTAAGTAAAGTAGCTCCAAGCTCCTCGTTTGGATCGTCGCTAAAGCCACGAAAAAAAAACGCTAATTGACTTCTTCTTATTGGCTTCAGATGGGAGAAAAATCATCAAAGCTCAATTTACAAACGAAAGAGCGCAAAGTGG
Source organism: Oxytorus armatus (assembly GCA_958009045.1). Lineage (NCBI taxonomy): Eukaryota > Metazoa > Arthropoda > Insecta > Hymenoptera > Ichneumonidae > Oxytorus > Oxytorus armatus. The sequence goes on along the minus strand of OY253751.1, from coordinate 8,496,197 downwards.
AAAGCAGCAAAGTGCCATCGGCCATGAACGAAGCAATTAGGAGTCCCTCGTCTTTCGAAAGATCACCCGTTTCAAAGTTGGAATATAGTACGAGAACGAGAAAATCCCATTCGGAATGTACCCTAAGAGCAGCGAGCGAATCCGAAGATCGTTTTCATTGTTCCGTAAAGCATATGGATTATAATTGTGATTCGGCGAAGAGTTGCGATTACGAGAGTGATAAATTGACGAACGTGTACGAAGTACGACCTCATCCGACGATAGCTCACAAGATATTGGCGATACAGAGGAAAGTATCGAATTTATTGGACGAGATAGGTTTTAGACTCGGTAGAATACCGTTGCCCGATGGCGAACGTGATTTGCAGAGAAGACAACAGTGCGTGATGGAATTTGCCATTAGATTTTCACGAAATTATCTCTATGATCTTGGTCGACAAATTGGCGATATTAAGAGACACGTTAGATCGATATCACCGAACGCACGATTAAAGCCATCGAGGCGCGGATTGTCGTTGCACATGCAAGCTATTGAACAAAAATTGACGACTGCCCATCAGCTGTTGCTTCAAGCGTTGAACGCTTATTGCAAACACATACCGAGCTCCGTACTCAAAGGACAACCCGGTAAGCTCAAGGAAATTCTTCAAGTTGTCGTTGATCTCCGAGATATATGCACGAAAATTCATTTAACGAGTGATTATTACGAGTGCGGAGATATCGAGCCACCGCCCTTGGTAAATATTCCGTTCTACAATCAACAATGAAATAATACACTGAAAATATTGCCTCCACTCAATTTTTTTTCTTCGTTTTCTTATTTATTCATCTCTGATTCGTTGAAGGGAAAAGATACGAAAAATCGATGCGGCGCTATACTCTCGAAATTGCGGCTGAGCTCCGACAATGAGTCGCAAATCTTTAATCGCACCGTTCAATCAACTCCCATCGAGGGATTTCGCAACACAATCAACAATAAAAATGACAATTCCAAAGGTTTACCGTCGCGTCTCAGTATGTATAACGCAAACATTCGGTCGCCAAACAAAAATCTTCGGAACAGAAAACGCGGTAGGTTTACTGGAAATCTCCTATATATTTTTTTTTTTCATTTTTCTTTACGTTGTAAGAAACTTGAAAAATTGAACCTTCATAACTGGAGAACTACTCGAGCTGTCGTATCTAACTTTTGCACATAGTTAAATATAATAGAATATAATTTTCGTGACGACCCATACATAATTCGAGTTTCTATAGGATTTTGAATTTTTTGAAAAACGCCCCCCAATGCTTCTCATTCTAACAAATTTTGTGGCTATCGAGCTAAAACTTTGTACGTACATAGGCCAGGGCACCAGAATGTCTTGTATTGAATTTGTCGAGAATCGCTTAAGGTGTTCGGTTTTTATGAAAAATTAAATTTTTCGAAAAAAAAAAATCCCGTCACTATTCCAACTCAAACAATTGATGAGGACGCACTCTGGAAGCTCAAGTTTTCTTTTTTCGACATACAAAACTTGAACTCGAAGAGCCACGTAATCGTTTAACAGTTTTTTTTCCCTGTAGTCAAGTGTTGCATGGGCGAAAGAAAATTGTCAAATAACGTACGAAAAACTTTGCCGCAATATGATCCAACGACACCGCAACAACCGAACACCACTCCCGTAACTTATCGAACTTCGAGAGAAATTCCTAAGCGCACTGTGGCTAAAATTCGTTTGCCCCTTAAAGAGGATGAAATCAGTACGATGATGTCCGTACTACCAACAGACTCGGATGCGGTACGTGGGAAAATTACTTTTTTTTTTGAGGTAGTAGTCTGGTAACTTAAGCCGATTTTCATGTCTTTTTTGGAGGGCGTTTTTTTGTAGGAAAATAAAAATCAATCTTTTTGGATATTTAAGATGTTTTCATTTACATATTAAAGATACAAAAAAAAATTTTGTTAAAAAAATGTAATAGTTTATTATTATTATTATTGATCGAAGTTGGCACCTCGAAAAAAAAGCGCGTGGGTGGCCTCGGTGATTTTGGCTCTTGATGTTATCTGAAATAAAGAAATTCTTGATAATTATTAATCTATAGACATGTCATTCTGGTTAAATTAAGTTAAATTTCAAGGATAAATAACAAAATGGAAAAGGACGTTTTTTCCAAAGTCCGCCATTTTGTTATTTATCCATGAAATTTAACTTCAGTAGTTCCGACCAGAATGACATGTCTATAGATTAAGAATTATCATGAATTTTTTATTTCAGATAAAATCAAGAGCTAAAATCACCGGGGCCACCCACGCGCTTTTTTTTCGAGGTGCCAACTTCGATCAATAATAATAATAATAATAAACTATTACATTTTTTCAACAAAAATTTTTTTTGTATCTTTAATATGTAAATAAAAACATCCTAAATATCCAAAACGATTCATTTTTATTTTCCTACAAAAAAAACGCCCTCCAAAAAAGAGATGAAAATCGGCTCAAGTTACCAGACTACTACCTTAATACCGGAGCGCATACGGATTTCTGGAGGTGGGAGTATATAAAAGGAAACAAGGATGACGAATATAACATGGGTTTTAGGGTAGTAGCATTGCGATATTTGGCAACTCTCAACCCTCGTTATCGATCCACAAGGGGTCTGTTACGAGGAGATACTCGTCCAAAAATCCATCCTCCAATAATACCAGATCTTTGAACACACCGACGAACGGGCTAAACGCTGACAACGAACCGACCGAGGGACCGAATCCGATAAGCGAAAAACAATTATCCAGTCTGGTTCCAGTTATCGCAGATCTTATGAACCTGGTCAGAAATCAGGTGAAGAATCGTGAAAGCTTCCATAGAACGATAAATCTCGTTTCATTTCTTTTCATAATTTAAATGACAGACGTTTTTTTCGAGAATTTTATCAAATTATTTTTGAAAAAATGAAAAATAAAAAGAATAAAAAAAAAAACAAATGGTTCCGTGTTATAAACTTGCAAAAATTTCATCATACTAGTCACACAGCCTTTTATGCCAAATTAATACAATAAATTAATACAAAAATAACGTTCAAACTCGAGTAAAAGTCTTCTTATCCAGCAAAAGAGCAAAACAAAAAATACTGTAAATTGTAATTGAACACTAATTCTTTAATGTTCAATGCTCGAAATTTTCTCCGCGAGGAAATGAACGTTTGCTGAATTTTCATTGTCGGCTATTTTGTGAATATGAAAATAACAAAAATTTATGAGAATTCAATGTGCAACATTTAAATTTCCACGATTTCGTTATTTTCCTTCTAAATTATCGTCACTTTCCAGCGACAGAATGACGCTGACATTCGTCCGGTATCCGCAAATTCGATGGAAGTACTAACCGAGTTTTTGCGTAAATTTCGTTCGTCGATAAATGCGGAAATTCGTCCCGACGAGAATGTCAACAAAGCTACGAGTTCATCATTCACCGTTACGGAGAATGAAACTTCGCGAGGTTCTGTAAAAAAAGCAATTGGGACACGAATTGGTGCGCCAAATATGCAATTAATTTGTCTTCCGTCGGAGGGAATAGAGATTCGAGATCGAACGAACGAGATGATAAATTGTTCGGCATCATCGAATCCGGCTGTGAGTACTGAAAGAATTGGAACGTTGAGAGTCGGCGAATCGTCGCTCAAGGGACTTTTAAAATATCGTGATGATTATCAAGATTGGTCACGATCCAATCCAATGTACACGAGTAAAAGTCAGAATAAACCGTGGGACGTTGTTGCGTGGTAAGTGACATAATAATTTCACGATACAAGCGACAAACGCATTTGCCACTGTTTTATAATCGCTGTAAATCAATGTGTTTGTTTGGTTTTTTTTTTTCAATTCAGGATCGCCGACAAACTGGTCGACGAATTGATCGTCGATGTATCGAAAGAATTTGAAATTTACGACGTTATACAAAAGCTATTCGAATTGGAATTTAAAGAATTTTAATTGTCATTCATAACTTTGTATGCAGTTCACTTTATCCTAAGATTTTCTACCAAAGATTGCCTGTATCTATGTCACGATAGTATGGCAAATTTATAATGCTTTACAAACTTACGAATTTCTTTACACTGTGAATAAAGGACCGAATCTGTTTCTTTTTTTCCATATCTTCTTAAATTTTATTCGCCGAGAGTTCTATTTCGTTCATTAAGGCAGATCGCAGACCCTTCAACCGCTTCGAAAACACGATCGGTAAATTTTCCGTAACGGCACGACCGACTGAGGCTGAAATTTTGCTTAGCGGAGGCGTTATCGGCTCGAGAACCGTTTTGCTACAGCTCTACAATTCCGTTCACAAGTAAATCCCTTTATTTTTTGCATTTTTTTTAAAATAAAAGACGACCGAGATTTTTTGGATTTTTAGAAAAATTTCTGTACCCGCCCTAGTTCCCGAAAATTTAGAGATAGAGGGCAAATTGTTAAAATATAAGTAGACAATCATTAAAGAATGGATCGTATTGAATTTGGCAGAATCCGGCAAGAGAGTTCGGACTTTATGAAATTATGAATCTTTTGAAAAATTCTCGTGCTCGCTCTAACTCACGCAAATTTTGAGATATCGAACGAAATTTTATTTTTATGAATGGGATAATATCATTGAATAACGATCGATACGGATTTTGGCGGCAACTTATTTTTGGCCAGAATGCAAAAAAAATATGCATGTTCGGTTTTTTAAAATTCTCATTCAATACCCGCCGTCGGTGCATTTTCTCGCCACCGTTAATTCGGTAATACACAAAATAAAATACCCAAAAAACAACAAATATCATAAAAATTGAAAAATTATGATTCTGCGTCGTAGTCTCAGAGTCGACAGACAAACGTTACGACCGAACAAGCATTGAACCAAAGGGCGGACAACAACATCACCAAAAAATGTCCACTCTGTAGAGATTTCATTCAATTCCGCACGCGTTACGTACACGTAACGATCCTCCTTGTTTACATTCTGCCTAATCCAATGTAAAGTGACCAATTTAGGAATCAACGACGATTGATAAGTTTCTGTAGATTGCTGAAAGGCTCATTCGTTATATCGAAGAAAGGACAACGGAAAAGCTTCTCTGTGCGACGATCGACATACACATAGCGAGCATAACGTGATGTCGACGATTCGGCGCGCAGAAACTCATTGGGGGCGTTCGAGTGAGTTCGAGCGTCAATTAGTCGTTTTATTGCTCGTTTGTTTCCGGATCAAAAAGGATTTTTAAATCGATAATTGAATTGCGCGCTATTCGCAAGAACAGGTCGATTGATGATCACAAAAGGACACGAGTAGTCAATTTCACATGTAAAAATGCAATTATTCTTATCTGTTTATTGAAAAACCCTTGATAAAGGATTGAACGTAATTTTATGCAGAAATGTCTGATCAATATGATTATCTGATTAATATCTTGATCCCTTACAGGGTCGTCTTTTATGAATTTCAAATCTTCGATTGAGCACCGATCTTTTTGTTCAGCAAATACGTTACATGCTTTCTGAGGATATCTACGTAACGAGCAATGCGCTCCAACGGCTAGTGCATCATTTAATCTTCAAACGATTTTTTTTTATCATACGATCTCTTTCTCGTTATACTAATTCTCGTCGTGGATTATATATGTGGGTACCACCCGAGGAATAACCCTTCGGAGGATAATAAAAGGATCCAGGGTGAGGGGTCGTAATACGAGAAGCCTGTCTCATTAATTGGCTACTTTGTTAGATTCAGACAGACGCACACTTACAAAGGGTATCGCAATATAACGATGAGAAAAAAAATGTTCTATGAATTCACCCATATCGTTATCGAAATCCGCCACTTTTGTTTTTTCCATCATCAGATACATTTCCTGCTAAAACTACGATTATATGATGTCGATTCGACGGGGCTAGATGAAAATAGAATATAAACTACGACGACCAACATTTGGAACTTTGATTCGTCCGTAATCCTTTAATTTGTCTTTGTAAACGCAGTTTGAATTTTTTATCTTTCTGTAAATTCTACAAATGATTGGGACTAAACTGTTTTACAGATCAATGCCTACGACGTCTTAAATTCTTTGTTACTCATTACCAAAAATAATGAACAATAGGTATATCTCTCGATTATCAATTATCCAAAATTAATTGATAATGCCACCCTCGCCACAATAGTTTATAAAAATAACGGGCAACCGATTGATCGACATTACCTATTATCGAGAAATAATTGATAATGAGCATAAACTTTTGTTGTCATTTTAATGCTAAAAAAAATAACACAAACTTCGTAAATTATTTCACGACAATAGATCAATATCAAGATCTAATTCGCACTGACTTCGAACCAAAGTTCGAATTCAAAGTACAATTCTTGAAATTTGAGATTCTCTTCGAGACTAATTTGACTTGCATAACATTGTAATTAAACTCGATTTCTATTTGGTAAACAAAATAAGTGTTAAAAAAAATCGATATTGCATAACGTAATGATAAAAGCATATGTAAAACTACAGACGGCAATTAGGGTTAACAAGGAAAAGTTCCTAACAGGCGTCTGTCTGTTATACGATACCAACGTGCGCAAAAACGTTGAAGTGCGATAGATCAATACTCGCCGCTTCCTATTTTGCACATATAGATGTGTACGTTGATAATATACGTGTACCGATCTATCCCGGGGGGAATACGAAATATGCATCTACAAATATCGCCAACCATTTTTATTGCTATCCTTGAAATTGTCAGATAAAAGTCAGAAAGAATATGTTGCGGGGTTTCGAAGCGTCGGGGATGATTCGCGAGGAATACGATACATTTCCGTAAGTGGAGTTTTAGTGCATCCCAATGAAAAAACAATCAGTCTTATGCGTTTAAGGGGGGAAATAGGGTTAGGACAGCGTTTTCTCAATGATTTTCATGAATTTTTTTATAGTATAAAAAATGAATATAATTTGTTGAAACTTTGAGAATATTTTATACATATATTTAAGTATATACTATAAAATTTGTATACATATATTTAAGTATATGCTATAAAATATTAGCGACCCCATATTGCAGGTCACAATCAGACTCAGCATTTTGCGTACATTCTGGAAGCCGCAATTTTCATCTGAAATCAAACGAGGTTGGAATTTACTTTTATTATATGTCTCTCATCTATATGAACCTAAATGCTATAAAAAAAATAGAAAATTCAATTTTTCACAGGGGTCAAAAGGAAAAAGCATGATTTTTTGCCATTTTTTACAACTTTATTTGCAAAAAAAAATTATTTCAAACAATGATAATATTCCGATTTTAGGTTCATATAAAGCGCAATACTATGAAGAAAGTAACTGCCAATTTTCAAAACGATTGGTTGAAAACTTTTCAAACTAGCGTGTACGCAAGTTAAAAAAAAGTCGTTTTCAGAAAAACGCGTTTGAAAAAATAGTACCAAGAAAAACAAGCAATATGGGGTCGCTAATATTTTATAGTATATACTTAAATATATGTATACAAATTTTATAGTATATACTTAAATATATGTATAAAATATTCTCAACGTTTCAATAAATTATATTCATTTTTTATACTATAAAAAAATTCATGAAAATTATTGAGAAAACGCTGTCCTAACCCTATTTCTCCCCTTAATGGCTTATAACAATAGAACGAGTCGGAATTTTCATTTCAAATTTTGGGAACATACTTTTCAATAGTTTTACTAACAATTTATGAAATAAAAAAAAATCGATTTTTTGAACCGTCTAACCCTATTTCCCCCCTTAAGGGGTATGGCCACGGTAGCGGGTTTAAGATCATATGCACATTTAACAATTTTTTTTTGTATGAAAAAGTGGTTTATTTATAAAACTAATTACACATCTATTTAATATAAATATCAAGCTAATAAAAAATATTTTATTTTGTTTTTTTGTTACACAAAATGGCCAACTACTGCAATTTGCTTTTGGTATCTTTTTTTTCGGACGTGACATTTGACATCCACAATTTATGATCCAGAACCAAAAAATAAAAATTCTCGTTAATCTACATCAGAATACCTAGAGAAGTACGTACGGGATTTGAAAAATATTGTTTTATTGGAATATTGTACGAGCTTGAACTTAAAAGGTGAATTTTCAGGGAAAAGTTTCGTATAAAACTGTTCATAAAATGGAAAGTTTTTATTTAATCAGAAATTCCGTACGTACTTCTCTGCGAAATGCAATTAGAAACATAATTAAAAATTTTGAAGTCAATCGGGTAAAAATTGTCGAAGTTATTTATCACGCGGCGCGCTCAGGTCCTCTATGGCCGTGCCAGAGGTAGACTTACGTTATACGCTCAAAGTTGGTCTAAACAATACTAACTACTACGTTAACTTGGCTTAACTTATTTTTATGATGATAAAGCATCGTTTAAGCAAAAAAAAACATCGATATTATGAAAATTCTACCGTGGTCATACCCCTTAAATGAATAATAATAATGCCAGAAGGAACGTTAACGAAGGAGTTTGATAAGTATTGTACGTGGAATATCCGACTTTCGTGTATTCATTACGAAGTAGGATCACTAATATTTTTGGATACTTGTTGAATAGATAATTGTTGAATAGTTGGAAAGGATATTTGTGAAACTCAAGTGTTAATATTCGTAGAAACCTTTCAAGTGTAATCACGATCATCTTTATCGGAATACACAAAAACCATGTCTTTTTCACAATTACATCTAACTCTTGGGGATGAGAATCCAATGATTATTTTTGTGCCTCCTTGTCAAAACTTCTCGATCTTCGTCTTTAATTTTGTCAATTGTACTTGAAAGTCTTATTTTTTAATGTTACACCAGAAGATAGAACCTTGTTAGTCCTATTTCATAAATGCTCATAATCTTCGACCACCTTTTATTCTATTGCCTACAGTAATTCCTTTCCGCAAGCTCATTCGATTTTTATTTATAACACATTCCACCGAGTTGCTCCTACACATAAAGGACAATTCGCAATGCTTATCAGTCACAATCGCGTATCGAACACTTTGATATATTAAAAAGATTGGCACTGTCATTTGTGCTCGAGTACACCGGATAAAGCACACTCCTAACACACGGGTAAGGCTACTGGAACAATTGTGCTTTCGTCCGACATTCATTGTCAGTTGAATTTTTATTTTAACCCCGAATGCATCGGGCTACAAATATTTTCTCGTATATTCGTGTGCGATGTGCGATTGTGTCTGTGTGTTATTTGTGAAATAGAAGGAAACACATTTTAACATAATGGCGCAATATTCTTGTGGACCTTTTACTTTTACACATCCACTGTATTCAAATGATAATGAATATTAATTGAATTATTTGAAATTTTGGAAAAAAAGACGAAAGCTTCAGTTTCTAACGTGGAGGAACAAAAAAATCTACCGACCAATAGCATTACCATAATAATTGTTTGCTTAATCAAAAGTCCTACACCTAATTCTAACTGACCAGAATACTCAAAAGATTTTCATAGTTTGCAGCAGTTTTTTCTTCTTCAAATTACAAACTAAATCACAGAACTCGTTATATGCGAAGTTTTTCCGGAAAAAAAAGAACAAACATGTCACTGTTCGAAGATCTCAAGCCTTTTCTCAGCGTCGCAAGAATTTTTGGTTTTGCTCCCTACTCGGTGAGCAGCATCGACGTGACACTGTCACGAACGGGTATAATTTATTCGGCTTTTTGTATTATAATTTATTGTTATTTACTTTATATACGTCTTGATCTACTTACGAACAGCGATCCCGATGTGAAATTACGTTTTCTCACGATATTACGAACAGTACTATCGGAGTGCGTTATATTCGTTGATATATTCGTCGGTGTGTTATGGCATCGAAAGTTAAAAGCTTCGCTCGCTTGTATGCAACGTTACGATCACGCTGTCAAGCTCGAAGCAACACCGAGAATAATTTTAATACGTTGTCGAATTGGAATGATCGTAGCGGCGATTTACTTCGTGACACTCGGTTGGTTGACTTACATTTACGAGGAACAAAGACCATTGGAGAGCACGATACTCTACGTCGTTCTTTATACAGCAACGACTTTTAGTATACTGAAATTTTCCGCAATCGTCGCTTCGCTCTTGCACAGATTTCGCCATCTCAATGCTATGCTCAAGGCAGGCTCGTGCGGGGATCAGCTTGTTGTCGGTAATTAATCTTTATATTTTTGTAGAACATTTTTTTTAAACCACGATGCACCGAAATAATTAAAGGAAAATCATTTTAAATCACTTTGCGACGGGATAACTATGATTGAATATTTTTTTAAGAAATAATAACGATAACTTTGTAAAAATTGAGAATAATTTAAAACATTTTTCTTTTTAAATCAATCCTCCGGAGCTCGTATCAGTTTTCATAATACTCATTGCAAAATTATTGTTTTGCAATGAAACCAATTTTCGTTCGATACATTTGGAGAATTAATTGGTTTAACGAAAGAAGAAAAAAAAAGATAAAAATTGAAATCAAGCTCCCACGCGAGCTCTGCGAAGATTTAATCAATTAATAGTATTTTTGTCAATGTCACAGATCAACGTTAAAAACATTTATATATATCGTCGCGATTTCCATCAGAACTGTTACGGGCGTATGAATTCAGTTTCGCAGAACGGAATTTTTTATCCCGTATGATTTGAAACCATAGTTATATATTCTTTTTATGGCGGACAAAAAGATCATGTTTTTCTACTCATGTTTTAAATGACAGGATGGTCCCGAAGACAGCTGAATCTACGTGATGCCTGGTGTCTTCACAATTGTTTGCTAGCAGCTGCCGAGGAGCTCAACTCGCTCTACACCGTTCAGCTTTTACTCTGGATTGCCGGACTTACGTTCAACGTTATATCGCGGATTTACGTGTTTTGCGAAAAGGACGGATTTCTCAATATTGCAAAGGTGTTTCGCGAGGGAGGAATAGCTGTGGCTTTCGTATTTCTACTTGCAACATTGGCTGGAGTTTGTCATATGACTGCCGCGGAGGTATAAACCGACGAGAAGCTTATCCTAGCAATTTCACGCTAGGAAAACTCCATTAGGTTGTTTCATTTTTAGAATTTTTTCCCCCTATCTTCCTTAAGGTCTGACATACCCCTGCGCGCGCTGAAAACCGAGTGAATTTGAAAAATTATTATAACGGTTATATGGTGGAAAAAAAATTAAATTGTCGTTTTCACATTTTTTATTAACTCTTCAACTATAAGAAAACATTTTTTTTATATTTTTTTTTTATATAAGACAAATTTTTAAATAAGAAAAAAATTGTAAACATTAAAAAAAGTATTAACATTATTTTTTACGGGTAGAAATGAACTATTCATGAAAACCATGGCGACATCATAACTTCACCAAAAATTATCCAATCTGCAAAAATATAAAATAATCTAGTAAAATAATGTAGTAGTAATAGTCTGACGGAGGTTTTTTTTGTTTTTTTTTGTTTTTTTTTTTTTTTTTCGAAAATAAAGAAGTTACAGAACTTCAAACTTTAGTATGGATTTAAAAAAAAAAATATCGTTTAACAATTTCCAAAAGATTGACCAACCAAAAAATTAAAAAAAAAACCTCTCGTCAGACTATAGAGAAAATAATTATCAAGATTTAAAAAAAAAGTTAAAATTATCAAAAATTGACTAAGTTATCGTGCTGACACTGTTCAAAAACATAGAAACACGCGTTTAAAGTTTCTGGTATGTACAACGTGAACTTACGGCTAGACTCTACATTTGTTGTTACAACTTTGTAACGGAGTGGAATTTTCTTAACAATTTTTCTTTAATCCTCAAAAGTATAGAGAATGGAAATCTGTGAAAAAAAATCGATTTTTTGAAAATTTCAGGGGTATGTGATCCCTTAAAAACAGAAAAATCAGCTCTCACTCTGAAAGTATAAATTTCGACTCTCAAGAAAATAGGTCGCGGAAAGAGGTTCGTCGGCAATGGATTCTAAGAGGTGGCTGATAACGACAATAAGTATAAATGTCAAAATAGGCATCCCTTTACATCAATTACCAGCGAATCCCGTTTCACGAGATATAGTTTGAGCTTGAAATTCATACTTTTAGAGGGTAGCGCTAAAGAGCAATAATTCCATCAATAAAACGACCTAATATCCATAAACTTTTTAATAACATCAAGAAACAAAAGTATATATGACCACTAAAGATACAAAAATCCATGCAGGACTGACAAACCCTCCCACAGGGACTCGCATATTCATAAAAGTACTCTCTCTTACCCAGTATTTGTTTCTATGACGATTGAGCCCTCCTAATTCCGTTATTACAATGCGTTAGTGAGCCCATCGCACGGGATCATTGTGTTTAATATGGATTAATGTAATACCCGCAAATAGTTAATTACTTCCACCAATTGGGCAATCCTATCGATGTCATTATCACGTTTTATGCGAGAAATTTCTCTCTAAAATAAAGGGGGGTCTCTAAAATAAAATTATAGTTAATGACCTTAACGAAAAATAAATGTATAGTTATTAATCATTGTCCGAGAATTACAAATATTTGTCAGCTCTGACATTGTATTTTTTACCATTTTTTTTGTTTCAAATTTAAAAAACGAGAAATTTTTCTTAGAAAAGAAAACTTTACGAACAATCACAATTAAATTTAAGAAAAATTCCTGGTTTTTTAGATTTGAACAAAAAAATCATTAATGATTCTGTGTCGAACGATGAAATTTTCAATACTTGAACGAAAATGGCCTTCGTTCACTTTATCCTCTATTTGGGAGCAATCCCTACACATCTCATTCCTACACATTTCGATTCCATCCATCCCGATTCTACATGTTCAGTTTTCCACGTTCTCAAGTCCTTCCGCGCGTAGAAATGGTGCGCCTTTACGAGGGAAAAAATTATGCTTCTACAGGCTAATAAAGTCGGATCAGTCGCATTTTCTCCGAATTCGAGCATTTTTCGACGACGTCGCAATTCTGAGATCGAGGTAAGTATCTCAATTATAATAATAATAATTATTATTATTATGTAACGTAAATACAGATAAACATATGTTTGTTCTTTTGCAGGAGAGCATTCAAATAGGATTGTACTTTTTATTCCATCGCTTCAACTTTTCCGCTGCAGCCGGCCTTCTGCAGGTGGATTTGCCATTGTTGCAAACCGTGAGTAATAATAGTAGCGTTTTTCGATGGGAACTAAAAATTTCCTTAATTCGCAATAATTACAAATCTTTACATAAACGGTTAAAAATTAACTTAATCAAAAATTAAATTTATTTGAATTAAGTAAATCATATTTCACTGTCAATAGTGCATTTTTCAATTTGATCAAATACATTGTTTTTCTATTCAAAGATGAAATGAAATTTTCTCGAATTCAAATCATTTTTATTCGTATAAAATAAATCTACTTTTTTTCTCTCGATATATCGATCGTAAAAATCATTAATATCGAATTTCAGATTGGCATGGTCAATAGTGCATTTTTCAATTTAATCAAATACATTGTTTTTCTATTCAAAGATGAAATAAATTTTTCTCGGATTCAAATAAATTTTATTCATATAAAATAAATCTTCTCTTTTTCTCTCGATATATCGATCGTAAAAATCATTAATATCGAATTTCAGATTGCTGGCACTATGACGACGTATCTCGTTATTCTCAAAGCTCCCGGATAATTGCCGTTGCAGTGATCAATTTTGCGGCATATAATGTCTCTAAATTTCCGCATAATTTTTATCAATCGCTAATATATACATATATATATATTGACAATATTGCGATGAAAAAAAAAAAACAAATATTCGCATTCACTTGTTCCCCCTACTAATACCCCTTACCCAGTGAAACCTTCATGTATAGTCGCATGAACCATCTTGCACCTTTGAATTGGCTCATTTAGTATATAAAGCCATATCAGATCATAAATTGTATGGTCTGAGCTGCTTTGACGATCGAAATTTCGCGGTATGGTTCAATTGACGCTCGACTGTTGTGAAGGCAAATGAAAGGTAATATGTGGGCGAGGGATATGACGGAGGTCCTTTCAACGGCGACGTAAACGTTGTTGTCGTAAGCCGAATCACGAGAGTTATGCGATACATCGAATGTATTATTATTATGTGTGTATATATATTTTTCAGGGGAAAGTTGAAATCGTGGCTATTCCAAAGGATTCCGGAGCATCAAAATTGAAAAAAAAACATTGACGCTCGAATTTATTTATGCGAATAATTTGAACCGGTCTTATGGTACACCATCCTCATGGTTAAATGCTTACAAAACCAATGTCCAATAAAATTAGATCATGCTGGTAAAAAAATACAGCGTAGAAATTACGTGTTTTTTTTACTGTAAATTTGGTTCCCGATATGACTTATACTTTTCCTAATGAGAACTGTTTAAAATCAAAACGGTTGTCTTTTTTTCGTAATAAAGCACTAATACGCAAAGCAACATTTTAATCGTATTGAGTACTGGCTGTGCCCCGCGGTTTCACCCCCGTTAAATTTTCGTCCCCTGAATTAACGTGCCGCTGCCGCCACTCTTTAGGATCGTAGCATGAAGTTATATAGCCTAAAGTCTTCTCGAATAAACGGGCTATCTAATGCATAAAGAACTCTCCAAATCGGATTAGTATTTCCTGAGATTAGCGCGTTCGAACGAACATACAAAGTCTCCAGCTTTATTATAGTAGTAAGATGAAAGAACATATTCGTAGCGGTCGAAATGGAAGAACGTTTTTTCGTTGAAAAAAACGCCTTGTAAAGTAGGTTTTTGTACAAAAGGTAGGCTTTTGTTAAAATATGTACATTTATATATCCATGAGTTCTAAAACTCATTTAACACTTAATAGTTCTGAAAATATGTGGGCACGTGTCGATTTTTTTTTCATACATCGACTACGATCTTACTATACAAAAGTTTTGTTCCCAAATAAGTACTCTCGAAGTTTACTTTTTTTTCCCAGCGCGAATGGCATTTTTAGTTCGTTGCCGTAATGTTGCCCGTATTAAACGACGCCATTATGTAGCTCGCAGATCTCTCAGTATCGGCGTGAGCGAAAATGTTGTTTAAATTCTTTAAAAAAAAAAGACAAATGCAGTGCCTGTTTGTGAAGTAGAAAATTACCTAGCTGACATAAATCCTTAAGACTGACGTGGTGTCGTCTTGTTAGTACTTGGAGGATCTATATGTTAACCATATGGCAAATAAAAAAAATGCAGTTGTTTCACACGGGCGCATCTCTAACACGCACTATGTCTCTTATGTCCTGCACCGTCGCACCATTATTTTTCTTTCGGTACAACAAAAGCTCCTGACGAGGCTTCTAAACGAACGCGGGGGGGGGGGGGGGGTTCACAATGCACATTCCATTGTGTCTTTCACACCCCCACGTCCTCCCATCTATCGAAGCTTCGTTCGCGTTGCACGGAAAATGTAAAAGAGGGGGTTGAAACGTGGGCTTAGACGAGACACACTGGATCGTATGTTTCCAACCCTTTCGTTCACACTTTCCCTCCAATATTAACGAAGTTTCGATAGAAGATAGAGCGAAAATTCGCTCTGTATTATTTTCACGGAATATGTCGTGGTTTGACGAAGTTAAGCCTTTTTTTCTCGTAGCTCGTGCTCACGGCTTGGTCTCGTACTCGTACGTCAATGGTGCAATGTGCGATTCGAAATTTTGGCGAATATACGCGTATATTAACATAGGGGTGCGTTTGTTCGATACTTTGTTTCGTCTTTACATGATTCAATTGTGGCAAGAATCGAACTTTCAGGTGGCAATATTAGTGGGCTTGCGAACTTTGGCAACAGGATTTTCTTTCATAATCGAGGGTATTGTCGCCGCTCGAAGTTTCAATGAATTAAAAAACGTTATTAATCTCATAGAGGATTACGATAAAACGTTGAGAGTGAATTTCGCAACAAAGTGGATCGCCATGCGGCCATGGTTTATTTTCGCACTACTGACTATTTATTTTGGATACGTATCGGCGCGTTTTCCCGTAATTTCGATTTATCACCGTATCGCCATACTGTATTACTCCCTGATACAGGCCGTCGGTTGGTTTTTCATGATATTCAAATTCACGGCTGTCGTGAATTCCATCGAGCGAAGATTTCGACATCTGTGCAGTTTAATTACAGCAGGTTCGAAACAGAAAAAGAAATAAAAGTTCTATACGTTTTTTTTCTTCATTTTAACATTATTCGATAAGGACTGTGAACTCACATACTTTGTTACGCAGAATTATGTTCACCGGTGAATTACTATTTTGACGAAAAGCATTGATAAATAAGAGAATTTATTTTCTCGTGGGATAGAAACCGTTTTAAGGGAGAACACCACTGTGACCCCCTGTTTTTTTTCACATTTTTCAAGAATTTTTTTTTGTGGGAAAAAAAGAGATATTCGAAAAATTTTTTTGGGTTTTGTTCCTTGTTTATTAATGTATCAAAAAACATTTTTTTCACATTTTTCACGCCGCATGGCGGCGCCGGGGAAGCTCTCGCGTCAGGTGCTGTCATTTCCGCGGCACGCAGCAGAACTCTCTTCAACGTCGATCTGAAAAAAAATACCGAGTGTTTTCGTTAATAATATGATATTTTGAAGAGAAGTACATAGGGGTTTGGAAAAATATTGTTTTAAAAAAAATAGGCACGCCTTTGAAATTAAAGTTAATTTCAAAGGCGTGCCTTTTTTTTTTTTTTTAAAACAATATTTTTCCAAATCCCTATGTACTTCTCTTCAAAATATCATATTATTAACGAAAACACTCGGTATTTTTTTTCAGATCGACGTTGAAGAGAGTTCTGCTGTGTGCCGCGGAAATAACAGCACCTGACGCGAGAGCTTCCCCAGCGCCACCATGCGGCGTGAAAAATGTGAAAAAAATGTTTTTTGATACATTAATAAACAAGGAACAAAACCCAAACAAATTTTTCGAATATCTCTTTTTTTTCCCACAAAAAAAAATTCTTGAAAAATGTGAAAAAAAACAGGGGGTCACAGTGGTGTTCTCCCGTAATCTCGGATATTCCCGGATTTGAGTGGTAAAATTCCTATTTCACCTGGCCTATGATCATTAACGCATTCAGAAATTAAATAATAAATCACATTGAATGATTTTAAGATGCAATAGTAATTCTGTAGCTTATGTTCACTGGTAGACAAATTAATTAATAAAATCGCAATTAAATTCGTTAGTAAATCTCGCAAAGTTTTTATCGTTTCGTTTGAGACGTACTATAAAAAAACTGCACTCTACTTTTCTTTACGAGTATATCTTCTTTGAAACATTTATTCCGTAATTAATGCTCGTCGCTACCAAAACTTTGTACGATATGTTTTTGATAGCGAATCATTAAATATAGTGTAACGTGTGCGGTACAATTTCATCGAATCACATTGTTTTCCGCTGATTAATAAACATACGATATAACGACGTGAAAATTAATAATTTTGCGAAGATACACCGTGCGCGGTGTACGAAGTGAATGGCGCTCAAAGACTGCTTCGGGTCGTCGATGTTTGTCGCCTTCATGGTAATCTCGTGTCAGCAGCGAAAATATTAAACTCAATGCACAACATGGTGCTGCTAATGTGGATTGGAGAATCGGCTTTTTTTCTGGTTTCGAAGATATACCGTTTAATCTCTGATCCTGACGAATTGAAATTCACGAAAGTTCTGCTTACAATGTTCAACATGACGCCCGAATTCCTAATTATCTTGCATATATTTGCCTGCTGTCATAGCGCGAGTGACGCGGTAAGTAACATATCGGTCGATCGGAAATTGTCAAATTTGTGGTATCCTATTATCAATTTACAGGCAAACAAAATTGGATATACGACTCTATCGCCGCGGTCGCGCTTTCTTCGCGAGGGCTTGAGCTTCGAGAGAAATGTAAGAAATTTTACGAAATAATTATATATCCTAATATTTAGCCGATCCATAACGACCCTGTTTTAATTATGATATTAGATCAAGATATGATAATAATAAACTAGTACTTGAGAGAAAATGGAAACGATAAAAAAAGGGAAATAATTTTCGTTTCGAGTTATTTCATTTTCTTATAATTGTTATTATTATTATTATTTTATTCCTTCATTATTATTAGGTTTTTACGTCCCTTTCCCTTTATTACCATTTCCATGGTAGGGTAGCATGTACCGCAAATGCATTGTTCCCAAAAAAATAACTAGACTGAAGAATCTTTTGACGATTGACCCGCAATGGACGATGAGTTTGGGGGACATGCTACCCTACCATTTCCATTTCATTCCTTGAAATCTCCCGGAGTATTGTTCGCAGCAACTCTTTCCTAATGCACTACCGTATTTGCACGGGGGTCGAGGAAAATTTACTGAGTTTCAGTAGTATTATCGTCAGTAACTAGGAAAAACTAACAAACAGCACTGGGAACGGCCAAAGTCGCGGTATTGCCGTGACTTCGGCGATCTCTAGCTGTGAGGCAGTTTTACTGAGTTTCTGATGGTAATACAAGTGAAACTTAGTAAAATATAGCCACCTGTATCGGCCAGGTTTTTCGTAGTTTCCCCGTGACCTTGAGCAAATGCGATGAAGTAGGGCATTGTTAGGAAAGAGTGGCTACGGACAACACTCTGGTGGAAGTCTTAAAGATGGAACGAAGTGAAGGGTTAGCAATAAAGGGATGAGTCGTAAGAACCCGAAAACAATATTGGAATAACGCCAAAAAGATGATGAGAAAAATTGCCTCCTACTCAGTAATCGGCGTGCAAGTCAGTGCACGGCTAAAAACGGTAACCTACCCCTATATTCACGCTTCTATTATGGTTTCAGGTAGGATTTTTAGTGGGTCAACACTTTATACTGAATCCTCTTAATTTCACAGCAGCGTATGGACTCTTTGAGATCGAACTTCCGTTTCTGGCAACCGTGAGTAATGGGAGTTTAATTTCTGGCATAGGCCCTCTATGGATCGATTATTCAGTTACAATGCACACACGTGCGTGGTGTGCACATTCTTTTTCAGATAATCGGGGCCATCACCACTCTTCTCGTAATTTTGTCTTCATATTAGCGAAATATTTCCGTCTGTAGGCTGCATTTAAAAATAATGCTCTCTAGAGAAACGTTGCGAAACATTCAAGATACACTGCAAGCTGGGAAACCCCCGGACGCGCGAGAGCACAAATTGTTTGAGTGTAGAAATTTGTTCCAATCAATAAATAAAATCTCAACGTCACGGATCGTCAAATAAAAGTGTTTCCTTTCTCATTTTCAGTATTAGATAAAACCCACTTGCAGGCATTTCGGAACTTGTTACGAAATTCCAGAGGTACGGATCAAGCGAAATGCTTAGCGTATGTACAGTCGTATAAAAAAAAAGTTAAACTACTTTTGTATGTCTTTCTTTTTTTTACTTTTTCACGAAGACATAAATATTACAATATTAGATATATATAGTTGAAAGAATTGGTGTCCGGTGTTTTTAAGTTGTTGAAATAAATCTAAAGAATTGTTTAATTATTTTTGAAAATTATTCTAAGAAGAATTGGTTTTATAATTCTTTTTTGTTCGACTAGAAATTAAAATTTTCATTGTTAGGAGTAGGGGTAGTTGATGTCCGGTAATTTATATATTTCGAAAAAAAAAATCTCGAAACATCATTAGTTAATCATTAAATATTATTCGCGCTGGATCGGACGCGGTTTTTTGGTCGATTTTCCGTTAAAATAAAGGTTTGTAACTTTAGGTACATAAAAAAATTGATAGATTCAACGAGACGTCAGAAAAAAAATGGAAAATTGGAAAAAAAAAATCTCTAAACCTTTCCAAGCTCTAGTAAATTTTGATATTGTCGGACTAAAGGGGAAGAAAAGGGTGTGTGACTTAGAACCACTCGCTTCTTTCTTCTTTCATCTTCAGCTAGCAGATGAGGTAGGTTGTCTACAGGTGGTTAATGGGGTTAAGTTGAAGGTCGATAGCGTGCTGCGACAGTCACAATGTTTACAGATAATTTACGAAAATTGTTGTATCCGAAAAGTAATAAAACGTGTCGCATTACGGAGTTGTGTGTCGTGAGCGCGTAGTAACATCGTTCCTTCGCGGAAAACATAATAAAAATTATTGATCGTTGACAATATGCAGCCTCGAGATGGATCACTATCTTTTGCTAAATGTAAATTCAGAAACATTGCGATACACGTGAGCAACAAACAAACTTTCATTCGTCTATTCGCGAAGCTCGAGGCTAAAGGGTCAAAAAATGTCCTTTCCTTGACGAGCTCAAGTCCGCGATATTAATTGGTCGAATTATGGGCATAGCTCCTTACGCCATTGATAATACTAATCAAGAGACGCAGCAGCGTCTTGACGCCAAATATAAAAAAGAAGTTTTTAAACTGTGCCGAGGTCTCTATACAGTAAGGTGGCCTAAAAACCGTTATATTCAAACTCTAAATCGACTTCACGCGTAAACGCGTCGAGTTATAACAAATCTGACGATATTTTTGTGATGTAATGTTATTTTTTTCTTTCGAATGCATTTAGATTTATTTAGATCCATCCAGGCATTGCTGAGATATCGTAATACTGCCATGATTTTTCACGCAACTTTTCTCATCTCAAATGTTCTTTTCCCGTGTTTTCAACAAAGGGGCATATGTGCCTAGTAAAGCATATAGCTTATACGCTCTTTCATACAAATCTCATCTCAAGAATTCTTCTCCCGTGTTTTCGACAAAGGGGCATATGTGCCTAGTACAGCATATAGCTTATACGCTCTTTCATACAAATTATGGAAAAACGATATATATATCACCTATGTTCGATGCGAGCTCGTGGTTCTCTTCACTACGATGTTGCGCGTATGAGCTCTACACCTACGTCATCAGTTGAGTTGGTCCGGCGTCCGGGCCGTCGCAGTGTGCGAGAGAGAGAGAAAGTGCACGTGGAGTTGTCAGCTGTGTGCTTTTCTACCGTCAACTATCGGTGTCGTTAGCCAGCGACAGCCAATTGCAAGGAAGATTCTAGCGGAAAGGCGCGACTCTGATAGGCTATTTCGGTTTTGCGCCAAATGCTATGCTGATGCGCCTGGTACAGAATCACACCCCTGGTTATTTTTGTTTTCGCGTGTGAGTTAGTTGATTTTTTAATTAAAAAAAAACGTTCCGTGCTACATTTGAAATGAATTCAATAACGGGCATAATACTGAGATTGCGTAAATGACATAGACGACACTCTGTCAGCGTTGATTTTGTGTAGTCAACGAGTACATGTCAGCTGTCAGGTGAGAAAATTATGCATTTAATAAAAAATATAAATACTAAATTTACGAGGTTGGGAATAAAATAACTTTATTCGGTGTCACCTGACGAATAATAAAAATACATTATTTTTTGCATAGTCAATTCAGTTCATCGGGGTTGTTTGAACTTTAAGATAAGTTCAAAATGGAACAATGTTTGCATGTTCGAACTGTAAATTATTACTGCGTAAAGATAAGGTACTGCGCAAATGAGTATAACTTCTGTGCATGAATGTCATTTTAAAAATTCCTACACTCAGACCCGAAAGAATTTTCTTAAAAAGATAATGAGATTTTGTAATGCCAATTCAGTTGATCGGGGCAGTTTGAACTTTAAAATAAGTTCAAAATGAAATAATGTTTGCATTCATGAACTGTAAATTATTACTGCCTAAAGATGAGGTACTGTGTAAAATAAGTATATCTTCTGCGAATTAATTTCAATTGAAAAATTCCTACACTCAGGCCTGATTTCATTATATTAAGGCCTTACATACGTCCAGCGGTACCGAAAACGTACCAAAAGAAAAACTGTTTTTAGGAGGGATAGAAATAGAAATTGATAAAAAAATTCTTACACATTGTTTATTACTGTGTTAGGTTTGTAAAAAAATTTATTTCAATTTTTTTTTTCAAAAATTACAACATGAAAAATCACATTTGTTGAAGCACTGTAAAAAAAAAGTTGCTCCACGGTCGCAGTATTTCTTGCTCAAATGTTGACGGATCTGCAAAATGTAAAGAAATTCTTGTAAAATAAGGTAATAGTTATAGTCTGTCGAGCCGGATTTTTGAAATTCGAAAAATTAAACAATTTACGGTAATTTAAAAAAAAATGCTAAGTTTGTGTCAAAAAAGTCACACTTTAATTGTTTTTATAAAATTTTCTAATTATAATTTTAAAAATCCGGCTCGACAGACTATAGAAAAAACAATTCCGAATATTTAAAAAAAAAAATCATCAAAAAATATTAAAAACCGTACGAGTTATCATGCCGACCGTGTCAGAAAAAGTAGTTTTGAGAAAAACGCGTTTAAAGTTTCAAGCGCGTTTCGCTCGAAGTCGCGCGCGGCTGGAGCAAGAACTTTATGAATTTTTTAAATTTATTTAGTTAACTTACGTCTAATCCCCCATTCCAGCTTCATATTGTACGCCTTCCTTGTCAGTAAAAAATTGTTGTTGTTTATTTTTTTCTAATCGACGAATTGTTCTGGCATCTTTTGTTGCTTTGGTAGCGTTGATTCGAGCGTGTTTCAGCCGGTTCGCAGTCACATTATCTACAATAACTGTTGAACTATGGGGAATTTTTACAATTAGCTTACACAGAAATACGCCTAAGACTATAAGGAATAATAATCTGTAAACAAAAAAAAATCGATTTTTTGAAAATTCTCGACGTATGTAAGGCCTTAATAGTAGATATGATCACCATTAAAAACTTGAAAAGTTAAAAATGGTCGCCGAGTAATTACAAAATGTGTCCAGTCTATAAACAAAAAACTTTCGACTTTAAAAATCGTTTTCTAATATCTAATGAAAAGTGAAAAGAAAAAACAGGTATACAACATCCACACGCATCGTTTTATCATAGATATTTGAAAGTGGTTCTTAATTTCACTTTGGATAATATGTTTTCTATTTTGATAAAATGTTGATTCAATGCTGAACTTCTATCAGGTTTTTCAAAAAAAAAAGTGAAATCTGCATTAAAAACTTAAAAAGTTAAAAATGGACGCCAAGCAATCAGAAAATGTGTCCAATCTAGAAACAAAAAACTTACGAATTCAAAAATCGTCTTTTAATATCTAATAAAAAGTGAAAAGAAATCATTTCATAAATTAGCCAAGTAAACTACTACTCCTTCCGCCAATCAACCTGCCCCCTTTTGTACGGTATGCCACAAATGTCTACTGAAAATGCTGTACAAAAACTTGGCGTGCATGGTTAAGAACAATAAGTTCGGCGAAGGGTCCGTCGCCTCTTTATGTCTGCAGTAGGTTGAACCGGATGTAACGCGTGTCATTTGTGTGAACATCAATCGAAACCACCTCGTGTCCAGCTCCTACCAGTACGAGAGAAATACCGTCGTAAGTGATCTCGGTACCCTGAGGGAGAGCGTGAAATAGCGTAGCTGGGTCATTCGAGCTTTCATGGCGGTTGAACGCAATGGGAGTCGGATCGGCGCGGCGGTATCATCGAAGTTGGGTACGAAAGGATTGAATGGCGTTGTACATGAAAGGTTGGCATAGGCTCAATACCCTTTTCGAGACGTTTTATGTTTCATTCTGAATACTTTAAAACATTTTTCACTCTATTCACATTACGGTGTAATAGCGTTATACATAATGACATCGAACAAAAATATTGCGACCACTGCGTTCTATTTTTCTAATACCAAAATTTGATTATTCGTTTATTCCGACTGCTTGGGCTAACATTATACAAGAAAAAGTTCGTAAATCGTCATTATCTGCTTGAAAACATTCGAATAGTTGAATTGTATCGGAAATATTCAACACTGCTCTTAGGTATTCGCCATTATCCCGTTCTCCCATAATAAATCTTTTGATAGATATGGCAAAGTGAATAATCGGTTATTGTGATCAAATTTTTATTTCTCTGGTGATAGTACGATTTCCAAGGCGTTCAATTTTGACTAGATGTTCCAATGTGACATAAACTGAACGTTTACATATTTTTTTCTCGTATATCACCATATCCGAGAAAAAAAATATGTAGGAACATTAAATAAATTGGTTTCTCACTAAACGAGTATGTTGTTTGTCCGGAAAGAACACCGGGCCGCCCGTCACGCCTGGATCTTTCCGGAGTTATTTGTCTTAACCATGCACGCCAAGTTTTTGTACAGCATTTTCAGTAGACTTTTGTGGCATACCGTACAAAAGGGGGCAGGTTGATTGGCGTAAGGAGTAGTAGTTTACTTGGCTAATTTATGAAATGATTTCTTTTCACTTTTTATTAGATATTAAAAAACGATTTTTGAATTCGTAAGTTTTTGTTTCTAGATTGGACACATTTTCTGATTACTTGGCGTCCACTTTTAACTTGTTAAGTTTTTAATGGAGTATGTATATATCGTGCGGTACATTATTTTATTCGTTGATCGTGAATGTTCTCTATCTCTACGCAATGAGCGTCATCGTTTCGAGCGACGCATTACGAGCGACGCTTATTACGAAGATTCCAATATGTCAATCGTGTTATCGATCAAGGTACGTGAGATATTATAAAAAGTGCCTTCATGAAATTAGAACAATGAGTGAAATTTTGCACGTGTCGTTTTTTTTTCATAGCGACCACGATCTTATTACACAAAAGTTTTGTTCCCAAAAAAATACTTTCGAAGTATACTTTTTTTCCCAGCGTGAGTGGCATTTTAAATTCGTTGCCCGTATTAAACGACTCCATTTTGAGCTCGTAGATATTTCCGTATCGGCGTGAGCCAAAATTTTGATCAAATTCTTTAAAAAAAAAAGCGAAATGCATTTCATCCGGGAACGCCAGTTCGAAAAGTAGAAAATTACCTAGCTGACATAAATCCTTAAGACTGACGTTGTGTCGTCTTGTTAGTACTTCGACTGTATAGCAAATAAAGAGAACGCGGCTATTTCACACGGGACGCATCTTTAACGCAAACTCTGTCACTTATGTCCTGCATCGTCGCACAATTATTTTTCTTTCGGTACAACAAAAGATCCTGACGAGGCTTCCAAACGAACGGGGCTTGAAAATGCACATTCTAGTGTGTCTTTTACACCCCCCATCTTCCCAACAACCGAAGCTTCGTTCGCGTTGCACGGAAAATATAAAAGAGGGGGGTTAAAACGTGGGGTTAGACGAGACACACTGGATCGTATGTTTCCAACCCCATCGTTCACACTTTCCCTCCAATATTAACGAAGTTTCGATAGAAGACGGAGCGAAAGTTCTCTCTGTATTATTTTCACGGAATATGTCGTGGTTTGACGAAGTTAAGCCTTTTTTTCTCGTAGGTCGTGCTTACGGCTTGGTCTCGTACTCGTACGTCAATGGTGCAATGTGCGATTCGAAATTTTGGCGAATATACGCGTATATTAACATCGGGGCGCGTTTGTTCGATACTTTGTTTCGTGTTTACATGATTCAATTGTGGCAAGAACCGAACTTTCAGGTGGCAATATTAGTGGGCTTGCGAACTTTGGCAACAGCATTTTCTTTTATAATCGAGGGTATTGTTGCCGCTCGAAGTTTCAATGAATTAAAAAACGTTATTAATCTCATAGAGGATTACGACAAAACGTTGAGAGTGAATTTCGCAACAAAGTGGATCGCTATACGGCCATGGTTTATTTTCGTACTACCGACTATTTATCTTGGATACGTATCGACGCGTTTTCCCGTAATTTCGATTTATCACCGTATCGCCATACTGTATTACTTCCTGATAGAGGTCGGTTGGTTTTCCATGGTATTCAAATTCACGGCTGTCGTGAATTCCATCGAGCGAAGATTTCGACATCTGTGCAGTTTAATTACATCAGGTTTGAAACAGAAAAAGAAATAAAAGTTCCATACGTTTTTTTTTTCATTTTAACATTATTCGATACGGGCTGTGAACCCACATACTTTGTTACGCAGAATCATGTTCACCGGTGAATTACTATTTTGACGAAAAGCATTGATAAATAAGAGAATTTATTTTCTCGTGGGATAGAGACCGTTCTAATCCCGGATATTCCCTGATTTGAGTGGTAAAACCTATTTCACCTGGTCTATCATTAACGCATTCAGTAATTAAATAATAAATCACATTAAGTGATTTTAAGATGCAATAGTAATTCTGTAGCTTATGTTCACTGGTAGACAAGTTAATTAATAAAATCGCAATTAAATTCATTAGTAAATCTCGCAAAGTTTTTATCGTTTCGTTTGAGACGTACTGCAAAAAAACTGCACTTTACTTTTCTTTATATCTTCTTCGAAACATTTATTCCGTAATTAATGCTCGTCGCTACCAAAACTTTGTACGATATGTTTTTGATAGCGAATCATCCAATATAGTGTAACGTGTGCGGCTCAATTTCATCGAATCACATTATTTTCCGCTAATTAATAAACATATGATATAACGACAAGAAAATTAATTATTTTGCGAAGATACACCGTGCGCGGTGTACGAAGTGAATGGCGCTCAAAGACTGCTTCGGGTCATCGATGTTTGTCGCCTTCACGGTAATCTCGTGTCAGCAGCGAAAATATTAAACTCAATGCACAACATGGTGCTGCTAATGTGGATTGGAGAATCGGCTTTTTTTCTGGTTTCGAAGATATACCGTTTAATCTCTGATCCTGACGAATTGAAATTCACGAAAGTTCTGCTTACAATGTTCAACCTGACGCCCGAATTCCTAATTATCGTGCATATATTTGCCTGCTGTCATAGCGCGAGTGACGCGGTAAGTAACATATCGGTCGATCGGAAATTGTCAAATTTGTGGTATCCTATTATCAATTTACAGGCAAACAAAATTGGATATACGACTCTATCGCCACGGTCGCGCTTTCTTCGCGAGGGCTTGAGCTTCGAGAGAAATGTAAGAAATTTTACGAAATAATTATATATCCTAATATTTATGCGATCCATAACGATCCTGTTTCAATTATGATATTAGATCAAGCTCTATTGCAAAGATGTGCTCGTGACATGTTAATCCTTCGCTTGATAATAATAAACTGGTACTTGAGAGAAAATGTTTCGAATTATTTCATTTTCTTATAATTGTTATTATTATTATTCTTTTATTCCTTTATTATTATTAGGTTTTTACGTCACTTTCCCTTTATTTCCATTTCCATGGTAGGGTAGCATGTACCCCAAATTCATTGTCCCCAAAAAAATAACTAGACTGAAGAATCCTGTGACTATTGACCCGCAATGGACGATGAGTTTGGGGAACATGCTACCCTACCATTTCCATTTCATTCCTTGAAATCTCCAGGCGTATTGTCGGCAGCAACTCTTTCCTAATGCACTACCGTATTTGCACGGGGGTCGAGGAAAATTTACTGAGTTTCAGTAGTATTATCGTCAGTAACTAGGAAAAACTAACGAACAGCACTGGGAACGGCTGAAGTCACGGTATTGCCGTGACTTCGGCGTTCTCTAGCCGTGAGGCAGTTTTACTGAGTTTCTGATGGTAATACACAAGTCAGTGCACGGCTAAAAACAGTCACCCATCCCGATATTGACGGTTCTAATAAACGCTTCTATTATGGTTCCAGGTAGAATTTTTAGTGGGTCAACACTTTATACTGAATCCTCTTAATTTCACAGCAGCGTATGGGCTCTTCAAGATCGAACTTCCGTTTCTGGCAACCGTGAGTGATCGGAGTTTAATTTCTGGTATAGACTCTCTATGGATCGATTATTCAGTTACAATGCACACACGTGCGTTGTGTACACATTCTTTTTCAGATAATCGGAGCCATCACCACTCTTCTGGTAATGTTGTCTTCATATTAGCGAAATATTTCCGTCTGTAGTCTACATTTAAAAATAATGCTAACTAGAGAAACGTTGTGAAACATTCAAGATACACTGCAAGCTGGGAAACCCCCGGACGCGCGAGAGCACAAATTGTTTGAGTGTAGAAATTTGTTCCAATGAATAAATAAAATCTCAACGTCACGGATCGTCAAAGTGTTTCCTTTCTCATTTTCAGTATTAGATAAAACCCACTTGCAGGCATTTCGGAACTTGTTACGAAATTCCAGAGGTACGAATCAAGCGAAATGCTTAGCGTATGTACAGTCGTATAAAAAAAAAAGTTAAATTACTTTTGTATATCTTTCTTTTTTTTACTTTTTCACGAAGAAATAAATATTACAATATTAGATATATATAGTTGAAAGAATTGGTGTCCGGTGTTTTTAAGTTGTTGGAAGAAATGTAAAGAATTGTTTAATTATTTTTTTTAATTATTTTAAGGGGAATTGGTTTTATAATTCTTTTTTGTTCGACTAGAAATGAAAATTTTCATTGTTAGAAGTAGGGGTAGTTGATGTCAGATGATTTATATATTTCGAAAAAAAAAATCTCGAAACATCATTAGTTAATCATTAAATATTATTCGCACTGAAACGGACGCGGTTTTTTGGTCGATTTTTCGTTAAAATGAACGTTTGTACTCGTAACTTTAGGTACATAAAAAAATTGATAGATTCAACGAGACGTCAGAAAAAAAATGGAAAATTGGAAAAAAAATATCTCTAAACCTTTCTAAGCTCTAGTAAATTTTGATATTGGCGGACTAGAGGGGAAGAAAAGGGTGTGGGACTTAGAACCACTCGCTTCTTTCTTCTTTCATCTTCAGCTAGCAGATGAGGTAGGTTGTCTACAGGTGGTTATCGGGGTTATAGTTGAAGGTCGATAGCGTGCTGCGACAGTCACAATGTTTACAGATAATTTACGAAAATTGTTGTATCCGAAAAGTAATAAAACGTGTCGCATTACGGAGTTGTGTGTCGTGAGCGCGTAGTAACATCGTTCCTTCGCGGAAAACATAATAAAAATTATTGATCGTTGACAATATGCAGCCTCGAGATGGATCACTATCTTTTGCTAAATGTAAATTCAGAAGCATTGCGATACACGTGAGCAACAAACGAATTATCATTCGTCTATTCGAGGAGCTCGAGGCTAAAGGGTGAAAAAATGTCGTTTCCCCGACGAGCTCAAGTCCGCGAAATTAATTGGTCGAATTATGGGCATAGCTCCCCTTACGCCATTGATGATACTAATATGTGTATATCGCGCGGTATATTATTTTATTCGTTGATCGTGAATGTTCTCTATCTCTACGCAATGAGCGTCATCGTTTCGAGCGACGCAACCAACGTCGAGCTTGTGAAAAATAAACTCACTTTTCTCGACATCGTATTAATAATTTTAGTCAATTTAAGCTCGATCATGAATTTCGCATATTCACGAAAAAACGCACTCTCGCCAAATAGATAATTGCGTTTTTGTCAATTGGACCCATCGCTTGTACTCGTATATACTTCGATTACGCCAGCACACAAAGTTTCGTATCAACGTCGCAGAGAATGGGTTCCATCGGTTTCGGCGTCAACATCAGCCAATATACGGTTATGGTATTTTCGCTATTACGAATATTTCAATATGTCAATCGTGTTATCGATCACGGTACGTGAGATATTATAAAAAGTTCATTTATGAAATGAGAACAATGAGTGAAATTTTTCGGAAAAATTCAACATTCCATAAACTTAGAAACGTCTTGATTAATTTATCTTTGCTAAATGCCGGTAGGGAGTGATAGGGGGGAAAATAGAAAAAATGAAATTGGAAAGGGTCATACGTACAAACCTGAAAGGTTGTAATGGAACAAAGAAAAAATAAATAAAATATAGATATTAACTAGCAATAATGGTTTTTTCTATAAAAAATAGTTACGAATGATCATTATTCTTTTACAAATATTAATATTTGTTATAATAATTTGTTCCATTTTATATTTATTTTTCTTTTGTATTTTGTACTGTTCCATCTTGCACCCTTTCGGGTTTTTACGGTACATCCCTTTGGCAATATCTCCTCACATTGTTCCATCTTTGAGAATTCCCAGCCCAGAATGTTGTGACCGCTCATTCCGAACGCACTATTGTATCCCATTTACACAACAGCATAAGACAAGGGTTGTCTTTTTTTCGTAACAAAGGAAGTAATACATGAGGCAACATTTTGATTGTCTTGAGTATAAAAGAACATATTTTAACGCATTATAAAGTAGGTTTTTGTTAAAATATGTATAACTATATATCCATGGGTTTTGAAACTCATTGAACTCTTAATAATTCTGAAAATATGGGGGCACGTGTCGTTTTTTTTTCCCATAGCGGGCACGTTCTTATTACACAAAAGTTTTGTTCCCAAAAAAATATTCTCGAATTATACTTTTTTTCCCAGCGTGAGTGGCATTTTACGTTCGCTTCCCTAATGTTGTCCGTATTAAACGACTCCATTTTGAGCTTGTAGATATTTTCGTATCGGCGTGAGCCAAAATTTTGTTCAAATTCTTTAAAAAAAAAAAGCGAAATGAATTTCATTCGGGAATGACAGTTTGAAAAGTAGAAAATTACCTAGCTGACATAAATCCTTAAGACTGACGTTTTGTCGTCTTGTTAGTACTTCGACTGTATAGCAAATAAAAAGAACGCGGCTATTTCAAACGGGGCGCATCTTTAACGCAAAATCTGTCACTTATGTCCTCCATCATCGCACCATTATTTTTCTTCCGGTACAACAAAAGATCCTGACGAGACTTCTAAATGAACGGGGCTTGAAAATGCACATTCCAGTGTGTCTTTTACACCCCCCACCCTCCCAACAACCGAAGCTTCGTTCGCGTTGCACGAAAAACGTAAAAGAGGGGGATTGAAACGTGGCGTTGGACGGGATACACTGGATCGTATCTTTCTACCCCCTTCGTTCACATTTTTCCACCAATATTAACGAAGTTTCGATAGAAGACGGAGCGAAAATTCTCTCTGTATTATTTTCACGGAATATGTCGTGGTTTGAAGAAGTTGAGCCGTTTTTTCTCGTAGCTCGTGCTTACGGTTTGGTGTCGTACTCGTACGTCAATGGTGCAATGTGCGATTCGAAATTTTGGCGAATATACGCGTATATTAACATCGGGGCGCGTTCGTTCGATACTCTGTTTCGTGTTTACGTGATGACATTGTGGCATGAATCGAACTTTCGGGTGGCAATACTAGAGGGCTTGCTATCTTTGGCAACAGCATTTTCTTTCATAATCGAGGGTATTGTTGCCGCTCGAAGTTTCAATGAATTAAAAAACGTTATTAATCTCATAGAGGATTACGATAAAACGTTGAGAGTGAATTTCGCAACAAAGTGGATCGCTATGCGGTCATGGTTTCTTCTCGCACTGCCGCCTATTTATTTTGGATACGCATTCACGCGTTTTCCCGTAATTTCGATTTATCACCGTATCGTCACACTGTATTACATGCTGATAAGGCCTGTCGGTTTGTTCTTCATGGCGCTCAAATTCACGTCTGTCGTGAATTCCATCGAGCGAAGATTTCGACATCTGTGCAGTTTAATTACCGCAGGTTTGAAAAAGAAAAAGAAATAAAAGCAAGTTCTATACGTTTTTTTCACCCAATTATTATGAAAGTTATATGGTGAGAAAAAAAATTAAATTGTTGATTTCACATTTTTTTTATCAACTTTTCAACTATACGAGAAAAAAATTTTCAATAAAAAAAAATTATTAACGAGTTTCTTTTACGGGTATAAATGGACTACTGAAGAAAAACATGGCGCCTCCTGGTCAACATCATAACTTCACCAAAAATTATCCAATTTGCAAAAATAAAAAAGAATCTGATAAACTAATGTAGTAGTAATAATCTGATGGAGGAATTTTTTTATTAAATAAAAAACTACAGTATTTCAAACTTTAGTATGGAATTTAAAAAAAAATTTGTGTTTAATAATTTAAAAAAAAATTGTCCAACCAAAAAATGAAAAAAACCTCTCGTTAGACTATAGAGAAAATAATTCTGAAGATTTAAAAAAAAAAAAAAAGTTACAAAATATTTAAAATTGCTTCAGTTATCGTGCTGACACTGTCTAAAAACATAGTTTCGAGAAAAACGCGTTTAAAGTTTCGGGTAGTTACGACGTGAACCCGATGGCCGGTCACATTCATTGCTATAACTTTGTAACGGAGTGGAATTTTCTTACAAGTTTTCTTTTTAATTCTTAAAACGACAAAGAATAAGAATTTGTAAAAAAAAACGATTTTTTGAAAAATTCAGGTTTATGTGAGCCCTTTACGCGTACAGAAATTAAATAATAAACCGCATCAAGTGATTTTAAGATGCAATAGTAATTCTGTAGCTTATGTTCACTGATAGACAATTTATTAACAAATCTCGCAAACGTTTTATCGGTTCGTTTTGGACGTACTATAAAAAAAACTGCACTATACTTTTCTTCATAAATTCTTTGAAGCATTTATCTCGTAATTAATGCTCGTCGCTACGAAAACTTTGTACGATATGTTTTTGATAGCGAATCATTAAATATAGTGTAACGTGTGCGGCACAATTTCATCGAATCACATTGTTTTCCGCTAATTAATAAACATACGATATAACGACGATAAAATTGATTATTTTGCGAAGATACACTGTGCACGGTGTACGAAATGAATGACGCTCAAAGACTGCTTCGGGTCATCGATGTTTGTCGCCTTCATGGTAATCTCGTGTCAGCAGCAAAAATACTAAACTCAATGCACAACATGGTGCTGCTAATGTGGATTGGAGAATCGGCTTTTTTTCTGGTTTCGAAGATATACGCCTTAATCTCTGATCCTAACGGATTGATTCTCACGAACGTTCTGCTTACAATGTTCAACCTGGCGCCCGATTTCCTAATTATCGTGCATATATTTGCCTGCTGTCATAGCGCGAGTAACGCGGTAAGTAACATATCGGTCGATCGGGAATTGTCAAATTTCTGGTATCCTATTATCGATTTACAGGCAAACAAAATTGGATATACGACTCTATCGCCACGGTCGTGCTTTCTTCGCGATGGCTTGAGCTTCCAGAGAAATGTAAGAAATTTTAGGAAATAAGTATACATGTTAATATTTAGGAGATCTATAACGACCCTGTTTGAATTATGATATTGGATCAAGCTCTATTGCGAAGATATCCTCGCGGCATGTTGATTTTTCGCTTGATACGAGTAATAATGAACTAGTGTTCATTATAACTCGTATTCAAGTACTTAAGGGAAAATGGAAACGACAAAAAACGGAAACAACTTTTGTTTCGAGTCATTTCCTTTTCTTATAATTGTTATTATTATTATTATTATTTTATTCCTTTATGATTATTAAGTTTTTACGTACCTTCCCCTTTATTTCCATTTGCATTCCATTCCTCGAGATCTCCCGGAGTATTGTCCGCAGCTACGCTTTTCCAATGCACTGCCGTATTTGCACGAGAGCGACGAAAATTTACTGAGCTTCAGTAGTATTATCATCAGTGACTAAGAAAAACTAACCAACAGTGAGGCAGTTTTTCTGAGTTTCTGATGGTAATACAAGTAAAACTCAGTAAAATATAGCCACCTCTATCGGCCAGGTTTTTCGTAGTTTCCCCGTGACATTGAGCAAATGAGATACAGTAGGGCATTGTTAGGAAAATGTGGCTACGGACAACACTCTGGTAGGGATCTTCAAAACGGGGCGAAGTGAGGGGTAAACAATAAAGGGATGGGCCGTAAGAATCCGGAAAGAATATTCGAATAAGGCGAAAAAGACACTGAGAAAAATTGCTTCCCGCTCAGTAGTCGGCGTGCAAGTCAGTGCACGGCTAAAAACGGTAACCCATCCCTATATTTACACTTCTATTATGGTTTCAGGTAGGATTTTTAGTGGGTCAACACTTTATACTGAATCCTCTTCATTTCACAGCAGCGTATGGACTCTTTAAGATCGAACTTCCGTTTCTGGCAACCGTGAGTAATGGGAGTTTAATTTCTGGCATAGGCCCTCTATGGATCGATTATTCAGTTACAATGGACACACGTGCGTTGTGTACACCTTCTTTTTCAGATAATCGGAGCCATCACCACTCTTCTCGTAATTTTGTCTTCATATTAGCGAAATATTTCCGTCTGTAGGCTACATTTAAAAATAATGCTCATTAGAGAAACGTTGTGAAACATTCAAGATACACTGCAAGCTGGGAAACCCCCGGACGGGCGAGAGCACGAATTGTTTGAGTGTAGAACTTTGTTCCAATCAATAAATAAAATCTCAACGTCACGGATCGTCAAAGTTTTTCCTTTATCATTTTCAGTATTGGATAAAATCTACTTGCAGGCATTTCGGAACTTGTTACGAAATTCCAAAGGTACGGATCAAGCGAAATGCTTGTCGTATGTACAGTCGTATAAAAAAAAAGTTAAATTACTTTTGTATATCTTTCTTTTTTTGATTTTTTCACGAAGAAATAAATATTACAATATTAGAGATATATAGTTGAAAGGATTGGTGTCCGGTGTTTTTAAGTTGTTGGAAGAAATCTGACGAATTGTTTAATTATTTTTGAAAATTACTCTAAGAAGAATTGATATTATAATTCTTTTTTGTTTGGCTAGAAATCAAAATTTTCATTGTTAGGAGTAGGGGTAGTTGATGTCCGGTGATTTATATATTTCGAAAAAAAAAAATCTTGAAACATCATTAGTTAATCGTTAAATATTATTCACGCTGAAACGAACGTGGTTTTTTTGGTCGATTTTTCGTTAAAATGAACGTTTGTAATTTTAGCTAGATGAAAATATTGATAAATTCAACGAGACGTCAGAAAAAAAAGTGGAAAATTGGGAAAAAATATATCTCTGAACCTTTCTAAGCTCTAGTAAATTTTGATATTGTCGGACTCGAGGGGAAGAAAAGAGTTTGTCATTTAGAACCACTCGCTTCTTTTTTCTTTCATCTTCAGCTAGCAGATGGAGTAGGTTGTCTACAGGTGGTTAGCGGGGTTATAGTTGAAGGTCGATAACGTGCGCGATCGTCACAATGTTTACAGATAATTTTCGAAAATTGTTGTACCCGAAAAGTAATAAAACGCGTCGCATTACGGAGTTGTGTGTGGTGAGCGCGTAGTAACATCGTTCCTTCGCGGAAAACATAATTATAATTATTGATCGTTGACAATATGCAGCCTCGAGATGGATCACTATCTTTTGCTAAATGTAAATTCAGAAGCATTGCGATACACGTGAGCAACAAACAAACTTCCATTCGTCTACGCGCGAAGCTCGAGGCTGAAGGGTGAAAAAATGTCGTTCGTCGACGAGCTCAAGTCCGCGATATTAATTGGTCGAATTATGGGCATAGTTCCTTACATCATTGATAATACTAATTTGTATATATCGCGCGGTACATTATTTTATTCGTTGATAGTGAATGTTCTCTATCTCTACGCAATGTGGGTCACCGTTTCGAGCGACACGGCCAACATCGAGCTTGTGAAAAATGATGTCGAGAAGCTCACTTTTCTCGACATCGTGATAATAATTTTAGTCAATTTAAGCGTGAACATTAATTTCGCATATTCGTTGTTACATCGTCGAAAGTTCCGTGAATTTGTCAATTCTATGAAAAACTTCGACGCTATGATAAGATTGTGTCCGATTACAAAACAACGCACTTTCGCCATATGGACAAATGTGCTTTTGTCAATTGGAGTCACCGTTTGTATTCGTATATATTTCGATTACGCGAGCACACAAAGTCTCGTATCAACGTGGCAAAGAATCGGTTTCATCGGTTTTAGCGCCAACATCAGCCAATATACGATTATGGTATTTTCGATATTGCGAAGATTTCAATATATCAATCGTCTTATCGATCAAGGTACGTGAGATGTTATAAAAGGTGCATTTGTGGAATTAGAATAATGAGTGAAATTTTTTGAAAACTTAAAAGTTCCGTAAACTTACAGGGAAAGTACTCGAGGTGTCCCCATCCGATTTTGTTGAAGCTCAAGTATGCTACAGTGCATTGAAAACTAAGCGACACGTATTTTTTTTTATCGGCGGAAAAACGGTTTCAAGGGGCGAAACCACCCCCTAGAGTTACACATGTCAAGGGGCGATTTTGCAGTTTCACCTAGAAGCAGTGCATCGATTTTGATGAAACAAAGATAAAAATGTTTCTTGTGCGAAGAAATGAAGAACCCACCAAATAATGAAAAAATAAAAATATTTTAAGGGGTTGAAACACCCTCGAACATCCACTTTTTGCTCCGTACATTGAAAACTTGCGAATCGATTGGAATGAAAATTATGCTATGTAGCGGAAATAAAATTAAAGTTGACGTGTTTTTGTATTTGTGCGGGAAATTTTTTTTAAGGGGGCAAACTACCCCTATTTGAGTTCTTACATTCCAGGTGTCTCCTTGTCATTCCAAATGTGCTTGCCGATACGAACTCTTCTCATTAAGCTAAAATTAATGTTTCACCATTTTTTTGTTATTTTAAGGGGTAGAAACACCCTTGAACATCTACGTCTTGCACCCTACATCGAAAACTTGCGTATCGATTGTAATGAAAATTATGCCGTTCTATGGCGGAAATAAAATTAAAGTTGATGTGTTTTTGTATTTATGCGAGAAATTTTTTTTAAGGGGGTAAACTACCCCTATCTGAGTTTTTACATTCCAGGTGTCTCCTAGTCATTCCAAATGTGTTTGCCGATACGAACTCTTCTCATTAAGCTAAAATCAATGATTCAACGTTTTTTTAAATGAGCCAATACTTAAGGGCGTAGACATCGAAAAAATGCTCCAAGCACCGATTTCTGATAACCATTGCCCGTGACATCCACGTAGCGTCGCCGAACAGCAAAGTGTTAGTAACGAATTTAGGTGATCAAACGTAATAGTCCTGAAGTTGTAAATTCCTCAATTACGGATAATGATACGAAGGCACAATCAAAAGTGTACTTTGACGGTCAGGCATATAGCTATACTGCTAATATTGAAAATATGGTCTTGCAGCAACGTGTGAAAAGGCAAGGAAAATGTTATAAAAAACGGATGCGTTAGTGAATGAAGTATACTATAATCCCACTTAATTATGCTTCTCGTAAATGCGTAAGTTCATCTGAATACGAAAATCATTCCATCATAAAATTTCTTGGCCGTGGTTCGGAAACTTTTGAATAACTATTAAAAAAAAGGGTTACAAAGGGTGGTCTGCCCCCTTATGTATACGTACTATTTAAAAAAAAACGGTGAATCATTAATTTTAACTTGATGAGGAGAGTTCTTATCGACAAACGCATTCGAAATGACAAGGAGACAACTGGAATGTAAAAACTCAAATAGGGGTAGTTTACCCCCTTGAAAAAATTTTCTCGCACAAATACAAAAACACGTCAACTTCAATTTTATTTCCGCTATAAAACAGTATAATTTTCATTACATTCGATTAGCAAGTTTTCAATGTAGGGTGCAAGACGTAGATGTTCAAGGGTGTTTCTACCCCTTAAAATAACAGAAAAATTGGTGAAACATTAATTTTAGCTCAATGAGAAGAGTTCGTATCGGCAAGCACGTTTGGAATGGCGAGGAGACACCTGGAATGTAAAAACTCAAATGGGGGTAGTGTACCCCTGAAAAAAAATGTCACGCACAAATACAAAAACACGTCAACTTAAATTTTATTTCCGCTACACAATAGCATAATTTTCATTCCAATCGATTCGCACGTTTTCAATGTAGGGGGCAAAAAGTCGATGTTCGAGGGTGTTTCAACCCCTTAAAATATATTTTTTTTTTTCATTATCTCGTGGGTTCTTCATTTCTTCGCACAAGAAACATTTTAATCTTTGTTTCATCAAAATCGATGCACTGCTTCTATGTGAAACTGTAAAATCGCGCCTTGACATGTGTAACTTTAGGGGGTGGTTTCACCCCTTGAAACCGTTTTTCCGCCGATAAAAAAAAATAAGTGTCGCTTAGTTTTCAATGGTCTATAACATACTTGAGTTTCAACAATATCGGAGGGGGACACCTCGAGTACTTTCGTGTTAGAAACGTCTTGATTAATGTAGCATTGCCAAAAAATGTTATATATAATAAAGTTCGTGTTATTTTTTGAGTTTTTGAATATAATTATTATCGATATTAATTTATTAATAAATACCAAAAGAAAATTGAAATTTAACGATTTTTCTTATATTTCCATCAGGTCCAAAAGATCTTGTCGTAATTCGCCATTTTCTACGTAAGTCAATGGGACTACGCGAAGTTTGGATACTTTATGAGCAACTGATTAACGCAACAGAGGAATTAAATTCAATGTTCAGTATTCAATTGATAATATGGATTTGCACTTTACCCATTAATATTATAACTTGCGTATACGATATATGGAGTAACGCGGTTAATATGCAAACGCACGAAATCATTACGAATGTTGCATGGACTATCCACTCTATTTTTCTACTGGCCTGCATCGTGGGGATTTGTCATATGACAGCATCTACGGTAATTGAACGATATATCTTTTCCTTGAAATGTGTGAACATCGGGAAACGTGGATTAAGAAATTTCGAAAATTAGATTGAGACATACTATGAGAAAAAAAAGGATTCCACCGGTAAACCGCGGTTTTGGTGGTGACGGGATGTCACAGTTGACTCAATTAAGACATTACCGAATCGACTGGATTTTTTCTCAATATATTAAAAAAAACGTACTCCGTCCAAACACAATTCGTGTAATTAATAAATTCCTATTTTTTATTTTGCCAATTGCCCCACATCAATTAATTTCTTTTCAGTGTTTTTCCATTGGTCCCATCGCTTCTTCAATATCCAGTCCTTTGTTCAATTTTTAAAAATATTTCATTGTATTTTAGTTCTTGTAATTTTGTTTTAAAATTTTTTCTAAACAAAATTAAAATTGTTATTATTGTTATTATTGTGTGTTCTAACGTTATACCCTTTCGGGTTTTTACGTGTGACCTTTACCAATTCTATTTTTTTCCATTTGTTCCCCCAATCACTGCCTACCTGCACTTCGCTAAGCTAACCTAACTTCCATTGCGTCCGCAGCCGTTTTAGCTACACTGTATCGCATTTGCCACGGGCACAGGGAATCTGCGGAAAACTTGTGTCGGTAAAGAAGGCTTTTGTTTCGTGAGTGAGTTTCAGTTGTATTACCATCAGAAACTCACACCGACTGCCTCCCGCTCAGTAGTCGGCGTGCGAGCCAGTGCATGGCTAAGCGGTCACCGATCCCAGTACTGACCGTGGCCAATACTGCTTAACATGGGACATCGCTGAAGCCGCGCACCCACCACGCGTCCACTGCTATCGATTGAAAATTGTTATTAGATAATTCACTCTGGCGCGCACTAAAGCCCTCTGCTAAATATCTCTATATGTGAACACATTCAACACTCTTTTCATAAAATGTTCACTTATTAATCCGTACGATCGCGTGAAAACTGTACCACCGCACCATCTGCTTGCCCATCGTTCATCACTTATGGCATTTATAAAGGAGTGATCTTTTTACTTGTTTACATTTTCCGTTTACAAAAAAGAAATGTGCCGAGTTTTCGCATCAATGTCATTCAGTATACCGTATTACCTCTACATGTTAAACACACTGACCCCCATTACTTTGTCAAAATCGTATCCTGAGGCTGTCGTTGTTTAATATCGTTCGGTGTCGCACAGATCATCGTAATGGCATGTAAACATCCCTTTGCAATCTATCCTGCATCAAAGTCCCGATAATCCATCATCATTATCATCGCTCGAACAGCAATTGGCATATATATGTATGTACATAGGTGGAATCAGAATTCCACCTAACGTATCGATTTCATTTAGTAATTAATATTTGATCACACAACTGTTCACAGCATAGGCCAATGTAACTATCGGTTACATACACAAGTTACATCGGTTACATCGGTTACATATAACATGACCGAGCACAAATTACACCCTAATTAAAACGGTCATCATTAAATAAGTGATTCATCCCCTAATTCACCTACGGCCCATTTTTAGCTTTACGGATTTACACGATTGTTTTCTGGTTTCTACTATATTGTTTGATGTTGTGTAAACTGTAAAAGGCGGTCAGATTTTTCGGTGCTTCATGCATATTCGTGTTTCCAAGTTCAAAGTACGTGCTGGCTAAATTACCCATCAATCAATTACGACCTATTAATAATTGGTAATGCATGAGTGTCAGTTTAACAACTTCGTGATCTCCAAAAAAAAAAGAAGCTCGATCTCTTCGGCTTTCGATTTTTTTCGAGCAATTTCAAGTTGTCTTGAAAAATAGGAGAAAAGTGTAACTCGGATGTATCCACTGAGAACTACACATTTTTTTAATAATCTCGTATCTTTTATTGTTTATTTTCCACACGAAAAGAGAATGAAGTACATCTCGAGACTTTTGAATATTTTCCATACGTCGTTTGTCGCCAAGTTTCGCACTACAAATTCTTTGGTCTTTTAGACGTTGTGCTACAAAACTTCTTGAAAAACGAGGCACGAAATGACTTTTGGAAATCATTTAAACGCCATTAAGCTGCGTACTTAAATTTTTGCTGTCTGCACTTTTTCGTTAATTCAACACACCAGCCTTATTTTTTTCACCGTTCGAATTTCAGGCAAACAATATCGCCGGCATGGTGTTCCGTATAAAATCGAGAGTTTTACTATCTAATCACATCTGGAACAATGAGGTATGAGGAACAATTTCTGCGATTTGAACGATCATAATGATCGAGAACGATAAGAATGATGTACGTACAATTTCCACGTTTTTATATGTATAAATAATGTATACTTCAATGCGAAGGATATCTCTTCGATCGGACAATTCTTTCTACTACGTCGTTTGCATTTCACCGCTGCAGGAGGTTATGTTCGCATCGATCTTTCACTTTTGCAAACCGTAAGCATATATATTGTCATGGGATTGTCGGTTTATGTATAAAATTGAGAAAAGAAAATATCAAATATAAAAGATGAAAAATGAGAATTAATTAAATTCTCCAGGATTAATAATAATTCATTAAATTCATAATGGTCAAGTTTGAAGCTCATGGTTCCTTGAAGTAGTCAGTTATATTAAAAAGTCCACTTTTTATTGCTTGTCGTCAAGACGCTGCCGCGGCTCTTGATTTCTTTTTTTTTCTTGTGTATATTCTATTTTTATTTTTATTTAATTGTTGCAGATCGCCGCTGCGATAACGACGTATCTCGTTATATTGAAATCACCGAGTAAACGTCAAAGCTTTGACGCCTGGTAAATGGCGACAATATTAGCTGCTTCAGCGAGCATAGCTCTTCATAATATATATAAAAGCAATTATATCATTTTCCGCACCTAAAACAGTCATCGAACTGGAAATTTTATATATGTATATTAAATGTGTATATTAAATGTATATTAAATAATTGCGAGCAAATTGAAGCAATTGCACTTCTATAACGAATATTTGTTATTAGCTCTGGAGCCAAAAATAAGGGTTGTTCGCGTTCTTGAAATTACGATGCATTTCCTCAATTCATTTTTTTCAACGATGAAATTACGAATTTCCAAATCACATTTATAGAATTATTATGGTTATAATTTATAATTAAGACCTCAATGAATCTCAAAGACTTCCTAAACCCCGATTCGCGGGGATGAAGGGGCTTAGATTGTGTTGAAAAAGTCCACAGTTTCAGAGTAAAAAAAAACAACAATTATCGTTTTAGCCTGTTGTAAAATATTTTGAAATGATATCTAGATCTGGTACAAAGTACTTATTCCTTGAAGTAAATTTAAAAAAAAGTGTTGTTTTACAAAGTGAATTTCAAACTCGCCGACTGTGAAAATCATTTTTTATTTTAGTGCACACGCTGCCATATTGACTATTAAAAGTGTCATATTTGAATTTGATAAGTTTTTCTAGTACGAGCCACGACCTTACTCAAGAATCCCTCAATTAGTCTACCTCTCGCGACTCGCTCCCTCATGCACACACACACACAGACAGACACTTCCGTCCCGACGGTTATATCCCCGCGCGGATCATAATTTGTTTACCGAGATATAGGGGTTTACCGAGAGGGATAGAGGCGAGAGACAAACGAAACAGACAGAGTACCGTCGTCGTATTTGTCGGCAACGTCTAAATGGACAAGTTTTAGTTGATACATTATTTATTTCACGGTTTGACACTCCACAGATATCTATCATTAACGGGGTCATAGGATAAACCGTCGATGGCTTGTACATTCGCGCCGCCAGCAGTTTATTCACGAGTCCCTTGCAAGCTCGACGTATGTATCTCGACCCTTCTTTCGCGCTCTCTCTTCGGGGGAGGTTGAACTTTCGCTATCGCGAAATGCGCGCAGAAAGAAACAAGAAAAATTACACGGATATTAGTGTACCAATTTAAATAAAATCACGATTAACACCAAATTTAATGGTTGCAAAAAGAAAAAAAAACAGAATGCAAATATACGCGGATTAAAAAATCACGAATAACACATTACCCGTTTCAATCGGTAATTACTGTGAGAGATAGAGACTGTTTGTCTGTAAATTACATTAGGAAAATTT
Source organism: Oxytorus armatus (assembly GCA_958009045.1). Classification (NCBI taxonomy): domain Eukaryota; kingdom Metazoa; phylum Arthropoda; class Insecta; order Hymenoptera; family Ichneumonidae; genus Oxytorus; species Oxytorus armatus. The sequence goes on along the minus strand of OY253751.1, from coordinate 8,453,644 downwards.
CAGTGAAACACTTTTTACTAAATGTAAAAAAAATTCAGTGACACACTGTTTGAATAAATGTTAAAAAAACATTTTTCACACATCATCTCTTTGCAAGTTGCATTTTGTTTCATTTTTTATTGTCGTTGATACATTTTTCTTTGGATTTCACCTATCGTCATTATATTGGAATGAAGTTGCATAAATTGTTCTTGTAACAAATAGACACAGTGCCGTTACACGTTTGACAAAAGTGCAAAATTGTAAATGATTATTTTTTAATCGTTAGAAGCGCTTTGATTTCTCCTTATCAGTCAATGAAAGAACACAAAGGATGAAGCAATTGTGGCGAGAATGTTATTAAATGATTAGGACGATTTGAAAAGAATGTAATTTCAACAACTACGATGGAAGAGCTCGTTACATCTTGCAGCCGGAGGGTTAAATGAGGACGAAGAAAAATCATTCTTGGGAATACATAAATAGGAAATAATGTCTCTGTTGAACGACATCGAACCATTGTTCACTGGTGCAAGGATTTTTGGTTGTACACCTCATCGAATAACCGACAAGGATCTTCTGGTGACAAAGTGGGGACTCGTTTATTCCTTTATCCTCGCGCTGATCTTCCTTTAAGGTTGTATCGCCGGTGTTTATCTCATAACCGCTGACGTTATGGAAATGAAAATGTTAACACTGACAGCTATTAGAACGATACTCTCGTACGTTTGTTTCTTCACCGACGCGACATTAACGATGAAATGGAACGACAAATTACGAAAGACAATAGCTCGCTTTCACGACTTTGATCTCAGCACGAGATTCAATGAGAGAATAAATATCGCTCTTCTTTATCGTTGTCGTCTCGCTCTCGGCACTATCGTTATATTTTGGTGCGTCGTTGGCTACATGACTTACAGGTAAACAACAATTAAATTTACGCACCGCCACGACGAAAGAATGTAATAAATATACATGTATGGTAATTGGAAATATATTGTACGTTGCATTATCTCGAATTCTTAAAGCTAAAGGAATTCAATTAATTTTAATACAGTTTTCATAATATACTTCTTGTTGATGCCCGACAGATGCGAAAAATCTTCGCCCCTATTCAATGGAATTACTTATGGAATCGTGAACGCTGCGATGTCGATGCAAGTTTTGAAATTCATCGGTTTTCTTATCCTTCTTCATCAGAGATTCGGTCATCTCGAGAGGCTCATTTTACCAGAGGGTAATGATACCTCAACATCCAGAAAATTATAAATGTAATTTGTAATTCAATCGTTTTAAATGATTTATCAAGGAAACTTGATTTATTTGATTGAAAGTTCACTTTGGTTCAGTTTTCCACGTTCTCAAGTCCTTCCGCTCGTAGAAATGTCGCGCCTTTACGAGGGAAAAACTTATGCTTCTACAGACTAATAAAGTCGGATCAGTCGCATTTTCTCCGAATTCGAGCATTTTTCGACGACGTTGCAATTCTGAGATCGAGGTAAGTATCTCAATTATTATTATTATTATTATTATCATTATTATGTAACGTAAATACAGATAAACATATGTTTGTTCTTTTGCAGGAGAGCATTGAAATAAGATTGTACTTTTTATTCCATCGCTTCAACTTTTCCGCTGCAGCTGGCCTTCTGCAGGTGGATTTGCCATTGTTGCAAACCGTGAGTAATCACAGTAGCGTTTTTCGATGAGAAAAATTTCCTGAATAATTCGCAATAATTACAAATCTCTACATAAACAGTTAAAAATTAACTTGATCAAAAATTAAATTTATTTGAATTAAGTAAATCATATTTCACTGTCAATAGTGCATTTTTTCAATTTGATCAAATACATTGTTTTTCTATTCAAAGATGAAATAAAATTTTCTCGGATTCAAATCAATTTTATTCGTATAAAATAAATTTACTTTATTTCTCTCGATATATCGATCGTAAAAATCATTAATATCGAATTTCAGATTGCTGGCACTATGACGACGTATCTCGTTAGTCTCAAAGCTCCCGGATAATTGCCGTTGCAGTGATCAATTTTGCGGCATATAATGTCACTAAATTTCCGCATAATTTTTATCAATCGCTAATATATAAAAATAATATATACATATATATATTGACAATATTGCGATGAAAAAAAAATCAAATATTCGCATTCACTTGTTCCCCCTACTAATACCCCTTACCCAGTGAAACTTTCATGTATAGTCGCATGAACCATATTGCACCTTTGAATTGGCTCATTTAGTATATAAAGCCATATCAGATCATAAGTTGTATGGTCTGAGCTGCTTTGACGATCGAAATTTCGCGGTATATTTCAATTGACGCTCGACTGTTGTGAAGGCACATCAAATGTAATATGTGAGCGAGGGATATGACGGAGGTCCTTTCAACGGCGACGTAAACGTTGTTGTCGTAAGCCGAATCACGAGAGTTAAGCGATACATCGAATGTATTATTATTATGCATGTATATATTTTTTTCGGGGGAAAGTTGAAATCGTGGCTATTCCAAAGGATTCTGGAGTGTCAAAATTGAAAAAAAAAACTGACGCTCGAATTTATTTATGCGAATAATTTGAACCGGTCTTATGGTACACCATCCTCATGGTTGAACGCTTACAAAACCAATGTCCAATAAAATTAGATCATTCTGGTAAAAAAATACAGCGTAGAAATTACGTTTTTTTTTACTGTAAATTTGGTTCCCGATATGACTTACACCTTTCCTAACGAGAACTGTTTAAAATCAAAACGGTTGTCTTTTTTCGTAATAAAGCAGTAATACGTAAAGCAACATTTTAATCGTATTGAGTAGTGGCTGTGCCCCGCGGTTTCACCCCCGTTAAATTTCCGTCCCCTGACTCGACGTGCCGCTGTCGCCACTCGTTAGGATCGGAGCATGAAGTTATATAGCCTAAAGTCTTCCCGAATAAACGGGCTATCTAATGCATAAGAGAATTCTCCAAATCGGATTAGTATTTCCTGAGATTAACGCGTTCGAACAAACATACAAACTCTCCAGCATTATTATATAGATGAAAGAACATATTCGTAGCGGTCGAAATTAAAATATGTACGTTTATATATCCATGAGTTTTAAAACTCATTTAACACTCAATAGTTCTGAAAATATGTGGGCACGTGTCGATTTTTTTTTTCCATACATCGACTACGATCTTACTATACGAAAGTTTTGTTCCCAAATAAGTACTCTCGAAGTATACTTTTTTTTCCCAGCGTGAATGGTATTTTTAATTCGTTGCCCTAATGTTGCCCGTATTAAGTGACGCCATTTTGTAGCTCGTAGATATCTCAGTATCGGCCTGAGCGAAAATGTTGTTTAAATTCTTTAAAAAAAAGTCAAATGCAGTGCCTGTTTGTAAAGTATAAAATTATGTAGCTGACATAAATCCTTAAGACTGACGTCGTGACGTCTTGTTAGTACTTGGAGGATCTATATGTTGACCATATGGCAAATAAAAAGAACGCAGTCGTTTCACACGGGACGCATCTTTAACGCAAACTCTCTATTGGAATAACGCCAAAAAGATAATAAGAAAAATTGCCTCCCACTCAGTAGTCGGCGTGCAAGTCAGTGCACGGCTAAAAACGGTAACCCATCCCTATATTCGAGCTTCTATTATGGTTTCAGGTAGGATTTTTAGTGGGTCAACACTTTATACTGAATCCTTTTAATTTCACAGCAGCGTATGGACTCTTTAAGATCGAACTTCCGTTTCTGGCAACCGTGAGTAATGGGAGTTTAATTTCTGGCATAGGCCCTCTATGGATCGATTATTCAGTTACAATGCACACACGTGCGTGGTGTACACATTCTTTTTCAGATAATCGGGGACATCGCCACTCTTCTCGTAATTTTGTCTTCATATTAGCGAAATATTTCCGTCTGTAGGCTGCATTTAAAAGTAATGCTCACTAGAGAAACGTTGTGAAACATTCAAGATACACTGCAAGCTGGGAAACCCCCGGACGCGTGAGAGCACAAATTGTTTGAGTGTAGAAATTTGTTCCAATGAATAAATAAAATCTCAACGTCACGGATCGTCAAAGTGTTTCCTTTCTCATTTTCAGTATTAGATAAAACCCACTTGCAGGCATTTCGGAACTTGTTACGAAACTCCAGAGGTACGGATCAAGCGAAATGCTTAGCGTATGTACAGTCGTATAAAAAAAAAGTTAAATTACTTTTGTATATCTTTCTTTTTTTTAACTTTTTCACGAAGAAATAAATATTACAATATTAGATATATATTGTTGAAAGAATTGGTGTCCGGTGTTTTTAAGTTGTTGGAATAAATCTAAAGAATTGTTTAATTATTTTTGAAAATCATTCTAAGAAGAATTGGTTTTAGAATTCTTTTTTGTTCGACTAGAAATGAAAGTTTTCATTGTTAGGAGGAGGGGTAGTTGATGTCCGGTGATTTATATATTTCGAAAAAAAAAATCTCGAAACGTCATTAGTTAATCATTAAATATTATTCGCGCTGAAACGGACGTGGTTTTTCGGTCGATTTTTCGTTAAAATGAACGTTTGTAACTTTAGTTACATAAAAATATTGATAGATTCAACGAGACGTCAGAAAAAAAATGGAAAATTGGAAAAAAAATATCTCTAAACTTTTCTAAGCTCTAGTAAATGTTGATATTGTCGGACTAGAGGGGAAGAAAAGAGCATGTCACTTAGAACTACGCGCTTCTTTTTTCTTTTATCTTCAGCTAGCAGATGAGGTAGGTTGTGTATACGGGGTTAATGGGGTTATAGTTGAAGGTCGATAGCGTGCTGCGACAGTCACGATGTTTACAGATAATTTACGAAAATTGTTGTATCCGAAAAGTAATAAAACGTGTCGCATTACGGAGTTGTGTATCGTGAGCGCGTATTAACATCGTTCCTTCGCGGAAAACATAGTTAAAATTATTGATCGTTGACAATATGCAGCCTCGAGATGGATCACTATCTTTTGCTAATTGTAAATTCAGAAGCATTGAGATACACGTGAGCAACAAACAAACTTTCATTCGTCTATTCGCGAAGCTCAAGGCTAAAGGGTGAAAAAGTGTCGTTTCCTCGACGAGCTCAAATTCGCGAAATTAATTGGTCGAATTATGGGCATAGCTCCCCTTACGCCATTGATAATACTAATATGTGTATATCGCGCGGTACATTATTTTATTCGTTGATCGTGAATGTTCTCTATCTCTACGCAATGAGCGTCATCGTTTCGAGCGACGCAACCAACGTCGAGCTTGTGAAAAATAAACTCACTTTTCTCGACATCGTATTAATAATTTTAGTCAATTTAAGCTTGATCATTAATTTCGCATATTCGTTGTTACATCGTTGAAAGCTCCGTGAATTTGTCAATTCTATGAAAAACTTTGACGCTATGATAAGATTGTGTTCGATCACGAAAAAACGCACTCTCGCCATATAGATAATTGTGCTTTTGTCAATTGGACCCATCGCTTGTACTCGTATATACTTCGATTACTCGAGCGCACAAAGTTTCGTATCAACGTGGCAAAGAATCGGTTCCATCGGTTTCGGCGTCAACATCAGCCAATATACGATTATGGTATTTTCGCTATTACGAAGATTTCAATATGTCAATCGTGTTATCGATCAAGGTACGTGAGATATTATAAAAAGTTCCTTTATGAAATGAGAACAATGAGTGAAATTTTTCGAAAAATTCAACATTCCATAAACTTAGAAACGTCTTGATTAATTTATCTTTGCTAAATGCCGGTAGTGAGTGATAGGAGGGAAAATTTAAAGAATGGAATTGGAAAGGGTCATACGTAAAAACCTGAAAGGTTGTAATGGAACAAAGAAAAAATGAATAAAATATAGATATTATCAAGCAATAATGGTTTTTTCTGTAAAAAATAGTTACGAATGATCATTAGTCTTTTACAAATATTGATATTTGTTATAAAAATTTGTTTACTTCTGTATTTATTTTTCTTTTGTATTTTGTACTATTCCATCGTGCACCCTTTCGGATTTTTCCGGTACATCTCTTTTTCAATATCTCCTCACATTGTTCCATCTTTGAGAATTCCCAGCCCAGACTGTTGTGGCCGCTCATTCCGAAAGCACTATTGTATCGCATTTGCACAAAGGCACAAAACAAGGGGTGTCTTTTTTTCGTAATAAAGGAAGTAATACATAAGGCAACATTTTGATTGTATTGAGTATAAAAGAACATATTTTAACGCCTTATAAAGTAGGTTTTTGTTAAAATATGTATAACTATATATCCATGGGTTTTGAAACTCATTGAACTCTTAATAATTCTGAAAATATGGGGGCACGTGTCGTTTTTTTTTCCCATAGCGGCCACGTTCTTATTACACAAAAGTTTTGTTCCCAAAAAAATACTCTCGAATTATACTTTTTTTCCCAGCGTGAGTGGCATTTTAAGTTCGCTGCCCTAATGTTGCCCGTATTAAACGACTCCATTTTGAGCTTGTAGATATTTTCGTATCGGCGTGAGCCAAAATTTTGTTCAAATTCTTTAAAAAAAAAAAGCGAAATGAATTTCATTCGGGAATGACAGTTTGAAAAGTAGAAAATTACCTAGCTGACATAAATCCTTAAGACTGACGTTTTGTCGTCTTGTTAGTACTTCGACTGTATAGCAAATAAAAAGAACGCGGCTATTTCAAACGGGGCGCATCTTTAACGCAAACTCTGTCACTTATGTCCTCCATCATCGCACCATTATTTTTCTTCCGGTACAACAAAAGATCCTGACGAGACTTCTAAATGAACGGGGCTTGAAAATGCACATTCCAGTGTGTCTTTTACACCCCCCACCCTCCCAACAACCGAAGCTTCGTTCGCGTTGCACGGAAAATGTAAAAGAGGGGGATTGAAACGTGGCGTTGGACGGGATACACTGGATCGTATCTTTCTACCCCCTTCGTTCACATTTTTCCACCAATATTAACGAAGTTTCGATAGAAGACGGAGCGAAAATTCTCTCTGTATTATTTTCACGGAATATGTCGTGGTTTGAAGAAGTTGAGCCGTTTTTTCTTGTAGCTCGTGCTTACGGTTTGGTCTCGTACTCGTACGTCAATGGTGCAATGTGCGATTCGAAATTTTGGCGAATATACGCGTATATTAACATCGGGGCGCGTTTGTTCGATCCTCTGTTTCATGTTTACGTGATGACATTGTGGCATGAATCGAACTTTCGGGTGGTAATACTAGAGGGCTTGCTATCTTTGGCAACAGCATTTTCTTTCATAATCGAGGGTATTGTTGCCGCTCGAAGTTTCAATGAATTAAAAAACGTTGTTAATCTCATAGAGGATTACGATAAAACGTTGAGAGTGAATTTCGCAACAAAGTGGATTGCTATGCGGTCATGGTTTCTTCTCGCACTGCCGCCTATTTATTTTGGATACGCATTCACGCGTTTTCCCGTAGTTTCGATTTATCACCGTATTGCCACACTGCATTACTTGCTGATAAGGCCCGTCGGTTTGTTCTTCATGGCGCTCAAATTCACGTCTGTCGTGAATTCCATCGAGCGAAGATTTCGACATCTGTGCAGTTTAATTACAGCAGGTTTGAAAAAGAAAAAGAAATAAAAGCAAGTTCTATACGTTTTTTTCACTTGGGCTCACATATCGCTGCGCGCGCTAAAAACTGAGTAAATTTGAAAAGTTATTATGAAAGTTGTATGGTGAAAAAAAAAAAATTAAATTGTCGATTTCACATTTTTTTATTAACTCTTCAACTATACAAAAAAAAAATTTATTTATTTTTAAACTATTAACATTATCTTTTACGGGTATAAATGGACTACTGATGAAAAACATGGCGCCTCCTTGTCGACATCATAACTTCACCAAAAATTATCCAAACTGCAAAAATAAAAAAGAATCTAGTAAACTAATGTAGTAGTAATAATCTGACGGAGGAATTTTTTTTCAATAAAAAAATTACAGTATTTCAAACTTTAGTATGGAATTTAAAAAAAAAAATTAGTGTTTAATAATTTATAAAAAATTGTCCAGCCAAAAAATGTCAAAAACCTCAAAATATTTAAAATTGCTTCAGTTATCATGCTGACACTGTCTAAAAACATAGTTTCGAGAAAAACGCGTTTAAAGTTTCTGGTAGTTACGACGTGAACCTGATGGCCTGTCACATTTATTGCTATAACTTTGTAACGGAGTGGAATTTTCTTACAAGTTTTCTTTTTAATTCTTGAAACGACAAAGAATAAAAATTTGTAAAAAAAATCGATTTTTTGAAAATGCAATAGTAATTCTGTAGCTTTTGTTCACTGATAGACAATTTATTAACAAATCTCGCAAAGGTTTTATCGGTTCGTTTGGGACGTACTATAAAAAAACTGCACTATACTTTTCTTCATAAATTCTTTGAAGCATTTATCTCGTAATTAATGCTCGTCGCTACCAAAACTTTGTACGATATGTTTTTGATAGCGAATCATTAAATATAGTGTAACGTGTGCGGTACAATTTCATCGAATCACATTGTTTTCCGCTAATTAATAAACATACGATATAACGACGATAAAATTAATTATTTTGCGAAGATACACTGTGCACGGTGTACGAAGTGAATGGTGCTCAAAGACTACTTCGGGTCATCGATGTTTGTCGCCTTCATGGTAACCTCGTGTCAGCAGCGAAAATATTAAACTCAATGCACAACATGGTGCTGCTAACATGGATTGGAGTAGCGTCTGTTTTTCTGGTTTCAACGATACACGCCTTAATCTCTGATCCTAACGAATTGAATCTCACGAACGTTCTGCTTACAATGTTCAACCTGACGCCCGATTTCCTAATTATCGTGCATATATTTGCCTGCTGTCATAGCGCGAGTGACGCGGTAAGTAACATATCGGTCGATCTTGTTTTTCAAATTTCAAATTTCGAATTGTCAAATTTCTGGTATCCTATTATCGATTTACAGGCAAACAAAATTGGATATACGACTCTATCGCCACGTGCTTTCTTCGCGATGGTTTGAGCTTCGAGAGAAATGTAAGAAATTTTAGGAAATAATTATACATGTTAATATTTAGGAGATCTATAACGACCCTGTCTAAATTATGATATTGGATCAAGCTCTATTGCGAAGACATCGTCGCGACATGTTGATGCTTCGCTTGATACGCGTAATAATGAACTAGTGTTTATTATAACTCGTATTCAAGTACTTAAGGGAAAATGGAAACGACAAAAAAAGGAAACAACTTTTGTTTCGAGTCATTTCCTTTTCTTATAATTGTTATTATTATTATTGTTTTATTCCTTTATGATTATTAGGTTTTTACGTACCTTCCCCTTCATTTCCATTTGCATTCCATTTCTCGAGATCTCCCGGAGTATTGTCCGCAGCTACGCTTTTCCAATGCACTGCCGTATTTGCACGAGAGCGACGAAAATTTACTGAGTTTCAGTAGTATTATCATCAGTAACTAAGAAAAACTAACCAACAGTGAGGCAGTTTTTCTGAGTTTCTGATGGTAATACAAGTAAAACTCAGTAAAATATAGCCACCTCCATCGGCCAGGTTTTGCGTAGTTTCCCCGTGACATTGAGCAAATGAGATACGGTAGGGCATTGTTAGGAAAGTGTGGCTACGGACAACACTCTGGTAGGGATCTTCAGAACGGAGCGAAGTGAGGGGTAAACAATAAAGGGTTGGGCCGTAAGAATCCGGAAAGAATATTCGAATAACGCGAAAAAGACATTTAGAAAAATTGCTTCCCGCTCAGTAGTCGGCGTGCAAGTCAGTACAGTTTCAGGTAGGATTTTTAGTGGGTCAACACTTTATACTAAATCCTCTTAATTTCACAGCAGCGTATGGACTCTTTAAGATCGAACTTCCGTTTCTGGCAACCGTGAGTAATGGGAGTTTAATTTCTGGCATAGGCCCTCTATGGATCGATTATTCAGTGACAATGGACACACGTGCGTTGTGTACACCTTCTTTTTCAGATAATCGGAGCTATCACCACTCTTCTCGTAATTTTGTCTTCATATTAGCGAAATATTTCCGTCTGTAGGCTACATTTAAAAATAATGATCATTAGAGAAACGTTGTGAAACATTCAAGATACACTGCAAGCTGGGAAACCCCCGGACGCGCGAGAGCACGAATTGTTTGAGTGTAGAAATTTGTTCCAATCAATAAATAAAATCTCAACGTCACGGATCGTCAAAGTTTTTCCTTTATCATTTTCAGTATTGGATAAAATCCACTTGCAGGCATTTGGGGACTTGTTACGAAATTCCAAAGGTACGGATCAAGCGAAATGCTTGGCGTATGTACAGTCGTATAAAAAAAAAGTTAAATTACTTTTGTATATCTTTCTTTTTTTTGATTTTTTCACGAAGAAATAAATATTACAATATTAGAGATATATAGTTGATAGGATTGGTGTCCAGTGTTTTTAAATTATTGGAAGAAATCTGAAGAATTGTTTAATTATTTTTGAAAATTATTCTAAGAAGAATTGGTTTTATAATTCTTTTTTGTTCGACTAGAAATCAAAATTTTCATTGTTAGGCGTAGGGGTAGTTGATGTCCGGTGATTTATAAATTTCGAAAAAAAAAATCTCGAAACTTCATTAGTTAATCGTTAAATATTATTCGCGCTAAAATGAACGTTTGTAATTTTCGGTACATGAAAAAATTGATAAATTCAACGAGACGTCAGAAAAAAAGTGGAAAATTGGGAAAAAAAATATCTCTAAACCTTTCTAAGCTCTAGTAAATTTTGATATTGTTGGACTGGAGGGGAAGAAAAGAGTGTGTCACTTAGAACCACTCGCTTCTTTTTTCTTTCATCTTCAGCTAGCAGATGAAGTAGGTTGTCTTCAGGTGGTTAGTGGGGTTATAGTTGAAGGTCGATAGCGTGCGCGACCGCCACAATGTTTACAGATAATTTTCGAAAATTGTTGTACTCGAAAAGTAATAAAACGCGTCGCACTACGGAGTTGTGTGTGGTGAGCGGGTAGTTACATCGTTCCTTCGCGGAAAATATAATTAAAAATATTGATCGTTGACAATACGCAGCCTCGAGATGGATCACTATCTTTTGCTAAATGTAAATTCAGAAGCATTGCGATACACATGAGCAACAAACAAACTTCCATTCGTCTACTCGCGAAGCTCGAGGCTGAAGGGTGAACAAATGTCGTTCGTCGACGAGCTCAAATCCGCGATATTAATTGGTCGAATTATGGGCATAGCTCCTTACGACATTGATAATACTAATATGTATATATCGCGCGGTACATTATTTTATTCGTTGCTAGTGAATGTTCTCTATCTCTACGGAATGTGCGTCACCGTTTCGAGCGACACGGCCAACATCGAGCTTGTGAAAAATGATGTCGAGAAACTCACTTTTCTCGACATCGTAATAATAATTTTAGTCAGTTTCTGCTTGAACATTAATTTCGCATATTCGTTGTTACATCGTCAAAAGTTCCGTGAATTTGTCAATTCTATGAAAAACTTCGACGCTATGATAAGATTGTGTCCGATTACAAAACAACGCACTTTCGCCATATGGATAAATGTGCTTTTGTCAATTGGACCCATCGTTTGTAGTCGTATATATTTCGATTACGTGAGCACACAAAGTCTCGTATCAACGTGGCAAAGAATCGGTTTAATCGGTTTTGGCGCCAATATCAGCCAATATACGATTATGGTATTTTCGATATTGCGAAGATTTCAATATATTAATCATGTTATCGATCAAGGTACGTGAGATATTATAAAAGGTGCATTTGTGGAATTAGAATAGTGAGTGAAATTTTTCGAAATATTAAAAGTTCCGTAAACTCAGAAACGTCTTGATTAATGTAGCTTTGCCCAAAAGTGTTATATATAATAAAGTTCGTGTTATTTTTTGACTTTTTGAATATAATTATTATCGGCATCAATTTATTAATAAATACCAATAAAAAATTGAATTTTAACGATTTTTCTTATATTTCCATCAGGTCCAAAAGATCTTGTCGTAATTCGCCAATTTCTACGTAAACCACTCGGACTACGCGAAGTTTGGATACTTCATGAGCAACTGATTAACGCGACAGAGGAATTAAATTCATTGTTCAGTATTCAATTGATAATATGGATTTGCACTCTACCCATTATTATTATATCTTGCGTATACGATATATGGAGTAACGCGGTTAATATGCAAACGCACGAAATCATTACGAATGTTGCATGGACTATCAACTCTATTTTTCTACTGGCCTGCATCGTGGGGATTTGTCATATGACAGCATCTACGGTAATTGAACGATATATCTTTTCCTTGAAATGTGTGAACATCGGAAAACATTGATTAAGAAATTTCGAAAATTAGATTGAGACATACTATGAGAAAAAAAGGGATTCCACGGGTAAACCGCGGTTTTGTCGGTGACGGAATGTCACAGATGACTCAATTAAAGCATTACCAAATCGACTGAATTTTTTCTCAGTATATTAAAAAAAAACGTACTCTGTCCAAACACAATTCGTGTAATTAATAAATCCCTTTTTTTTATCTTGCCAATTGCCCCACACCAGTCAGTTTTTTCTCAGTGTTTTTCATCAGTCCCATTGCTTCTTCAATATCTTTTCCTTGAATTGTTAAAAAATTGGAAAACATGGATTAAGAAATTTCGAAAATTAGATTGAGACATACTATGAGAAAAAAAAGGATTCCACCGGTAAACCGCGGTTTTGGTTGTGACGAGATGTCACAGTTGACTCAATTAAGGCATTACCGAATCGACTGGATTTTTTCTCAGTATATTAAAAAAAAAAACGTACTCTGTCCAAACACAATTCGTGTTTTCCATTGGTCCCATCGCTTCTTCAATATCCAGTCCTTTGTTCAATTTTATAAAATATTTCATTGTATTTTAGTTCTTGTAATTTTGTTTTACAATTTTTTCTAAACAAAATTAAAATTGTCATTATTGTTATTATTGTGTATTCCAACGTTATACCCTTTCGAGTTTTTACGTGTGACCTTTACCAATTCTGTTTTTTCCATTTGTTCCCCCAATCACTGCCTACCTACACTTCCCTAAGCTAACCTAACTTCCATTGCGTCCGCAGACGTTTTAGCTACACTTTATCGCATTTGCCACGGGCACAGGGAAACTGCGGAAAACTTGTGTCGGTAAAGAAGGCTTTTGTTTCGTGAGTGAGTTTCAGTTGTATTACCATCAGAAACTCACAAAGACTGCCTCCCGCTCAGTAGCCGGCGTGCGAGCCAGTTTAAGGCTAAGCGGTCACCGATCCCAGCACTGCCAGTGGCCAATACTGCTTAACCCGGGAGATCGCTGAAGCCGCGCACCCACCACGCGTCCACTGCTATCGATTGAAAATTGTTATTAGATAATTCACTCTGGCGCGCACTAAAACCCTCTGCTAAATATCTCTATATGTGAACACATTCAACACTCTTTTCATAAAATTTTCACTTATTAATCCGCACGATCGCGTGAAAACTGTACCACCGCACTATCTGCTTGCCCATCGTTCATCACTTATGGCATTTATAAACGAGTGATCTTTTTACTTGTTTACATTTTCCGTTAGAGTATAGAAATTTCCAGCGTGAATAAAAAATAAATGTGCCGAGTTTTCGCATCAATGACATTCAGTATGCCGTATTACCTCTACATATTAAATACACTGACCCCCATTACTTTGTCAAAATCGTATCCCGAGGCTGTCGTTGTTTAATATCTTTCGGTGTCGCACAGATCATCGTAATGGCATGTAAACATCCCTTTGCAATCTATCCTGCATCAAAGTCCCGATAATCCATCACCATTATCATCCCTCGAACAGCAATTGGCATATATATGTATGTACATAGGTGGAATCAGAATTCCACCTACCGTATCGATTTCATTTGGTAATTAATATTTGATCGCACAACTGTTCACAGCATAGATCAATGTAACCATCGGTTACATACATAAGTTACATCGGTTACATCGGTTAAATATAACATGACCGAGCACCAATTACACCCTAACTAAAACGGTCATCATTAAATAAGTGATTCATCCCCCAATTCACCTACGGCCCATTTTTAGCTTTTCGGATTTACACCATTGTTTTCCGGTTTCTACTATATTGTTTGATGTTGTGTAACTGTAAAAGGTGGTCAGACTTTTCGGTGCTTTATGCATATTCGTGTTTCCAAGTTCAAAGTACGGACTGGCTAAATTACCCATCAATCAATTACGACCTATTAATAATTGTTAATGCATGAACGTCAGTTTAACATCTTCGTAATCTCCAAAAAAAAAGAAGAAGTTCGATCTCTTCGGCTTTCGACTATTTTCAAACAATTTCAATTGGCCTTGAATTATAGGAGACAAGTGTAACTGGGATTTATCTGTTACATATTATGACCAAGCACAAATTACCCCCTATCTAAAACTGTCATCATTAAATAAATTATTCATCCCCCAATTGATCCACGTCTCATTTTTAGCTTTTCGGATTTACACCATTGTTTTCTGGTCTCTACTATATTGTTTGATATTGTGTAGCTGTAAAAGGTGGTCAGATTTTCACGAAGTTTTATGCATATTCGTGTTTCCAAGTACAAAGTACGTACTGGCTAAGTTACAATCAATTACGATCTATTAATAATTGGTCATGCATGAACGTCAGTGTAACAATTTCAGGCGAATAATATCGCCGGCATGGTGTTCCGTATAAAATCGAGAGTTTTACTATCTAATCACATCTGGAACAATGAGGTATGAGGAACAATTTCTGCGATTTGAACGATCACAATGATCGAGAACGATAAGAATGATGTACGTACAATTTCCACGTTTTTATTTGTATAAATAATGTATACTTCAATGCGAAGGATATCTCTTCGATCGGACAATTCTTTCTACTACGTCGTTTGCATTTCACCGCTGCAGGAGGTTTTGTTCGCATCGATCTTTCACTTTTGCAAACCGTAAGCATATATATTGTAATGCGATTGTCGGTCTATGTATAAAATTGAGAAAAGAAAATATCAAATATAAGGGATGAAAAATGAGAATTAATTAAATTCTCCAGGATTAATAATAATTCATTAAATTCATAATGGTCAAGTTTGAAGCTCATGGTTCCTTGAAGTAGTCAGTTATATTAAAAAGTTCACTTTTTATTGCTTGTCGTCAAGACGCTGCCGCGGCTCTTAATTTTTTTGTTTTTTTCT
Organism: Oxytorus armatus; assembly: GCA_958009045.1. Classification (NCBI taxonomy): domain Eukaryota; kingdom Metazoa; phylum Arthropoda; class Insecta; order Hymenoptera; family Ichneumonidae; genus Oxytorus; species Oxytorus armatus. The sequence continues at coordinate 8,438,368 of OY253751.1, read as the reverse complement.
TATGTATATTCTATTTTTATTTTTATTTCATTGTTGCAGATCGCCGCTGCGATAACGACGTATCTCGTTATATTGAAATCACCGAGTAAACGTCAAAGCTTTGACGCCTGGTAAATGGCGACAATATTAGCTGCTTCAGCGAGCAACGCTCTTCGTAGTATATATAAAAGCAATTATATCATTTTCCGCACCTAAAACAGTCATCGAACTGGAAATTTTATATATGTATATTAAATCCGATATTAAATGTATATTAAATAATTGCGAGCAAATGGAAGCAATTGCACTTCTATAACGAATATTTGTTATTAGCTCTGGAGCAAATAATAAGGGTTGTTCGCGTTCTTGAAATTACGATGCATTTTCTCAATTCATTTTATTCAACGATGAAATTACGAATTTCCAAATCACATTTATAGAATTATTATGGTTATGATTTATAATTAAGACCTCAATGAATCTCAAAGACTTCCTAAACCCCGATTCGCGGGGATGAAGGGGCTTAGATTGTGTTGAAAAAGTCCACAGTTTCAGAGTAAAAAAAAACAACAATTATCGTTTTACCCTGTTGTAAAATATTTTGAAATGATATCTAGATTTGGTACAAAGTACTTATTCCTTGAAGTAAATTTAAAAAAAAGTGTTGTTTTACAAAGTGAATTTCAAACTCGCCGACTGTGAAAATCATTTTTTATTTGTGTGCACACTCTGCCATATTGACCATTAAAAGTGTCATATTTGAATTTGATAAGTTTTTCTAGCACAAGCCACGACCTTACTCAAGATTCCCTCAATTAGTCTACCTCTCGCGACTCGCTCCCTCATGCACACACACATACACACACACACTCACACACACACTCACACGCACACAGACAGACAGACAGACACTTCCGTCCCGACGGCTATATCCCCGCGCGGATCATAATTTGTTTACCGAGATATAGTGGTGTACCGAGAGGGAGAGAGGCGAGAGAGGAACGAGACAGACAGAGTACCGTCGTCGTATTTGTCGGCAACGTCTAAATGGACAAGTTTTAGTTGATACATTATTTATTTCACGGTTTGACACTCCACAGATATCTATCATTAACGGGGTCACAGGATAAACCGTCGATGGCTTGTACATTCGCGCCGCCAGCAGTTTATTCACGAGCCCCTTGCAAGCTCGACGTATGTATCTCGACCCTTCTTTCGCACTCTCTTCGGGGGAGGTTGAACTTTCGCTATCGTGAAATTCGCGCAAAAAGAAACAAGAAAAATTACACGGATATTAGTGTACCAATTTAAATAAAATCACGATTAACACCAAATTAACTGGTTGCAAAAAGAAAAAAAAAACAGAATGCAAATATACACGGATTAAACAATCACGAATAACACATTACTGGTTTCAATCGGTAATTACTGTGAGAGATAGAGACTGTTTGTCTGTAAATTACATTAGGAAAATTTCAGTGAAACACTTTTTACTAAATGTAAAGAAAATTCAGTGACATACTGTTTGAATAAATGTAAAAAAGCATTTTTCACACATCATCTCTTTGCAAATAACATTTTGTTTCATTTTTCTTTGTATTTTACCTATCGTCATTATATTGGAATGAAGTTGCATAAATTGTTCTTGTAACAAATAGACACAGTGCCGTTACACGTTTGACAAAAGTGCAAAACTGTAAATGATTAATTTTAACCGTTAGAAGCGCTTTGATTTCTCCTTATCAGTCAATGAAAGAACACAAAGGATGAAGCAATTGTGGCGAGAATGTTATTAAATGATTACGACGATTTGAAAAGAATGTAATTTCAACAACTACGATGGAAGATCTCGTTACATCTTGCAGCCGGAGGGTTAAATGAGGACGAAGAAAAATCATTCTTGGGAATACATAAATAGGAAATAATGGCTCTGTTGGACGACATCGAACCATTGTTCACTGGTGCAAGGATTTTCGGTTGTACACCTCATCGAATAACCGACAAGGATCTTCTGGTGACAAAGTGGGGACTCGTTTATTCCTTCATTCTCGCGCTGATCTTCCTTTACGGTTGTATCGCCGGTGTTTATCTCATAACCGCTGACGTTATGGAAATGAAAATGTTAACACTGACAGCTATTAGAACGATACTCTCGTACGTTTGTTTCTTCACCGACGCGACATTAACGATGATATGGAACGACAAATTACGAAAGACAATAGCTCGCTTTCACGACTTTGATCTCAGCACGAGATTCAATGAGAGAATAAATATCGCTCTTCTTTATCGTTGTCGTCTCGCTCTCGGCACTATCGTTATATTTTGGTGCGTCGTTGGCTACATGACTTACAGGTAAACAACAATTAAATTTACGCACCGCCACGACGAAAGAATGTAATAAATATACATCTATGGTAATTGGAAATATATTGTACGTTGCATTATCTCGAATTCTTAAAGCTAAAGGAATTCAATCAATTTTAATACAGTTTTCATAATATACTTCTTGTTGATGCCGGACAGATGCGAAAAATCTTCGCCCCTATTCAATGGAATTACTTATGGAATCGTGAACGCTGCGATGTCGATGCAAGTTTTGAAATTCATCGGTTTTCTTATCCTTCTTCATCAGAGATTCGGTCATCTCGAGAGGCTCATTTTACCAGAGGGTAATGATACCTCAACATCCAGAAAATTATAATTGTAATTCGTAATTCAATCGTTTTAAACGATTTATCAAGGAAACTTGATTTATATGGTTGAAATAAAGTTTATTTCTTTAAGGGGTTTCTGTCGATGAAATATTTCATAAATTAAAACCGCTCTAAATTTGTTGCTCCATCGTTTGGACCCGTGCAATTTTTTTTACAAAAACAAAAAAAATTGAAACTGTCCTTGTCCAGGAAAACCTGTGTCGATATAGACGGCTTTGGGTAAATATGGAGCAAAAGGGACCCACTTCCGATGACCTTGTCCTTCATATATGATGTCAAAGGAGCCTTCCTGAACAACTTTTTCCTCTGGCAAAATTGGGGACCGTTATTTATTAAAAAGTTATTAACAAATAACGTTGATAATTCAGATAGCTATTTTCCTTATATGTCAGTCCCAATCATCTTGTCGTTCAAATACGTTGTCAAGAATAACCCCCTGAGTAACATAAAAAAGTTTAATCCGTCGCTCATTGTTTGTTAAAAAGTTATTAACAAAAGAAGTTTCATAAATCGAACATGAAGTACTTTTGCTAGTGTATGGCGAACAGTACACGTATGAGCGGGGGAGCTGCAGCCCCTGCATCCCTCCCACACACCAGCCCAAAAACAAACCAATAACAACCCAAACAAACAAACCCAAACAACCCAAACAACATAAACAAACAAAAAACCCTCCCCCCCCACACGCGACGCACCCCTCCCGCCACACGCCCCCTCACCTTCGCATCCACATTCACTCATATGTATTTGTGTTAGTATGATGAGTAGCATACGTATCAGCAAGGGGTATATGTGTTATTTACTATATTTACGGGTTGTTTGGGTTGTTTGGTTTGTTTTTGGGTTGTTTTTGGGCTGGTGTGTGGAGGTGTACAGGGGAGCGGCCACCCCCGCTGATACGTGTACTGTTTGCCATACACCAGTAAAAGTATTTCATGCTCGATTAGTGAAACTTCTTTTGTTAATAATTTTTTAACAAACAATGAGCGATGGATAAAAATGTTTGTATGTTACTCAGGGATGGTATTCTTAACAAGTATGTGAAGGACAAGATGATTTGGACTGACTGATATAAGGAAAATAACTATACTAGTTATTAACTTTATTTGCTAATAACTTTTTAATAAATAACAACCCCCAATTTTGTCAAAGGAAAAAGTTGTTTCTCGTGCGAAAACGCGTCGAATGGGCCTATTCCGAAGGTCATGGGAAGTGGGTCCCCTTCGCTCCATATTTACCCGGCTTTGTTTTCACTGAGTTTTCAAATGTATTTACTACATCAGAAACTGGATAAAACTGTCTCGTGTTCAACAGTTGGCGAGCCAACCAGTGCACGGCTAAGCGGTCACCCATCCAAAGTAATGAACGCGTCCAAAGTTACTTAATTTGGGTGATCGCCAGAGCCGCGCATCGACCTCGCGTCCGCTGTTGTCGGTTGTTAAGGCCTTATATACGCGATTTCGCCGATTTTCGAAGTTACTTTTCTGGACGCGGTTAAACAAAATGACGCATATATTGACAACATTTTTTTTACAGATCATTTATGCACATGGTTAAGTATATGTAAACAAAAAATCAGAAATATTAACAAATGGCGGAGATATAACATAATAAAGCAATGTATATTTTTTGCGCGCGCGTTGATGGTGAAAGTTCTCGGCATCGATGTGGGTGTCTGAAAAAAAAATGAACATATTTATAATTGCATAATGAATGTATCTTCAGTGTGAACCAACAATATTATCAAAAAAAAATTGTTATAATATAAATTCAAAACTTAAAATTTTTTTACTCAATTTTCTGTCGGTATTTTATTTTTTTATATTTTTTTGGGTCATTTAAATTTTTGTTTCTATGGTTCACACGATAGGTGATGACGCTAAGAATGTTTTGTAAAATTTTTACAGCGATCCGAACCTTTGTTCAAAAGTTAGAACTTTCACAAGGTTCACAAAGGTGAATCGTGGAAAAACGACTTTGACGTTGGCGGTTGTGCGCGCCGCACGGAATTTTTCAATTCTGTAAAACTTAAAATATTCCTAACTGTTCAGGCTAATGGAATCAAAAATTGTTTAAAAATTAAAAATGTTGAAATTTTTCGCGTTTATAAGGCCTTAATGTAATATATTTAATTTGTTTAAATTCTTTATAAAAATTCATTTAATTCATTGAATCTTTATTTTTATAAAACGAAGATTCATCAAATGACATATTTTCAGACACGAGGATCGCACCACTGAGTCACAATAACGCGAGGATTCAGCTTCACGACGTATGGTGGTTGCACTGTCGTTTAATCAACTCAGCCGAGGAAATAAATTCCGTATACACGACGCAATTACTATTCTGGATAACGACATTGTTTCTGAACGCTTTGTCGCGAATATACACACTAACCGGTAGTGATGGAAATCTGAGCTTTTTGAAAGTACGAGAATCGATGTCGGTGATTGCGTGCCTGATAAACTTACTCATTATCACGGTCATGTGTCACTTCACCGCGGTTCAGGTACACAAATTAATAACCACTGTACACCACTACGGGACATTTTGAACGGTATTTTTTAATTTAACAAATAAATGATGAAAAGAAAAGTAGTGTTAAGCAAACTAACGATATTAGTGGTTTACTTTCAATTTCATTTCTTTTTTTCAACATTATTTAATAATCTAATTTCCCGTTGTCAAATAGGGTAACAAAATTGGAAGCACAATGTTCTGTCCTCGATCCGTATTAATGAGAAAACGATGTTACGCCGAGGTATTTTTTTTCAAATTTCGAAACAACTAACTGGATTCATCGATGTTACAAAATTAATCAAATCATTCCATGCGCGCTTTTCACGATAGGACAATATCGAGGTGGGGATGTATTTTCATCTGAGAAAATTACATTTTTCCGCCGGTGCTGGTTTCATACGCATAGATTTACCGCTCCTGCTATCCGTGAGTATAAAAAAAGTATATAAAGGAAATAAAAAAGCTAAACTGAAATGTTAACGAAATAATTTATTGATTACACGCTTCGAACGCAGATTGGCGGGGCAATGACGACCTATCTCGTGATCCTGCACGCTCTGAACAACAGCTAATTTTTTTTTTCTGTTACATAGTTGGCCAGATGAAATAAAAATGTTTGTTATTTTCTCACGAAAACTAAAATGTTTTGTTTAGCGAATTTAATTACTTTTTCTCTCCATTAATCTCCCACATTTATTTTTTCCCCAAACGAGCGTCGAAATGGTTTTTAAACAACGATGAATAATTCAGTACAATTTATCGTTCGTGAATTTTAATAAACTAGGGAATGGACACACGCGCTGCCACGCGCGAGCGGATTACTGGTGGCACTGCACGGTGTTTGTTCATTGAGTTATTTGAGATTGGGTGTCGAGCAGAGAGTCGCTGTGGGATCAGTTTTCCATTCGACTGACCCTGAACCCGACGTATCCTTATTATGGCTAAAAAGTCGACTGGTACCTAATGAGGATCCAAGTTAAATGGAAAAATGACCCCGAACAAACTCGATATTTGACTCCCGACTTAACGAAGAAGTCTTGTAACTATTGCTTATTCTCACTGGTCCAAAATTGTTTGATCATTGTGAATTGATTATTTATATGGTGTTAATCGCTCATTTTCATCCCTTTAAGGTAGTAGTCTGGTAATGAATAAAAAATAATAATTTCAAAACATTTTTTTTTTGTATCTTTAATATGTAAATAAAAACATCCTAAATATCCAAAACGATTCATTATTATTTTGCTACAAAAAAAGGCCCTCCAAAAAAGACATGAAAATCGGCTTAAGTTACCAGACTACCATCTTAACCAACGCTGCCTCTTGACTTTCTCGCCCTTCTTTTGTATCAATGATGTTTGCCATGTTTTTCATTTCTGGCAATGATTTGCTGAGCCAAGTATAAATGGTTATCCAAAATACGTGTAACATACGCACGTACAATGCGCTGAATGCGAAGAATATACTGAAAAATACGATGATTTCGTAACATTCATCGTATCAAGTTATCGTGTTATTTAGGATTTTTGACAATTTCTTCTATATAAATTAACGAATGGAGATCGTACACATCGTGGATCATCAAAAATATTATTTGAAATAGGAATTGTGGTCAGAACTGTTCTTTATCTTTTAGTGTTCGAAAAAGAATATTAATTCTTCTCGATGGTCAAGAGAGATTCCGAACACTTATTCATCATAAGATGTAAGTGGCTGGAAAGAAAAAAGGGAGTAAGGCATTCGGATAAGACTATTTCATTATAATACATATTGTAGATGGTTAATAAGCATCACCATGGTATGTGCATAAACTGGATTCAATACTTCCGTCTCATCGGTTGCGCGAAACTTTTTAATATTTCTTTCAGCTTTTCCATTTTATACTTGTGAGTATATTATACCTATTGATGTTTTTACAATCTTTCATCCATACTGGTTTTCACTGCTGTACCCGTACATTCGTACAGCGGTGAAAACCACTCATTTTACTTATTTTTAAGATGTGCTTATAATATCAACGATATTATCATGATTGTATATAAATATTAATAATAATTATGATAATACTAAAAAATAACACAAACGTCAAAACATATACGGTCTATTATCGATATTGCGGAGACAAAACAGAACTTGGCCACAAAAGTCGTCCGATCACCAACCAATCACAGCGCGAATAGAGAGGCTTCAATCTGAACAACTAAACTATCGAAATTTCGATAATCTTCGAAGTATCGTCATGAACTTTTTTTTAAGCGAGGAGATGTCGATCAGAGTCCAGACTTTTGGTGGAACAAAAGAAATCTGAGACGTGCCATCCGCGAATGTCACTCCGCCTGTAATTCTTACGACAAATTCCTCGCTATATAACTCACTACGCATTCTTTATTTGTATTTTCGATGCGCAACTCGACGAGAGCAGATAAAACAAATATTAGCCGCGTGATTATGATTATATAGAGAAACGAGTGAGAAACAGAACAAACAGTCGTTACTGGGGGTAGGAGGATTTTTATTAATCACAATGACGAACATCACGTGGTTCCTTGTCATTTATTAGCACAGTCAGGTATATTAAACGCTTCATACCTATGAGTTAATAATGTAAAGAAGGTTTTTGGAAAAGGGCTTTAAGGACACGAGATGTACACTATTCGGGAAAAAAGAGCGGAAACGCAGGTGCATATATGTGACTGCGCGGAGAGGGGCTCGAGTACCGGGGCCCGGTAGAAGGGCTCAAGAAGGTGTTAGGTTCAGGAAGAAACCTCAAAGAGATAATGGAGACTGCGCTAAGGGGAAAGACACCGATGGTGGCTCTCTATGATTACATGGCGGAATTTGAGAGACTACGGAGAAGGAAATAAAGTGGATAAGGGCACAGGATTTAAGGAATGTAAAGAGTAGAGAGCCAAAGGGAAGTAGATGTAAGATGAGGGAATGGAAAAATGTAAGGAAGCAGGGAACGAGGAATGTAAATAGAATGGGAGAGTGTAAATAGATATATGTAAGAGAAGGATATGTACAGGAAAGGGCACTGTAAAAACCCGATAGAGTTTACATGGAATAAATAACTACTACTACTACTATTTCGAAGGTTTTTAAGGATGTATACTTGAAGGGCATGTCCGAAGGGTATCAAATATTGTAATAATTGTTTGTATACCATTTTTTCAAGTGCAAGTAACAGTAAACATCCCGGACGTTCACGATGATACCCGTGCGTAAGCTGTATGTCTGTGGGCGTACAATCATATGGTATCGTCGCGAACTTCCGGGCAATCATCCTTTATTCGGTTTAATGAATATATACAGTTAATATTGTAAAAGATAACCGACAGCAGTCGGTCTCTCGTATTAAGGTAGTAGTCTGATAACTTAAGCCGATTTTCATGTCATTTTTAGAGGGCGTTTTTTTGTAGGAAAATAAAAATGAATCGTTTTGGATATTTAGGATGTTTTTATTTACATATTAAAGATACAAACAAAAATTTTTTTGAAAAAATTTAATAGTTTATTATTATTATTATTATTGATCGAAGTTGGCACCTCGAAAAAAAAGCGCGTGGGTGGCCCCGGTGATTTTGGCTCTTGATGTTATCTGAAATAAAAAATTCTTGATAATTCTTAATCTATAGACATGTCATTCTGGTTGGAACTACTGAAGTTAAATTTCATGGATAAATAACAAAATGGCGGAACATGCCAGAATGACATGTCTATAGATTAAGAATTATCAAGAATTTTTTATTTCAGATAACATCAAGAGCCAAAATCACCGGGGCCACCCACGAACTTTTTTTTCGAGGTGCCAACTTCGATCAATAATAATAATAATAATAAACTATTAAATTTTTTCAAACAAATTTTTTTTTGTATCTTTAATATGTAAATAAAAACATCCTAAATATGCAAAACGATTCATTTTTATTTTCCTACAAAAAACGCCCTCCAAAAAAGACATGAAAATCGGCTTAAGTTACCAGACTACTATCTTATTGGCAATATTGGCCGCGATCATCACTGGGAGGGGGAACCGCCGAGCTCGTGCACTAGGTTGCACGTCGACCACTGAGCGGGAAGCAGTTTTTTTTCGAGCTTCTGATGTTCATACAATTCCAAAAGTAAAATGTTGCGATCTATGACGGATAGGTTTTCCGCAGTTTCCCGGTGCCCTCGCGCAAATGCGATACAGTGGTGCGTCAGGAAAGTTTGGACAACACTACGGGGAGGTCTCAAGGAATGAATCGAGCTTCTGATGTTCATACAATTGCAAAAATAAAATGTTGTGATCTATGACGGATAGGTTTTCCGCAGTTTCCCTGTGCCCTCGCGCAAATGCGACACGGTGGTGCGTCAGGAAAGTGCGGAGAACACTACGGGGAGGTCTCGAGGAATGAATCGAGCTTCTGATGTTCATACAATTACAAAAGTAAAATGTTGTGATCTATGACGGATAGGTTTTCCGCAGTTTCCCTGTGCCCTCGCGCAAATGCGACACGGTGGTGCGTCAGGAAAGTGTGGACAACACTACGGGGAGGTCTCGAGGAATGGAAACGGTATAAAAAGGTATACGAGGGAAACAGTAAAAGAAAAAGTTACAAATTGAATTTTGCACATCGCTTCCTTCTCGTTTCCGAAGATTCACTTATCTTCCGCTATGAGTAAGTGGCTTCCTTCATTTTCGCTTAACTTCACAGAGAAAGCGAAAGAAAAATTTATATGTACATTTTTGAAAACGAGCACGAAGCGATATACTAATTTTAATTTGTACCTTTTTCCGCGAACTTAATTTTGTACGATAATGTGTTTTGCTACAGTTTGAAATGTCGAATGTTAATAATTTTGTCGATTTTCACGAAATTTGGTATAAAATATTCTGTAACGTTGTGAAAAAAATGTCACATTTTTCGCTCGAAATTTACTTGAGTCAAATCATTAACAGAAATATTTCGAAAACATAATAATTTTCGAAAATTTCAACCCACGCAAACCCCGTAAAATTCGAGGCCATTTATCTTAATGACTAAATTGAAAAAGTCATTTAATTGTGGATATTATTCAGTATTTAGTTTAGCGAAATCACAGTGGAAATTGTTAACTAGGAGAAATGACATTTTGAAAATTTAATCTCATTCAAACGTGTATTAGCGCCTCACGACATTTTCCCACGCGGAACTGTTTTCGCGAATTTTCATGTATATGTATGTATGCAGATAATGAAGTTGAGAGCAGGAGCGCGTGCGCTTCTTTCTCTTCTGGAGCCCGCGGGATACTCAGAGGGCCAGGGTATGCTTCGTTCTAGTTTGCCGCGAGCTTCCTCGGGGCAAGGTTTCGCGAGTGTGAAATAAAACAAGTTCGGAGTTTCCCTCGTTTATATGAGAATCTCGATGAATTCGTAATATTTGTCATTCAATAGTGCGGGATAATTACATTTTTCTTGTTCCTCTTTTTTCTCAAAAATTCAAAGTATGTTCAAGTGTGAAATTATGAATTTCACGAAATTCTCAATAGTTTAGTACACTTATTTTTAATTTTGTGAAATGAGGCGTGTACAACATTTCGGTTAATTTAATATTGAAACGATAATTCAAATAGCAAAAAAAAACACTGCTTGCAGTAAAGAAATATGTTAATCAACTAAAAAGAAATTAAATAAATCATATAGTAAATCCGGGAAGGATAATTTTCCGTTATTCGCAAGTATTACACAGTCGACTGAAGACTAAACTTTCTAAAGTTTAAGTAAAAGAAAGTTAATCAACTAAAGACAGTAAAGAAATATGTTAATCAACTAAAAAGAAATTAAATAAATCATATAGTAAATCCGGGAAGGATAATTTTCCGTTATTCGCAAGTATTACACAGTCGACTGAAGACTAAACTTTCTAAAGTGTCATCGGATCAGCAATTTCGGTGAAGCGCGTAAGTATACCTTGTAACTTATAAATATAATTTGTATCAAGAATTGTCCAACAGTGATTGATCGTAATAACGTTTAATTGATAAAATCAAAGAAAAACTGAAAGCTGATGGAACAATTCACGAGCGAATTATAAAAGTTTTGGAACTAATAGAAACTTCTGAAGTCATTGTTGCGGATTATTCACCGTTTTTAGTTTACACATTGTTTTTCAGATACCATTTTTTTTTATCGAATGTCCGGAACTTGCACAAAATTGAAAAATGGTCATATTGTTTTCTAGATTATAAAAAATATACGAGTATCGCAAAGAAGAAGATTTATTTTATCCAAGTTTATCCTCAATGAATCGAGGTTTTTTTAAGTGATCAATTTTATTTTTATTTCAATGAATATGGAACTGAAGGACCATTTCATTGCATCGTATTTGTTCGTTGCAAAATTATTCATTTCTTTGTGTATAATATTTGTTTGTGTAATATAATTTCTTCGTGTGTAATATTTATTATTAACATTATTTCTATTTAAATAAATGTTCCATATCCATATGAGATAAAAAATTCATTTGAATTATGCATTCCGGTTGATAAGACTCGATTTCAAATCAACGTTTTTTCACTAGTAATTACTTTGTTGCCAATTGACAAATTCTTTTGGATTTTATAAGATTTTGAAAATTTTCTAAAAAGTGTGCTGAGAGCATAGGTCGTGCAATTTTCCAGCTATCGGGCTGAACCTTTGTTTCGAATGATTCTCGTTGGCCAGTTGCATGGATTTCGATATCAGTGTTAATTCACGTAATTTCGATGGCCCTGCTCCGGGAAAAAAAACGGTTTAATTGTGACATTAGATCTCGTTACCGTTTCAGTGAAAATTTAAACCAACAATTTATCCGCTATAATTGATTAACTCGTCAAATGCTGTTTGACAGAAGCCAATAATTATACAAATAAACTCTGGATTTAGCCATTCAGTTGAACTACACAGAATTAATTGTTTCGAACGCGATGACAGGATTTCATGATCACGATATTGTGTTGTTGCGTTACCGGAAACATCGTTTATCGCTCGCTAAGTGGATATACATATATGTGAATACACTTTGGATGCTTTATCTATTTACTGAAACGTGATACGAGAGTTATACGTTACGTAAGACCCTCAACGCTTCGCATCCCTTGATTCATCGAATTGTTTCGTTCTCGTTAATGCCAACAAATCCGTTGGTGAAGAACAACGCGGAACTGCTGTTGTTTATTACCCTGGTGTATTCTGTGTCTTCCGGTGATCGCCAAACACGAATACGAATAAATGAATGGTTAATGCATCAAAGTATAGTTCAACTAATGCAGAGCTGTTTGAAACATATGGAACAAGCTAAGAATTACATATCAGAAAAATTCAAAATTTCACAAGTTTAGAATGCCTCCATCGTTTTTTTTTTTTCAAATTCAATAGCGAACAGTATTTGATAATGGTCAATTTACATAGAAAGTTATAGCCTAATTGCACAAAAATTACACGAGTTCAAAATCGTTTAAAATCTTAACAACTTATTGAAACTTTATGAAAATCGTGTCCGAACAAAAGGAGCTGGTACTTACATTTTATGTAAACATATTTTTCCGACGATTTAAAATATTTTTAACACATTGGCATTGAGGGAAAAAAAATGTTTCACACAAAGTAAAGCCTGCTGTCCGAGGAAACAAAATTTACAAGTTGCAGAGATTTTTTTGGAATTCTATCTCGTAGAATTATTTTTATCGGCTGTGGAGAATTTTATTTTCGTGCTGTAAATCGTCCGATCATTTGAGCTATGGGAGACGCTTAGAGCCCAAAAAACAGATTCCGATTACGAAGGAGTGTTACGTTAACCGAGATTTTACCCTTCTCCCTCCCACCCTTAACTCGGTACAGGGCAGATACAGTGTTACATATAAATTTGAAGTATCAACATCTATTTTCTGTTTCAGAGTGTCTACTGGTATTTACAGAATGGTTGTCCAAAGACAAGAGACATGGAATGAGATTTAAGTTGATAACGACGAAGCGAAACTAAGGAACTAAGAATGAGGAGCATGAGGAACAGTAAATTGAACAGCTTTATCAACTTGTTCAGCATGAGAATGAGCGGCTTTATCAACTTGTTAATTTGAATGACGCGTATAAATTTGTATAAGTGGCGCGTGTTCATTAATCGCGGTATTGAAAGTTCATTCAAGAACAGCGAGTAGTAAAACCGGAAAATTTTTCGCCCGAGGAGTTTTTTCACTCGTTTTTGTTTATTTGTTATTTTGATTAATCGCGATGAGAATGTGATTAAAGTTTCATCGATGAATCACCGGAAACTAAAATCGCGCTATGCAACAGATACGCCAATATGGTTGATTGAGGCTATCACGAGGATCAATGTTTTCCGGACACACTTTAGGAACGGAGGATAAGATGACAATACATCGGGATTCAAGTCCGAAACTATTTATTCACGTCACGGGAAGGTAATAAGCTCGAGCTTCTGTTATTCACGAACACCTTGATTCACCGATGGTAATATACTCAACGAGAAACCAACGACATCTTTAGGATCGCAGAATAGCGAAAAGTTTCGTTGAACGAGGGTACTTTACGGGACGTTTTTCGTTTGAGGACTCACATATCCTGGAAATTTTCAAAAAATCGATTTTTTCACAGATTTTCATTCTTTATACTCTTAAGAATTTTTCAAAAAAGAATTTTAAAGAAAATTCCACTCCGTTACAAGGTTATAGCAATAAATGTGACCGGACATCGGGTTCGGACGGCTACCTGGTTAACTCTAAGCGCGTTTTTCTCGAAACTATGTTTTTAAACAGTGTCGGCACGATTACTCAGTCAATCTTTAATATTTTTTTAACTTTTTGTTTTTAATCCTTGATAATTATTTTCTCTATAGTCTGACGAGAAGTTTTTTTTTATTTTTTGGTTGGACAATTGTTTATAAATTATTAACCATTAATTTTTTTTTACATTGCATACTAAAGTTTGAAATGCTGTAATTTCTTAGTTTTTGAGAAAAAAATTAAAATTCCCTCCGTCAGACTATTACTACTGCATTATTCTACTAGATTCCTTCTTATTTTTGCAGATTGGATAATTTTTTGGTGAAGTTATGATGTCGACAAGGAGGCGCCATGTTTTTTATTAATAGTCCATTTATATCCGTAAAGAATGATGTTAATGATAATAAAAAAAAAAAATTATTATTTTTTCTTATAGTTGAAAAGTTAATAAAAAAATGTGAAATCAACGATTTAATTTTTTCTTCACGATTTTTCAAAATTCACTCGGTTTTTAGTGCGCGCAGCGGTATGTGAGCCCTTAAAAGGGATTTTATCTTTTAGGAAAATTATCACGTTCGGTTCGCGAAGAGGCGGAATATTCAATCACTCAGCGTTCATTGTCAAAAAAACGCTCGATCCACCTACGCTAACTCTTCGCCGTTTACGAATGGTTACACTTGATAACCTTTGAACTATTAGAGATCCACAAGAACGATCGAAACGATGACGGAAAGAGAGTTTTTCACCACTCAAAGCGCCAATGTTGGCCACTTTGATCATACCAAAGGCAACGATACCGTCGGACTTTTGATGAACTATAGTCATGACGAAGTCGATAAGATGACCGAATTATTACAAGACTTCTATGAGAAGTTTGGAACGCAAACCAACTATGTACTCATCGGACTTTACGTGCCAGTTATACCGATCGCAATAATTGCCAATATACTCGTGATCATTGTCGTCTTCAAGAACCAGTACATGCGAAGGTATTATATTATTAAATAGTTTTGGTACCGAAAAATCCTCACCGTTATGGTAAAACTCGGTCGCACGTCCGTCTGTCCGCCCTTCAGTTTTCCTCTCAACTCTAACTCAACTCAACAGCTCTCTGACTCCCAAACGAGTTAACCAATCAACTTGAAACTTGCCATGCAACTAGAGTGAGATATTCCGAAGACAGTCTTCGAGTCACTTTTAGAAAAATAAAAAAATTGTTGGAATTTAGAAAGACCAAAATGTGACTTGAAAAAAAATGCCCATCCTGATAAGTGGGATATCGTTTGAAAGGTCTTATCTTAAGTATTGAAAAAATATTCTTTTTCAATATTTAAGATAAGCCTTTTCAAATGTTCGTTTTTTTTTTCTGTGTCCTTAATTTCTAAACTACTGCTCCGAAAATTCTGCAAATAATTCTGATATATGAAGACATATCGAAAGTTCAGAGGAAAACTATAGCGATATGGAGTTGGTATTAGTTTTTTTTAAATGGTGGCGGAACTCTCGGTTCATGCTTGACTGGTTTTTATTTATAACATTATTTCAACATTGCGGAGTATGAATATTTAAACGATTTTTTTTTGTAAATCTAAAAAATTCGTGTTTCAATCCTTCGAGTCAGTGTCAGTGATAATATATATTTTTCATCGTCTGACCACATCATAGCTATTTGACGCTTGACAAGTACGAAGATTTCGTTGCAACAACGTTAACAGCTCTTATGTCATTGCATTTCACGACATAGTTCCATTCAACTGATATATTCACTCTCAAATATACCGGAAAGTAATCTATGGTATATAACCCTCATTAAAATCTAATGTACGAATTCTATAACTACTGATGAATAGTGCTCTGTCACGACTCCCGCAATCTCTACATAACACCCTTGATTGGTATACCCCATGTCCTGCAAATTAATTAACGGGTTAGGCCTCTCTAGAGGCCGAAAAAATAGGCTTTTTTGGGGATTTTTTTTTCGGAAAAACTACAAAATAAATCGAGATTACAAAATAGGGTGTTTATCATACATATCAGTGACTGTATACAATAATTTTTTCAAAGCGATTAATTTTAAAATGGCGGCTGTGCAGTATTTTTGCAATGACGTCTCCGTTTTTGTTGGCCGGAAACATAACTCAGACAATCTTCAACCGATTCACTGAGGATTTTGAATATATCTTTAAAAATACATTGACTATGGAAGTGCGTAGAATTTTTTCGATATACTGATTTTTCTGAGGTAGGATGACCTTCCCACGATCACCTTCCTACCTTCCTCCGTCTCCTTTTCCCCAACACGACCGATTCCTGTTATGTATTTTCCTGTAGTGTACTAATACGACCAATTATCCAGTAAGTACTAATAACAGACTGAGACCGGAAATCATAATTCCCTCATTATTTGACGCTTAGCTTTGTGCGAAACGACTTAGCATCTCTCGCCCCAAATTCGTTCTCTTTGTGACGATAACGACTTACTGAAATCCGTAGTTAAGCCGAACCGAATTCCCATTCAGACTCTAGTCCCACCTCAAATCTTAGATCCAAGTTTTTTCTCAAAAAGGCGCATTGATTATTTTCTTTCGCGAAAGAGGAAAATCTTAGGGGACGTAGATCAAAGGAATTATTGAAATTTATTTCGAAAATTCACGACACCTTTGAAAAAAATTTTGATTGCAGTTTTTGTTACCGCAAAAACTATGGAATGTCTGAATGGTGAATTCGTAGAGATTCTTTCAAGACAGAGAATGAGCCGTGGTTCAACAAAATATTGATTTTTTGGTTGGGCTTTGTTAGGTTGGGGAATTGTCCATAACAAATTAAAACTTTTGGAACTATATCGTTATTAATGGTTTTCTTAATTAATATACGCTGTAATATGAATGATAATTGACCATTATCAATTTATGAACGAGACTATGTATAAACGATGTTAAAAAAATTACCACTCATATGACTAGTGTCGCACCTTCCTTAAGAGACGAAGATTTATGTTTTACACGATCTATCGAAACTTGAGGCACTAATCGTGTGGACTATTCACGGATAGTAGCCATTATAGAACGAAAACTTATGAAATCATCATTTTCTTCTTGTGGTCATTCGACTTATTGAATTGTAACGTAATTCTATTGAATTACGTTACAATTCAATAAGTTCCCCTTAGGTGTTCGCACATTTCTCAGTTCTCCGTCATTTATGAGACATACGTTATTTATCGACATAGTTTCGCTGGCATTAGCATTTTGCTGGAAGTTCAAATGATAAAAGTTGCAACAATGAACTTTTGAATATATATTTAACACGTTATCATGCGGTATGAAACTTTGCCGTACGTACAAAAATGTGCATGCTTGACCGTCATACGAATACTTTCTTTAGTTCGACTAACAGAATCGACTCATTCTCTAACAACGGCAGATGGATTTTCTACAAAGCCCAAAAGCTTCATGGTGTTTCTATCAAATCTGCGAAATTTTCCAACATTAATATTTTTACTGTACACTATACGAAGCCCGTTCGGAGATGATAATACTTAAGGGGAGGCTAAAGGTCAATATAACCGCAAAACTATTACAACGCATTTTTCCCGGAGATGGCTTATTCGAATAAAAAAAAAAGTGGAGCCGTCTGCGTAATTGATAAATGCAAACGGCCCCACGATTTTTTTCCATTCGATTAAGGGGGGAAATAGGGTTAGGACAGCATTTTCTCAATGATGTTCATGAATTTTTTTATAGTATAACAAATGAATATAATTTATTGAAACTTTGAGAATATTTTATACATATATTTAAGTATGTACTATAAAATATTAGAGACCCCATATTGCAGGTGACAATCAGCCTCAGCATTTTGCGTACATTCTGGAAGCCGCAATTTTCATTTGAAATCAAACGAGGTTGAAATTTACTTTTATTATGTCTCTCTTCTATATGAATCTAAATGCTATCAAAAAAATAGAAAATTGAATTTTTTACAGGGGTCAAAACAAAAAAGCATGATTTTTTGCCATTTTTTACAACTATCTTTTCAAAAAAAAATTATTTTAAATAATGATAATATTCCGATTTTAGGTTCATATAGAGCGCAATACTATGAACAAAGTAACTGCCAATTTTCAAAACGATTGGTTGAAGACTTTTCAAACTAGCGTGTACGCAAGTTCGTTTTCAGAAAAACGCGTTTGAAAAAATAGTACCAAGAAAAACAAGCAATATGGGGTCGCTAATATTTTAAAGTATATACTTAAATATATGTATGAACATTTTATAGTATATACTTAAATATATGTATAAAATATTCTCAAAGTTTCAATAAATTATATTCATTTTTTATACTATAAAAAAATTCATGAAAATCATTGAGAAAACGCTGTCCTAACCCTATTTCCCCCCTTAATGGCTTATAACAATAGAACGAGTCGGAATTTTCATTTAAAATTTTGGGAACATATTTTTCAATAGTTTTACTAACAATTTATGAAATTTAATAAAAATCGATTTTTTGAACCGTCTAACACTATTTCCCCCCTTAAGCCATCTCGAAAAATATATTAGCACGTTTTATACTCTATCTCTCTCGCACTTCGAAGCGCGGAAAGTTGAAGGGGAAGGGGCTTACACCGCCCCTTAACGTCAGAAAATGATGTACCGATTGCCCCTGTCGTTATCACTCTCTTGTCGCGACTTTGTCTTCGTTCCATCATCGACGTAATCGCACGTCGTCTCGCTTCATCGACCTAACTATCGTTGCAATTTAATCCTTCGTTCAACGATGCGGTTGCATATTTCATCGATAGTGGGCAAACCACAACGAGACAATTCGAAACGTTCAGGAACGGAATATATATTACGCAAAAGCTTTTAATGCCACCAGATATATATATATATATATGCAGAGTTCTATTTTTATGTGGAGCACCAAAGTGGAAACAACAAAGAAAATGTTAAATCTGTAATATTCTCAGGAACTCAACAGTAACTTACTTGCCAATCCTATAAACCCTAAAACACACTCTGAATTATTTAGTGCCGAGGGTGTTTTTTTTTCACTGCCTCCTGTATACTTTTCCTGTTACCCTTTGTATCGGTTTGAGATAAGTCTTTAGTACAATCAGCAGAGTGTCTGTTTTCCATCGTTCTCTGGTCTCATAGATACGAAAAGAGAAATAAGATCTTTTCAAATTTGCTTATTAATCAATGGCGCACAGTACTATTGAAATCGCCCCTCTGAGATTCCGATCACGTTGTACACTCGTATAAATTATATCCGCCAACAAAAATTGTGTTTCATGGCTCTTGTTCCTCCCGATCAATCATGTGGAGTACCTCTTACGTGATTAAACGAGAAATAAAACATCGTAGCGATTATATGCATCCGCAAGTCCTCAATGTATTCAGCCGTATCACTGTCCTACATAGACCACATCTACGTCAATGCAAGTGGAATTGATATCTCTGTCGCGGAGCTAATTTGTTCTCTCTATTTGGCACGCGTGTTTGATACAGCCCCTTCCGACTATATGTCATACGATATCTTACCGAATTAAATCCTGGTTCGTTAAAAATTGGCTGAATGGAAAAACCATAACAATAAAGTCCAACTACTGTAGCCACTCGTCCAAAGTCAAGGGATTTCATGATTATAAGGAAGACTAAGGAAGACTCTTGGGCAGCACTTTCTTTCTATCTGGCAGATTGTCTCGTCGTGTTAACAAGATTTATGCGCGTTATTACCCATGTAATATTTTGAAAATTGTTTAAAGTTTAAAAATTAAACTTGCAAATTGTCTCCACGAAATTTCACACACTGTTCAAAGCCCCAGAATCGCCGAGCATTGTGGGAAATTTCGAGGAATACTTTTCCCAAAAATTCAATGATAATCGAATATACTTTGGGAAAAACCCTCTGCCAATGAAGTATAGTTGATGGTTGACCGGTTTTTTTTTTGCACAAAACATTATTCTGCGTTCACGTATCCAAGCCAGATGAGGTCTACTTTAATAACAAACACCGGTGATCTTATTCTCAGTTGGGCGAAGCCTCGCGGCGTTTCCGCTCATCGATTATCTCACGCGAGGCAGCAAAGCGCGTATTACCGCGAAATAGTTTGTTTTAGAGATCAGGAGTTATTGCTACCTCGAGCTATAGCTTATTGTACGAGCCCGAACCGGATGATCTGGCCGACGTAAGAACAGCCCAAACGTTTACAAGCGCGATTGCTCAAGTGGGATAATTGTGTTTGTCGATAAATATATATGCTCAGCCAGATTGCTTCACAATCGTAAAAAATCTCGGATGTTTAATAGGGTACTATCCTATTAAACGAGAAATAACCTGAGATATAACGATTTCTACTGATGGTCAATACTTTTCGGTTGCCAAGCGGTTTCTCTTGAATCACCTGTTTTTTTAATTGTCGAACGAATTATTTGATATATCGTTCTATCTGTATATGTTCGCAGTGCAACGAATTATTTCGTGGTAAATCTTTCGATGGCCGATCTACTTGTCACGACGATATGCATGCCAATGGCAATAAGTGAAGCAGTCTCGATCACTTGGCTCTACGGAGAAATAATGTGCAAGCTCTTCGTTTATCTGCAAGGTACGTATCGCAGAATATTGTGGTCGAATCGTTCTATCATTATAATTACACATCGGTTAATCAATATTATCGCACAGCTTACCATTATAATAAACCTGGAGAGATTTTTTGTTTGTTCGTCTGTTTGTTTGAACGCGCTAATCTCAGGAAATACTTATCCGATTTGAAAAATTCTTTTTGCATTAGATAGCCCGTTTTTTCAGGAAGGTTCGAGACCACATAACTTCATACTATGACCCTAATCTCATTATCTTACTACTATACTAAAAAATAAATAAAAATTTGCGATGAGGGACCTCTTAATTTAAATATGAAGGGCTAATACTTGCAGACCATTTTTTTGAGATGCCAAACAATACATTTTTCATTATATCGAGGAAAAAAAAAATTAGTCATTTTATTTGACCCACCCTAATATCTATACTATATTATAATAAAGCTGGAGAGTTTGTTTGTTTGAACGCGCTAATCTTTGGAAATACTTATCCGATTTGAAAATTTTTTTTTTGCATTAGATAGCCCGTTCATACAAGAAGGCTTTACGCCATATAACTTTATGCTATAACCCCAAGGAGTGGCAGCGGCGGCGCGTTAAATCAGGGGACGGAAGTTTAACGCGGGTGAAACCGCGGGCCACTGCTATTATATAAATATGAATGTCGAGATATGGGGCAACGGTGTTGACGTTAAGTAATTAACAAAATAAAACGTTTTTAAGTTGGCACAATAATCATGATACGAAAAAACTTCTAATTGGACTCAGACGGAAACGCGTCGACTAATAAGGAGAAAATCTGACGACACTTTTGTACTATAACGTTATGTATATACCGATGAAGAGATAAAGGATTTTATCCTCGAGATTAATGGAGCAATGAAGAGTGGATATATTCGGGCAATTCGTGAATAAATAAAATGGTTAAGGATGATGCGGTGAAAGAAACTGAAATAAAATGACCCGACCTGGTCTCGTTCTGTTTTATTTGATACTCTATATGGCTGACCTCGTTATTTTCCTCAACACGGTCGGGTTCTCGTAGGTGTCATCGTCATTGCCACTCTTCATCGCTGTCGTCGTTTGCAAACAATCGAAAGGAAACATATGATATGTGACATTCCCCCTGTTACTCTCCGCGTAATTATTTGCAATATACACGTAAAGTCACGTGATGCTGCACCAACATGACATAGTCTTCCATAAGGCGGATCAAATTCTGATAAACAAGCCCATCAACGATAACACGCAAGGTCCTTGCATTCGTAGGTGTGGCAGTGGCCGCTTCGGTGTTCACGATAACGGTAATGAGCATCGATCGTTATCTGGCGATAAGAAATCCCATTGTTATTCGTCGGATATTCAATCGCAAGAGAACGAGCATGGTAATCATGACAATATGGCTCGTAGCACTCAGCATATTCGGTCCACTTCTCAAAGCGGTTAGTTTAGCCTATAGTTTCGGTATTATTATCAATATTATTAATAATTAAGGTAATTCGAGCGGGGTACGGCAACGGGAAATAAGCGGACGGTGAATGGGGAAGCGAAATCATAAATTGCGCTATCCGGTGTTTCTTTCGCTCACAATATTCGACAAAAACTAGATGTTAAATGATTCGGAAATTTTTACAACATATCCAATCAGTGGCTTTCTACTATTTATTATTGCGTTACAGCGTATACTCTCGCAGGTTTTTACGTAAGACCATTCCCAATTTGTCTTCCCATCACTCCGTAGCCGCACTATGCTAAACTGACCTGTATGGCATTCGCCATGGGCACGGGGAAACTGTGAAAAACCCGTGCCGATACAGACGGTTTTTGTTTTTACTGAATTTTAGTTGACTCACCATCAGAAACTCAGAAAAAGTGACTGCCCCGCTCAGTAGATGGCGTGCAAGCCAGTGCAGGGCTAAACGTCCATCCATCCCAGTACTGCCCGCAATACTGCTTGACGCGGGAGACCGAAGCCTCGTACTAGCGGCTTCAGGGAGGGGTAAGGGTTTCAGCGTAAAAAAAAACACTTTTTTTGCGATTTTTTTTATCAAATATGGATGCAGCAGTTTTATTCGAACCTTTTGTACATTATTGAGCATACTTTTAACAATGTTGTGTAATTTTTTCATGCAGAAATATTGAAGCATAAGCCCGTAACAGAGCTTCCCCCAGAACGTCTTGGAAAAAAAACAATTTGCGGTGTTCACTATAACTCGGCCGGAAATTATCTGAAAATGAAAAACCATGAAAATTTAGTCAAATTATAATCAAATCTTCCCCCCAACATTCTCTGATAATTTTTTTTTTCATTTAAAAATTTTTGGCGGCCTTCTAAAGTGTGAACTGTTATTTTCCACGAAAAATTCCGCCATTTTGTGGGTGGGAAACACCCTTAATGTAAAAAAAAAAATTTTACTAAACGTTGGGGGGAGGTATTTTATATGTAGAAAATGTGTACAAAGTTTGAAATGAATCGGTCAAGTAGTTTTTAAATGGCAGTGAACACGGACTTTGAAAAAGTAGTTTTGAGAAAAACGCGTCTAAAGTTTATGAAGTAAAAAAGTGGAGGAAAAAAATGTTTTTTTCCAACTTACACAGAATCATCGATACCAGCTCGTTTCTTCTTTTAAAATATTGTAGTGTATAGTATACACTATATACTATATACACAATAGCAATGAATAAACTGTATACCTGTTCGACAGCTGTACTGCTAGCCCGACCGCCCGCAGCTGTTAGAGGTATAGCGTTAAAAGCCTGGAGATTAATAAGACAATAACTTTAAGAATATTGCTTAGATCGGTTAAAAATTTTAAGGACATATTCTTGAAATGTTAAACAATAAGATAAGACAAAAAAAATTCGATTTTTCGAAAGTGAAAACCCTTACCCCGCCCTTCACACGAGCCTAGATTTGATCATAATTAGTCTTTAAAGTTTCG
This sequence comes from Oxytorus armatus, assembly GCA_958009045.1. NCBI lineage: Eukaryota > Metazoa > Arthropoda > Insecta > Hymenoptera > Ichneumonidae > Oxytorus > Oxytorus armatus. The sequence continues at coordinate 8,414,863 of OY253751.1, read as the reverse complement.
CAAAAAAAAATTTAAGAAAATCGCTATCTCACTCGAACTATCTTAGCGGATGCAAACAAAATCCGATGCTATTGTGTTTCGTTTGAAAATTGATATGAATATATATATATATGTATATATATCAGGTGACACTGATTCGGCTAGATCAAGCCAACTTTACGCTGGGCACACCGGAAAACAGTAAGCTCAGTCCCGTAAAAATCTTCAAGCCACCACCGATCTCTGTATGCTCCGAAGACTTTAATTCACTGGGTATCAACGCTCACTTATTTGGCACCGCCTGCTTCATTCTGGTATACGCAATTCCCGGTGGGTTTCGATGCACGAGTAAAAAACTAGAAAACATTTTAAGAGGTATGGCCACGGTAATGGGTATAAAATCATGCGCACCTTCAACAATTTTTTTATGTATGAAAAAGCGATTTATTTATAAAACTACATTATTTATAAGATTACACATCCATTTAGTATAAATATGAAGCTAATAAAAAATATTTTTCTTTTTTTTTTGTTATACATAATGGCCGACTACCGCTATATGATTTTGGTTTTTTTTTTTTTTGAGGCGCTCCGCGGCGAGACATTTGGTATCCACAATTGTTGACTTGGAACGAAAAAATAATAATTTTCGTTAATCTACATCAGGATACCTAGAGAAGTACGTACGGAATTTGAAAAATATTGTTTTATCCGAATATTGTAGGCATTTGAGCGTAAAAGGTGAATTTCCAGCGAAGAGTTTTCGTATGAAACTGTTCATGAAATGGAAAGTTTTTAATTAATCAGAAATTCCGTACGTACTTCTCTAGTTATTCTGATGCAGATTGACGAGAATTTTTTTTTTTTTGTTCTAGATAAAAAATTGTGGATGTCAAATGTCACGCCGCGGGGCGCCTCTAAAAAAAAAGATACCAAAAGCAAATAGCAGTAATCGGCCATTTTGTATAACAAAAAAAATATTTTTTATTAGCTTGGTATTTATACTAAATAGATGTGTAATTAGTTTTATAAATAAATCACTTTTTCGTACAAAAAAAAAATTGTTAAGTGTGCACGTGATTTTATACCCGCTACCGTGGTCATACTCCGTAATTCTACTTTAACAAAATGGATACAATTTTTTTTTTGTCTCTAAATAACGATAATATAAAAATGAGGAATTCATAGCTTTGTACGTGGATGAAATTAGAATTTTGCCGATTACGTAAGTGACTTTTCATCGCGATCAACGATTTTGTGATTGGTTTGTTTTTGTTTTTTTCCTCTCAGGCTCCGTCGTCCTGATCGTGTATGCGTTGATGGGCCGAACGCTTTATACCAGAAAACCTCCGTTCGATACCGACAGTATCAAAGGTAGCACTAGTTTACAACAGGTAATTGAAGGACTTTGCGCTGCCGGAGTAATTTTTGTACTCTATACTGTTTAAATAATCTTGCGAAAAAATCAAAGTAAGCAAAATCACAGTGATGATTTTTTTTTTAAATGTCAAACCTGTGTCTAATGCATGTTTGTCATGCTTTAAAAAAAAGGCTCTTTACATTTTTTTTTTATGAAAAAACAATTGAAAGTTGATGTTATTTATCTGATCTTAAAAATCGTCTAGACGCGAGAGTCTGGCTTCGCTTCATTAAAGTGTATTCATTCGCGATAACAGGACAGGGAACGAAATAAAAATACCTTTGCCGAGCTCTCGTTCATTCCTTATTGATCTTAGTTTACCGTTGCTCACCTTTACGACTGCTCATTTCCGGTGTATGTATGTATATATGTATAATATACAAAATATATAATAAAATTCCGTATAGGGTGTACGCGTCATAAAAGAGCATTTTACCCCATCTGCTGCATTGTTACTCGAAACATTTTCGAGAATATCAAACTTTCACTTTTCCCGACTAACATGGTAAAAAACCACAATGGAAAATAATTCAATAACGACATTATTATGACCGTTAACGAGACTATTAATGACCTTTTGAACATTTGACGGGCTATCGAATAGTTCAAATAGGCATAAAGAAGAAAACATCTGGTAATATCTTTCAAATTTACGATAATAAAATAACGTCTTGTCTTTTTCATTCACAGGGTGAATAAAAATCATTGCGTATTCATCGATTATATCGTTGTTATAGCGGAGAGGCACTGTTCGACGAAAAAAAGTTGAAAATAATTTTCCAACAAAATAATGACGAGCAATTAGCATTTTTGTTGTAAATTACAAAAAATATTTGTAATTATTCGCAATTATTTTGTCGTAAAATCACATTGAATAGCATTTCACTCAAACGATTCATCTTTTTATTGAAACAATATGAATAATCATTTGGTTATTATATTCGTAGGGTTCCCGATTGGTTCGAGAGCGAAAACGAGTCGCTTGGATACTACTCGTACTGGCTATACTCTTCGCAATGTGCTGGTTACCGTACAACGTCCTAAGGCTACTTATCGATATCGGTACAATCAGTAAGTGTATATTATACGCATGATTGCATCGAATACCAAAAAAAATATCGTATAAGATCGTGTGTCAGATTGCGATAACTGTACCGAGAAAAAAAAAGTACCAAAATTAATAAAATGTCATTTCCAATATTCGCCATAACATGTTTCATTGATACGAGGATTCGGTAAAATAAATTAAAACTTTTTTTTAGCGAAATCCAATTTGGTTGAATCAACTACTTATATCCTCGTATTACAGAAATGTCGTATGGGCGAATATTGGAACACACATTTTATTTATTTTATTAAATTGAACCAAATTTTTCATTTTTTTAAATCGTGACTACGTATAACCCCTAGGGTGGGTCAAATAAAATGACTAATTTCTTTTTTCTTCGATATAATGAAAAATGTATTGTTTGGCATCTCAAAAAAACCCTCTGCAAGTATGAGCCCTCCGTATTTAAATTAAGAGGTCTCTCATCGCGAATTTTCATTTCCCATTTAAATAACATGGAAAGATTTTTTTTTAACTTTAGAATTTTATTAGACTTAAACCGTTGATAAAAAGCTTTCTTGTGTCTAATCGATAAAAGTAACCATACCAAAAATAATCGGTGATAATTAACTCTGGATTCTACTTATCTCGTTAATTAGTAAATAAATTTCAAATTTAAAAAAATTTTAGTTACCAATATGAATAAATATACTACTAATATATACTACTAATATATTACTAATATACTAATATACGACTAATATATTACTAATTGTTTTTAAACAAATATGAGAGAATCCAGAGCTAATTATCACCGATTATTTTTTGTATGGTTAATTTTATCGATTAGACACAAGAGAGCTTTTTTGTAGAGTATCAAATGTTCTACAAAAATGTGCTTAAAAACTCTCGTAACATCAACAGTTTAAGTCTAATAAAATTCCAAAATTAAAAAAAAAAATGTTTCTATGTTATTTAAATGGGAAATGAAAATTCGCGATGAGGGACCTCTCAATTCAAATATGAAGGGCTCATACTTGCAGAGGTTTTTTTTTGAGATACCAAACAATACATTTTTCATTATATCGAGGAAAAAAAAATTAGTCATTTTATTTGACCCACCCTAATAACCCCCTAAAGGGTGTTTGAGCCTGACAAAGTGTCAATGACTATGACCACTATCTTGTACGAATATTGAGCAATTGGCGATTGAAAAAAATGTATATAAAAAGATGACCGAGTACCGAATACGAGGTTTGTTAAAAAACGAAGGTGACTTTTCAAATTTCGCGGGCTACGTACATTCAATTTTCGATTTTTTTTTTGTTACGTTGGTACACATGCCCGCAAATATGTTGACACTATCAGCCATTTTACATTTTTAGTTTGTTTTTGACAGATATAAAGGTTAGACGTGTTTTGGTGTGCTTGGCGATTTTTTGCTATCGAAAAAAATCGATCAAAGAATCTGTATTAAATTTTGTGTGAAAAATAAAATTAAGTACTCCAACGCACTTAAAATGTTGACTGTGGCATTTGGCGAGTCTACTTTGAGCACAAAAAAATTGTTTATAAGTGGCACAAGCTCTTCAGAGGAGGCCGGGACGATGTTAATGACGATGCCCGCCCTGGACGCTCCAGCACGTCAACAACCGATGAAAACGTTGAAGCAGTGAAGAAAATTGTTATGGAGAATCGTCGAATCACCATTACAGAAGTTGCTGAGGATGTCACAGCATATCGGTTGGCTCATGAAATGCAATTTTTTCGAATGTTTTGGGCATGAAACGTGTGCCAGCGAAGTTTGTTCCAAAATTGTTAAATTTTCACCAAAAGAACAGTCGTGTTAGCATCGCTCAGGAGCCGTTGAATCATATCAACGACGATCCAGATTTGCTCAAAAGGGTCATAACTGATGACGAAACATGGGTATATGGTTATGACGTCGAAACAGAAGCCCAATCATCGCAATGGAAACGGCCAGAAGAGCCAACACCAAAAAAAGCACGCCAAGTTCGGTCAAATGTGAAGGTTTTGCTCACTGTTTTCTTCGATTACAGCGGCGTGGTGCATCGTGAGTTCTTGCCAGAAGGTCGTACGGTCAATAAGGAATATCACCTTCAAGTTATGCGCCGTTTCCCCGAAGCAATACGAAAAAAAACGCCCGGAATTGTGGAACAAGCAGTCATGGATATTGTACCACGATTTTTGGCCGAAAACAACACAGTAATCATGCCTCAGCCACCGTATTCAGCGGACTTGACCCCCTGCGACTTTTTCCTGTTCCCAAAACTGAAAAGACCCATGAAAGGATGGAGATTTGCCACGATTGAGGAGATAAAGACCGCATCGTTGGAAGAGCTCGAGGCCATTACCAAAAAGTGCATATGAGAAGTGCTTCGAGGATTGGAAAAAGCGCTGGCACAATTGTATTATATCAGAAGGGGATTACTTTGAAGGGGACAAAATAGATATTGATGAATAAATAAATATTATTCGAAAAAAAATAAAAAGTCACCTTATTTTTGAACAAACCTCGTATATTGGTCATAACGAACGAAATGAAAAAATTAAAATAAAAATAACGATGAAAAACATAACGCAACATCTGTTGCGTAATTTTTTTCAACATCACTGAACTTTATGTAAAAATAGATACCAATTTTTTTACGTCGAGCAATTCGATGGAAAAATAAATAAAAAAATATCCAATATCCAATATCATACTTTTTCGTAATACGTCCGCTCGAACTACCTGTGGCTCTCACAATTTTATATTATTTTTCCCTCAAATCTATTACACAGTGACACGCAGAAACGACAATTTTTCGATTTTTGCGAAAATCCGTACGGTCGGAATAACGTGTTAACGAATAACATGACGATAAGGGTAGTTATCGATTTTGTTCAAATTTACGCAGTAAATCCTTCGATAGAAAACAACATTTTCTACCAAATCGTTCATCATCTTCAACGTTAAATTAACAATTTAGATTATCACAAGAATATACGAAGAAAATTTGAAAATTGGTGTGGATAATTATGTTATGTCACTTTATAATATTCTTTGAGGGAAAAATATTGTAAGGATGAGGGCGAGGTTAAGTTGGCATGAAATATCCATATATATTTTTGTTTTTCATGACGAACGAATTTGCACTGATGTTTAAAACGTTCTACAGCCAGGGGTGATTGGGTTCCTGACGTGCTCTCGTACTGTCTCTTTCTCGGTCATGTAAACAGCATGCTCAACCCCGTAGTCTACTGTTTCATGACGCGAACTTTTCGTCGCAGCATCTCCGAGATAATACTGTGTCGGAGAAGTTGTGACATTACGAAACGCAAGCCCCGCCGCAATGTAAGCGCTCGCACCATTAAAGGCATTTGTGTGTGTATATACAATTCAATATATGTCTATCGTAAAGCGATCTAGACACCATTTTTAATGTGAAAAAAAAAGAATCTGTATAATTTGGTACCTATGGTACCAAAGACTATAAAAATTAATATATTATTTCCAGGAATTGGAACTGAACGTCTTTACATCGAAATAATAGTAATTTTTTATTGCCGAATAAATGGCATAAAAATAATTTAGAATAATTGAAAAAAAATGTCATCATTTAAAAATGAAAAATCATTGTAGCGATCATCAATATATATATATATATGTTGTATATGGTTACAATGATTATCAAATTTAGCCTTGAATATTTTTGAAAAGTGGTACCCGAGAAGACGAAGCAGCAGGCCAAGAAGAGACGGAAGAAAAATGTGTTTGCTATCTTGAATTTTGACCCATATGATCGGTCAATCTTCACAATAATTTGTAATAATTATTGTTTGTTACGGATATCAATATTATTTAAAAAAAATATTAATCAAGAGAGGCGGTATTCAGTCTCGCCGCCAAGTAATTAAATGAGAAAGAAAAATTTACATATGCATTTCGAACATTATTTTGCATCTCTGTTATCGCCTCTCTTGCATATTTCGTTGTGATCGTTTGTCGTCAGAATTCTCCCACGAAATCCGCACAAAATTTTCGAGTTTCATAAAAAGCGACTCTAATGAACGAATACGATTTTACATTTGGTTGGGGTTATTCTGCTGAATGAGAGGGTGCAAAACGACGAAAGAAATTTCACCCAGATTGAAATTTCAATCGCATTCAAATATCACTGTTAAGCCCGTTTCATCCCCTAACGGATTTCAAATGAATTTGAGTCAAATGTAAATAATCCCGTTATCGTCGATGCAATCGTTGTATCTCGTGAAATGAATATTGACACGGTTTCCATTATACCTCATCATCGGTGAGCAAACGAACGAAGCAAGCCCGTTAGCAAATATTGGTTTATCCGTAAGACTATCGAGTGAGCAAATATCACTCATCAATAATTTCTAGATCGGGTTTAGTCACGGTCAACGTCGACGCTTCAATTTGAATAATTGAAACGGTTTTTTCTGGTTAGAGATGGGACATTCTACGTTAAGGGAGAACACCACTGTGACCCCCTGTTTTTTTTTCACATTTTTCAAGAATTTTTTTTTGTGGGAAAAAAAAGAGATATTCGAAAAATTTTTTTGGGTTTTGTTCCTTGTTTATTAATGTATTAAAAAACATTTTTTTCACATTTTTCACGCCGCATGGTGGCGCTGGGGAAGCTCTCGCGTCAGGTGCTGTCATCTCCGCGGCACGCAGCAGAACTCTCTTCGACGTCGATCTGAAAAAAAATACCGAGTGTTGTCGTTAATAATATGATATTTTGAAGAGAAGTACATAGCGATTTGGAAAAATATTGTTTTAAAAAAAATAGGCACGCCTTTGAAATTTACTTTAATTTCAAAGGCGTGCCTATTTTTTTTGCCTATTTTTTTTTTAACAATATTTTTCCAAATCCCTATGTACTTCTCTTCAAAATATCATATTATTAACGAAAACACTCGGTATTTTTTTCAGATCTACGTTGAAGAGAGTTCTGCTGCGTGCCGCGGAGATGACAGCACCTGACGCGAGAGCTTCCCCAGCGCCACCATGCGGCGTGACAAATGTGAAAAAAATGTTTTTTGATACATTAATAAACAAGGAACAAAACCCAACAAAATTTTTCAAATATCTCTTTTTTTTCCCACAAAAAAAAATTCTTGAAAAATGTGAAAAAAAACAGGGGGTCACAGTGGTGTTCTCCCTTAAATCGAACTGGCTGTCAACCTCCGGGTTTTGATGAAAGGTTTTTCATGGTGTTGTTACAAACTTAGAACGTATGTACTGTTTTTTTTAGATTTTTTTTCACTAACCGTCGTTTAGTAATTATTAACACTAAACGTACCAAGTGGGGTCGAATGAGCTCTCTTAAAATGTATTTTAAAATCGTACATTCATTGTTATTTCTTTCGCTCATCTGACTTTCTGTAAATTTGTTTGATTATCTTACTACTATAATAAAGCTGGAGAGTTTGTTTATATGTTTGTTCGAACGCACTAATCTCAGGAAATACTAATCCGGTTTGGAAAATTCTTTTTGCATTAGATAGCCCGTTTATTAAGGAAGGCTATAACCCTAAGGAGCGGCGCCGGCGCGTTAAACCGGCGGGCGGAAATTTAACGCAGGTAAATCCGCCGGGCACAGCTCGTTTTATTAGAAAACAAAAGTTATATTGCGAATTATTTCCGTTAATAAATTAAGAATTTCTTTCTAAAAATTAACGTTTATTTCATAAAGGGTCAAATGACCCCTTATGGTAAGAATAGGTATATGTAAAGTGCCAGTACGTTTAGTGTTAAGAAATATTTTTTTTACATTAAACCAAAGGTTAGCCGTTATTTGGAAGCCTGAAAAATTCTGAAAAATCCTCTGTCCAATACAAAAAATACAAAATCCAATACAAAAAAAAACCACGTTCCCGAGTGCGGCGCCGTTCTTTTTCGACTTTTTCTTTGTTTGGAAAATATTTGATGGAAATAGAAACCGCCGGCTTATTTCACAATGGGATTTTACATTTTTAGATCGCGCAGAGAATCATAGAAAATTTTTCAGATTTTTACATTACGCCTAACCTTTTGTTTAATATAAAATTATTTTTTTCCGTTAATAATCACTAAATAGCAGTTACCAAAAAAAATTTTGAAACAAATAATTGCATGACTTTGAGGTTGTAACAACAGTGTGAAAAATCGTGAGCCAAATCCGGTGTACACCAAGGCGGGTGGATTTGATGTTGAATGGCCCATGTACATAAATCACGGTGACAATATTTCACCATGATTTTTTTTTTAAATTGGCTCTCATCCCAAACATTTCATTCTTTAACGCAAAAAAAAAAATGCTCCAAAAGTATAAAAGTAAAGCGGAAGAGAACAAAAAATTTAAAGGTGGCTCGCAATAATTGTAAAATTCGAATTATCGCCAGATTTTCGAATAAAAATATTTTCCCCATGTTAAACATAAATGTTTATAAAAAAAGTTAGATAAAAAAATTCGTAATTTCCTTGCACGACATTGCACGATCGATTTGATTTGCGCGTTTTGTGTCGTTTTTTTGTTCCTTTTTTCTGTCGAGTCAGCTAACCGATATTCCGTTGGAGTTTGTATAACAATTGTGGTTCCAGACTTTAGCGGTTACCGCGTGGCCCTGTTCTAGCCGAGGCGTTCAAAACCGGAAATGTTTGAACCAGGGAACATCTTTCCATGGAGAAACTCGCCGAACAGACGTTCAGCCTCGAGCGGGGCGAGGTCCAAGTCTGACAACGAGTACAGGATGTGACAGCTTCAACAGCCAGCACAGCCCACATCGCCGTCGTTACAAGTACGCGAAACAATCGAGCCGGACTTACCGCCGAGACAGGAAGCTCGCGCAAGTTACGAGGGAGTTACAGGGAAGCCTGAACGACTTGACGACAATGAGAGACGTCTGTCATACTAAAATTCGTAGTCGTAGTTTGGACAGCATTGTAACGATGAAAATACGTCATAATCATGAAATCGCCGAGAAAGACATCCAGGACTAAAAACGACCAATGGGCTTCTAATAGCTAATTTGTTTTCTTTTTAATCTTCACGTTTTACAAGAACTGTCCTTTTTCTTGGGAAATATGTGCCGAAGGGCAAATACGAAATGTAAAGCAAAAAAAAAACCATTTAATTATCGTTACCAAATTCACTTATCAGTCGAGTTTATATAGAATAATAGCGGATCAATCGGGTCACTTAGTGAATAATCCGTTACCAGTTATTCATAATAACGTAATGAAACGATATATGAGTCACTTTCATCGGAGCAAGTGTCTATACTTTATAATACGAATAACAATTTTTAGGGATCAATTATTTCTGTTAATCTCGACAAATTTTTCAAGACAACTGTCAAAAAGTGCTTTTCACCCGATTCGACAGACAACATATGGATGAATTGAGTCAACAGGAAGTCAATGAATAAAATGAATTTTCCCAGGGAACATAGAGTCTTGGACATTTTTTATTTTGGAATTTTTAGACAAATTTCTGAATTAGGGAGATCAAAAAAATCTCTAATGTATATCATTTTCATCGGAGCAAGTGCCTATATTTTATAACAGGAATAACAATTTTTAGGGGTCAATTATTTCTGTTAATCTCGACAAATTTTTTAAGACAACTGTCTAAAAGTGCTTTTCACCCGATTCGACAGACAACATATGGATGAATTGAGTCAACAGGAAGTCAATGAATAAAATGAATTTTTCCAGGGAACATAGGGTCTTGGACATTTTTTATTTTTGAATTTTTAGAGAAATTTCTGAATTAGGGAGATCAAAAAAATCTCAAATGTATACCATAATGTATATAATTTTCATCGAAGCAAGTGTCTATACTTTATAATAGGAATAACAATTTTTAGGGGTCAATTATTTCTGTTAATTTCAACAAATTTTTTAAGACTACTGTCAAAAAATGCTTTTCACCCGATTCGACAGACAACATAGATGAATTGAGTCAACAGGGAGTCAATGAATAAAATGAATTTTTCCAGTGAACATAGACTCTTGGGCATTTTTTATTTTTGAATTTTTAGAGAAATTTCTGAATTAGGGAGATCAAAAAAATCTCAAATGTATACCATAATTTATATAATTTTCATCGAAGCAAGTGTCTATACTTTATAATAGGAATAACAATTTTTAGGGGTCGATTATTTCTGTTAATCTCGACAAATTTTTTAAGACAACTGTCTAAAAGTGCTTTTCACCCGATTCGACAGACAACATGGATGAATTGAGTCAACAGGAAGCCAATGAATAAAATGAATTTTCCCAGGGAGTATAGGGTCTTGGATATTTTTTATTTTGGAATTTTTAGAGAAATTTCTGAATTAGGGAGATCAAAAAAATCTCAAATGTATAACTTCATTGAAATCGGATAGATTTCTGTTTTCGATCAACTTCCATTCGCCATTTTCAATTTCGTTATGTTCACTCCCGAACTTTGATCATTTAGAACTTTGGAATATTGGTGCGATGTTTGTGAGTTAAAAAAAAAAAAAAATACGTCTCTGGAATCTGAGTGGTACTCATGGAAACACATGACTGTTCCTTCATGTATATTAAAAATAAAAATGGATGTTCCATGGTGCTTACTAGTATTACGAACTAAAATGAAGTAAGACAAAAATGTTATTTTTTACGATAATCGAAAAAGAAAAAAAGCAATTAGAGCCAAGAAGTAAAAGCATCTCTCGATAAACCGAAATTGCATTCCGGTTTATTCGAAATGTATGATTGTAATTGAGTGTAGTTAAAAAAAAAACAATTGTATATGGTGAATGTATATATTGTACGAAGAATTATAAGAAAAAAATATATGGTACATTTATAACAACTTCAATATGAATACTTAGAAAATTTGAATTCGTCGTGGCAAAAAAATGGTGAATCCTCGACAAGCAAAAAACTTGATACTGCGGTTACAAGACAAATATCAAGAGACGCGGCAGTGTCTTGACGCCAAGTAATTATAGGCGTTAGATGGCACTGACAGGAAGCAAAACGTTCATATTTCGACCGCAATAACAACATACAACACAAGTCATTCATTTAATCTTCATGGCAACAAAATTATAAAGGTTTTAATTTTTGGCATATTTTAATTCATTGAGTTGGCATGGAATGCCCTATATGTCTTGTTTTATCGACTGAAACGCGTAAATTCCTACGTTTAAAGAGTCTGACGACTCTCAGCGACTCTGATGGTCGTCGAGCGCGGAAAGCCGATAAATTGATAATGGCGTCTAGTAGCAGAAAAACAATGACTTAATTTACAAAAAGTGTTTTACTTTGACGTTACATCATGGATGTTGATTTATTGAGACCGGGCACGGTGCCTATATCACCGGACACTATATTGTGGTTTGAATTTTTATTAAATCCATCTCTGCTCGAGAAACATTTGTCGAAACCATTTCCAGGTAAAGTAAAATTAAGAAGAAAAAACGTGTTTCTAACCTCAAACTCGAATAACATCTGCCAGAGAACAAATTTAACGCTGCAAAGATATAATTAACGTTACGGGAATTCAATTTCAGATCCCTCACCCACGGATCTAATGATAAAATTTATCGGTATCAATTCCGATCAGCGTGACAACGATGTGAAAATTATCGACGTAGATATGAGCGAAGCTAAACTGAATATATTGAGAAAGTGGTCATTCAAGAGCGTAGCGCTTAAGATACTATCGTTGAAAGTAGCCGCTTATCTCAAATGGGATTTGGACATAATTGAGAGAAAAATTCCTCTACCGATGCAACTTACCCTCCTTCAAGATTTGTTTTTCATTACCGGCGATGTCGTCGTTGAAATACCGGCTCTACCAGAGTTCTCTGTAATCTCAGCATCGAGCCAGCTTCTATTCACAATTGTTCTTTATCACAGATGGCACATAAGAGCCATTATATATCGAGCTTTGTACAATAAACAAACTAAGCAACAGTTCATTCACATGTAATAAGGAATCTATTTAAAAAAAAAAACCTCATTCCCTTATATTGGGAGTCTGTTCTGACTTTATATATGGATGTTTTTTTTTATTCCTCCCCGTTGAAATTAGTCCGGGCATACAGGAATCGACGTACGTACCGCCTGGACTGGCTGACGATATAATGAGAAAGCTGGAAGCTCGTATACCCAACAGTCTCAGTGTTTTGAACGCCGTACTGGAGTCCAATGATTTTAAGCCAAAAGTACCTTCTCTAGATACGTTTCAAATGCTCACCGAGGATACCATGGAGATAAAGCAAAATTGGGACGACATGCACAGCATTACTCTGGAGGAGTTTAAGTGTCAGGTAAAATATTCTTTTTCCTCGTACATGTATGTTCGCATGCTCTTAGGATCCGGAATAAATTCACCGTGGAAATTCGTAATATTACAGATTCATTACGATCTCGCGGCTTTTCATTTGCTTCGGGAAGAATACAAGATTGCGAGACATCATGTTTTTCAAGCTCAAACGTTTTTCAAACAATTGGGCGAAACGGATTCGTTACTTTACTGCAGAGTGAGAAAGAAGTATTTGGATGGTTATTGTTTAGCTACCGAAGTACCTGTTGAGGATCACAAGCAGAGTCTAACGCAACAATTGCATGCTTCCGTCAAGGACCAATATACGGTAAATTCTTTGTTGTAATAATTCACTAAAAAAATATCGTAATCTCCGAGAATAAGATTATTATTCTTGTTTTTCTATTCTTCCAAAGAATATCTTGGAGATTTTACAAATGGACAATATTTCCCGAGAGATACCGCAAGTTTATCGCGATAACTTGGAACTGGATATTCAGGGTGGTTTGGTAAATCGAAAAATCATCGTTGCCCGTGATCTGTTGCTGAGAATTCAATGTCTCAATTTGCTACGGAAGATCTTGGACGAAAATGTTATTCACGGGAATTACATTATTGAAATAAAGAGCTCCGGGAGCAAAGGCCTGGATGTTCTCTTTTGGGTGAGTGTTTGACGAACAGCAGTATAAGTTAATTTTTGAGAATCGGAATTTAACATTTTTTGCAACGAGAAGTGCCGTCTGTGCCGTAATATCGATGAAAAAGTCGAGAAGAAAATTCTCAAACTATGCTATTTTCAGGCAATCGATCACGTCTTGGACAAAACGACCGAAACAGAGAAACGTCGAATAGCGCGTTATCTCCATTATTTAGTTCTAATGGGAGATATGGATGAGCTAGCTCGCAGGATTCTCGCTAGTCAGAATTACAGGAATTTGTTCAATAACGAGGAAGTAATGGATATTGAGAGACAATCGAAAACCGATGACGTTGAATTACCATCGTTATTGACGAACAACGATTGGGGAGTCTCGCTTGTAACGTACACTCGTGAGTGATACGTGAAATTCTACATGATATTTCTTTTTACAATGGTCGGTACATTTTTTCGTTAACATCACGAGTAATCGATTTTTTTTTTGTACTACCGCAGAAAGTCCAAAGTTCAAGATATTCGAGTTAGAGCGACGCTTGATACTGTCGTACGACGCTCGAGAAATCAGCGAGATATTGTTATGTCTGGACGGCAATAATCCGATGAATCCATTGTGGCGTGTCAATAGTCGTTGGGAATTACCGATAACACTACAGAGCGTCATTATGTCGCTTCCACGTGGTTTTTGTCAGGATTACTCGTACGTGCTGCTCGCGAAGAGCCGAGAATTGGTCATGTCAAAAGAGTTTCACGGTGCCAAAGAACTTTTGAATGCACTCGAGCGGGAAGTACAGCAACAACCTCTCGGTCCTGGGAATATAACTTACAAACTCGGTAAATTATTCGGCTGGGAATCGATGCTCGTTGATATATGGGATTATCTGAATTCTTGGCCGGAAAATAACGGATGTGAGTGATGAAAAACTCTGTCTATTTCTTCGAACGAATCGCCGACGAAATTCAAACGATCGTTTATTTTTTTCCATCTTTTTGTTTCGTACCAGGTGACGTAAAAGCGCTTGTAGAGAAATGCAAACAGTGCATTGCGTCGATACAATCGACCGATCAGATTATTCCCAGACAAGAAATAATCGAATACTGCACGGCTTTTCTCTTGAACATGAGCGAGTGGGATTATTTAACGAGTCTGGAAAAACGTTGGAGTCATTGCGAATTCGCGGCAGCCATTAGTTTGGTTTGTCAGGATATCGTTAAGTCCAAAAATTCTCGTAAATTTCCGAGGGAAGCGTGGGATTTAGGTAAGATAACCGGCGGCAATAATCATTGTTATCGTTTTGAAAGAAAAGGAGATATTAATGCTAGAGCATTTGAAAATTTCCAAGTGTTCGGAAATCGTAATTCAAAAAAAATGTCTGTGTGTGTGCGTGTGCTCCATGCAAAAAATTCAAAGCTCCGTAATTTCGAAATTGAAAGAAACCTCTGCGATCGCTTCAACTTTAGCAAATTTTTTAAATTAATAATGAAGAATCATGAACCTTTGTAATTCTTGGTATCTTAGAATGGAATTTTCGAATTTGCACGTTATTCTTTTTTCTTTGAGTGATTCGAGCGTTTAAGTTCAAACAAATCCCGAAGTATGAAACATAAGAGAAGGACAAACAGTAGAAATATACAATTTTCCAATTTCAATAAAGAATTGCAAAATTCATAAAATCTATCGACGAAAGAAAATGATGAGTAAACAATGTAAAAGTATTTTTTTCCCCCAATTTTGGCGCTGTTCCCCGCCTACAATCTGAATTGAACAAAAAAATATTGAATTCCTATTGTCGTGTCAGTTCTAACTGTGTTCGGTCCTAATCGGGATCAACCGCAAAAACGCGGAAGCAGCGGTAATGCGAGTGGCAGCGCAGCGAAAGATGCTATTGCCAGTACAGCAGGAATCTTGAGCCGATTACGCGAGCCCACCGTCCTAACGGTCGCGATATCTTTACTCTCGCGAATACACAATGTACTGCGAGACGAATCGAGTCTCGAACTCTATGCTCAATATCTAACACTATGGCCGGCTGGGATACCAAAGTGAGTTGAGATCGATGAAAGATGGCTGATAATGAGAAACACGAAGTGGTCGATTATAAATTAATTTTGCATTATTCTTTTTCTCTATTTGCAGCTCAAACTCGTACAATCTCAAAACGATCAGCGAAACGTTGTTTCAATTGCTCACTCAAGCTCTCAAGTATTATCCGACGAGTATACCGTGGTTACGAGTCATGGGTGATCTCAATTTCGGTAATTATTTTAAAAAAAAATTTACACGCTCATTTTAAACGAAAATATAAAATTCAACAAACGATGATTCGTTCTTAAAAACTCAAAAATATTTAACGCTTCGAAATATCGATCAACTCGCTCAACATGTTTGCAAATAATTTGTTTCAAATTTTGTATGAAAAATCTCATTGATAATTCGTGTTACCGATATCAATGAAAAATGTTCAAAAAAAAACTACCCTCTTCTCACGCCGAAAGAAAAAAAAAAGCGACCCATTTCTCACGTCCGTCCGTTCAAAGTTTTAGGTTTTTATGAGAGCGCGATGAAGTTTTATCTCGAAGCAATTATGATTGCGAGCGATTTGTTCAGTCAGCCGGTACCGCGTTCGCACATTGACGATCTCGTTTATCGAAGAATGATCAAGAGCTGCGCGCATCTTCAGTGTTACACACAGGCGGCTGTGTTGTGTCAATTTTTGGAGGAGGTCGATTATTCGCTCGCATTCAAAATGGCTGCGAGCGATCAAAAGAGCTCGACCAGCGCCGACGCTATGGACGCTTATTACCATTGTATATGGGACACGACGATATTGGAGTATCTGATAAATCTACATACGAAAAGGGGCGAGCATCATCGTAAACAATTAGCGGTAAGCAAATATTTCAAGGCGCACTCCCTCCCCCCGCCCTCCAATCTATATCGACATTATCTAATCGGATATAAATTATCCGTAAATCTTGCAGATTCGTGTGATAGGTTTGTTGGAATTGAACTCCAACAACAACGAGGAAATTCAGAGAGAAGCAGCTAACACTCGTAAAGCCAAATTTTTCCGAGCTCTCGCCAAACAATACGTCTATTAATTATCCTAGCCGATGCTATCCTATATTTTTGTATATATTAGAATAAAGAACCCGAAGAGAAGTCAGGATAAAAATATCATCGAGTATTCATATTTTTATGACTTGCAAACAACGACAAAAAATCGAATATTTGAACATCATACGATTGTGAAAGACTAAAAGGTCAGATAAATGAATGTTGAAATGAAAAAAAAAAACAACAAGGACGGTAGAGATACCTTTCACGAAGAAACTACCTACTCGACTGGACGCGGGCTTTCAATCCACAGGTAGCCGGAAAATGCATTCCTCGGTAGCCTCTTTCGTGACGTCACGAGACTATCGTATTGCACCTTTGGATTCTTTGATCCAACGAAGAGTGCATTCTTTCGAGAAAAAAAAACCTTTTTTTTTTGTCTACGATGTATATCGTACTATCGCAATTTCGTACGACAGTAGGAAATAGCGATTGTACGAGGTTTCTTCGACAAGTGGAAGGAAATTCATTGAATTTCATAAATATGGGGAGGGAACTAGACAGAAAAAGAAACACACCGCTCTTTACGTGTATAGTCCCTACATAAATAGCCAGAGAGGTTCTAACCTTTGTCCACGACATACCTGCTCCTGTACAAATGCGCCATGACCCCCGTAACTCGGCAGGTGCATCTGCTCTTTTCGGCTGAAACATTCGTCCTAACAATTCGGCCTTGAAAAACTCGGATACAATTGATCGAAATTTACAATATCTTCCGGCCCCGTGTCTCATAGAAGCTTAAAAGTTACTCCAATTCGAAAATTCATTGTTTTCTCTTCGTTGACGTTTTGTTAATTACCGTAATCCCAAAACGAGTGAAACGGAAGGCTTTCGTTATAATTCTCAGACATCGCCCTGTTGTGTTCTTCGTATCTTGTTCGTATTTTTCAAACGATTAAATAGACCATTACCGAATTTATGCCACATCATCGGAGGCTTTGTAAAACTGATATTTGCTTCCTATCTTTCTTTCAAGATGATTTACACTTTAAAAAAGTGTTACCATATGGCAGCACGTTGGTTCAAAGGATTTAAGGGAATTAATATATCAATAACTCCGTGGTACGTGGTATGTTCTCAGGCAAAATTGTCGAACACTCCCGACGAAATCCTTGAGGAGCGAGGCGATATGCTTGAGAGACAAAAATGCACAGACAATTCTCTTAAATTCCTTGTACAATACAAAGCTAGTTTGCGTTGAGAGCGTGAAAGAGAGGGGGGCCTAACGCTCCCCTCTCTGGTTCCGCGAGAAAAAGCCGTGCCCTTTCTAGGAGAGGGGGGCCCCCGGGGAGTCGAGACTCGCGAGAAACTCTCAGCAGACTCTCTGTACAGGCTGCTGCGATTCAGAATTCTTGACGGCACACGCTCAGTTTTCCATTGGGGAATTTCGAGGGCGCCAAGACTACGTAACATTTATAACGACAAAGTGCAACGAGAAGTCACAGTGTAGATAAAAATACAAATACAGCAGAATTTTGCAACAAATAAAAATGAAAAAAATTTACTTATGCTCTAAAAAGTGAGCGGATCGTTCCAAGTGTCTAAATCTCGTATTTCATTATAAACTGTGACTAAATTCCTCTCGGCAACCAACGGTGCAGTGAGCAGAAAGCGAGAGAGAACGGTATATAGGCTTTCGGGGTCCCCTCGCCATGTTGCCAGCGAGATTTTGACGCGTCTTCCTATTTCTTTTTGTATATGTGTGCGTGTGTGCGTGTCTCGTGACGTTGCAGGTGCCGGCTTGTAAAAAAGGCTTTTAAGAGTTTCTCGAATGTGCGCCGTCGACTCCAAAGTGTGACTAATTGCACGGTTGCTCAGCGACGAATATCGACGACGACTAAACAATATTTTCTGTGTATTTACAGCAAGGCCGAACGAGACTTACACAAACGAATGGACAAAAACAAACAGACAAACAAACAAAATAATACATCCGTTCATTCATCCGGGATTTTTTTCCGCTCCAATGTGAAATGTATTATTTGAACGCGGAGCGTTTGAACGGGACGCCGTAAAATTTCGTGAATCCCAACAAGTGCATCGGCTCGGCGGGACTGGCAAACGCGCGAAACGAGAGGGAAGAGAAAAAAAAAAGAGAAAAACGATAATCACCGGGCAAACACATGCACGGGAAACTACTAATTGGATCATGAATCCCGTCGTTTCCACAATGGATTTAACGTCGAAGGGAGTAGGGTCACTCGGCAAAGAAGCTCATTTCTCACGAGGGCAATGCTACCTTGAGTTTGCTTGAAAAAGGAAGAAAAAATACGAGGAAGAAGGAAAAAAAAGAAGAGAAGAAAATGCTCGTTCCGCCGTAGTAAACCGGCATTCATAAAAAAATAAAAAATACCTCTCCGGCCATAAAACACGTATGAAGATAACGGAAACGAGAAGAAAATACCAAACGCTCGACGAGTCTGGGCTTCTCCTTTCACTCTGCTCCGAATCATTGTCGCCTATCGTTACGCTTCGCGTAAGCCTCTCGTTTACACGCGGTATTATCGTTAGCGCGACGAGAATGCGATAATGTGAATTTCTATTTTCGCGAAGAAGGAAGGAAAGAAACAACAACAAAAAAAATGAATTAAACGGTGTTCTTCGGGCGCGGTACGGTGTGGGAATTGTTTGTTTCTATTTCGATGACGAACGACGAACGAACAACGCGAGTTCCCCACGGTATTTTCGTCATCGAATTTGACAAACTACAAGTGCGCGTGATCGTACGACGAATGATGTATGAACAGGTGTTCCGATGTTCCAATATTCCGATAATAACGACCAAGTGTTGGCCCAAGCGTGCGTTAGACATTAAAGAAGAAATCGAGAAAACAAAGTAACGAGAATTTTTCGGCGTGGTGAAGGAATTTTTAAGACGACATATTTATACGTGAGAAAGTAGTACCTCCAACATCGAAGACAATTTAACATCGAATTCCTGGTGCGTTGAACCGCTGCAAAGGGGACACTCGGAGGGGTTACGGTGAAGCGTGTTTTGAGAGTGGGAGAGAAAGATTGGGTCCATTGCCCCCACCGCTACTTTTCGACTCCACATTATTGTACAAACTGTACACAAAATGATATCTATATTGTAAACTTTCGTGTGCACGTGTGTGTATATAATGTACTGTAGGGCTTTTAACGAAAAGTGGCCCAATCGAGTAAATGTCTTAAACAAGATTCGGGCTGGTATGACCCAGATTTTAGCCGGTCCTTGATATCGCGGTAGGGGGAAAGAACACCGGGTTGACCGAGAAGAAGAAAAGAAAACAAAAAATATATATATATACCAGAAGGGAGAAGGGGTGATAGGGAAACGGCCAAGGGGACGAGGACGACAGACGAAACGCGGTGAATTTTGCTGAAATGGGACGCGGTCAGGCCCGCAGCTAAATTAGCCGCCATGTCAAATAAAAATAAGTCCCAGCAGCAGCCGAAGCAGCAGCCTCAGCCGCAGCAGCAGCATCAACAGCAGCAACATTTGCACACCGTGGCGAGTCACGGTATTGGTAAACAGGGCGAGCAACAAGTACCGCCGCAGTATCAGCCACCGCCTCAGCCAACCGTCGGTATATTAAAGAATCATCCGCATTTCGGCACGATAAACGGTCTACCAACGAGCCTGACACCGACCGCCGTTGGCCTAGCGCCAACGACCTTGAATCAACAACAGCAGCAACAGAGCCAGGTACTGAGGGCAGCGGCGGCAGCTGCAGCCGCGGCGGCAGCGGCAGCGGCGGCGAAAGATGCTCACGGAAAGTACTCGAGTAATCACGACAATCAACAACAAACAAACGCGTTATTGAACAACGGCACGAACGCGAAGGGCACCAATCACGGTTATTTGCCGGGAAAATTAACGACCGGACAGTATTTACCGCCGAACAGTCAGTATCCAACGGCGGTACCGATAACGATACCGCGACAGAGAATAACCGACGACGAACTGTTGCGTCTCGGACCCGTGGAGATGCTCAAATTCGTCAGGAAAACCGAGAGTGACATTGCGAGGGTTGCCGCCGAACAGAATCGACAGATACAGAGTCTGGTGAGTCAGAAAAGACAAAAAAAAATGGTTACTCGTTGAAATTTGTGGGAATCTCTAAGACTTTTCCACTGATTTACAGTGGTATTTACTACATCAGAAACTCAATAAAATTGCCGCCCTTAACAGTCGGCGCGCCAGTCAGTGCACGGCTAAGCGGTCATCCATCCAAGTAGTGACCGTGGCCAAAGCTGCTCAAGTTGGATGATCGCCAGAGCCGCGCACCGACCGCCCGTCCATTGTTGTCGGTGAGATGTTGAAGTTTTTAAGGTAGTAGTCTGGTAACTTAAGCCGATTTTCATGTCTTTTTTCGAGCGCGTTTTTTTGTAGGGAAATAAAAATGAATCGTTTTGGATATTTAGGATGTTTTTATTTACATATTGAAGATACGAAAAAAATTTTTTTCGAACAAATTCAACAGTTTATTATTATTATTATTATTGATCGAAGTTGGCAGCCCGGGTCCTAACTTTTTTTCTACCGAACCGATTGCTTTCAAATTTCAACAGGCTACTCTACACACTTATAGTTCTCGTCGGAACTACTGAAGTTAAATTTCATGGTTAAATAACAAAATGCCGGACTTTGGAAAAAAGTCCTTTTATTTTGCCAAGAAGGGGTTGTAAAATAAAAAGTTAGGGGTGAAAAAATTTGTCGGTAGTTCCGACGAGAACTATAAGTGTGTAGAGTAGCTTGTTAAAATTTGAAAGGGGCTGCGGGCTGCCAACTTCGAGGTGCCAACTTCGATCAATGATAATAATAATAAATTATAACATTTTCTCAAAAAAATTTTTTTTTAATATCTTTAATATGTAAATGAAAACATCCTAAATATCCAAAACGATTCATTTTCATTTTCCTACAAAAAAACGCCCTCCAAAAAAGACATGAAAATCGGCTTAAGTTACCAGACTACTACCTTAAAGCAGATAAATGTACTAAAATTTATTGTCATGAGTTTTAGTATATTTATCGACCGGCCATTAAATATTTTTGTTAATTACATTCGAGAAGAATTGAGAATAATCTCATCCTAAAAACAAGACCTTCAATGTCTATTCTGAACCGAGTTATTCCTCGGTTATCTAACAGATAGCATTGTGTTAGCTGGTAAGAGGTCACTGAATACTCTTTTGTGCAACATTAGGAACGTCACCTCTATTTTGCGAACCAGTGATGCTGGGTCCGTGGAAAATCGTCTGTAACAACGACGGCTGATGTAAACTGCTAAAAAAATCCTTCGATTCACTCTCATTCTGGAACAAAAACGTTATCTCAGTTGTGTAATGAAAAATTTCTGAAAGTTCGATCATTGAAATTGTTATAATTTTGTTGCCACAAAGTTTAGACGAATGACCGGTAAAATATGTTGTTTGTGATCGAAAAAAAGAACGCTTCGCTTCCTGGCAGAGTTCTATAACTCCTGTATCAGTCGTGTGGTGAAGTTTCAAATTTTTGCTTTTAAATAAACTTCTGGACTGATCAATATCTATGAAGTCTTGAACGCATTTGTTACAATCTCTCCTACGGGATAAGCGCGGCAGATTTCTAACAAAGCCAAAATTGTAAGAGCTACATTGCTGGGTACATTATAGTGAGGAAAAAAATTTTCGGTGTGTTCCATAAAACTCGTCAATGTCTCTGGGATCAGAGAAAAATCAAACAATCTTACGCGCTTACCCCGCAGGGGAGGTTGTAACAAAGAATCAAAAACTTCATGGAGATTGATCTGTCGAGCAGTTTAATCTCGATCATGCGAAGAATTTACGAAAATACAAAAAATTCAAACGCCGCACAGAACATAAATATAGTAGTTACAGGACTCTGCGAGGAAGTAAAATGTTTTCTCTTTCCGATCGCAAACAACATACTTCACTGGTCATTTCTCTAATCTTTGTGGCAACGTAATTATAGGAGTTTTAATATTTAACGTATTTTGGCGACGCGACCCCCTTAAGATATATAGAAAATAAAAATTTAGCCTGATGAAGCAAACTGCTTTTTAATGTTTAAACGATTATGAAGAAAATGGGCGCAAAGCTGAACCACAACGAAATTGTAATGTAAATTGCAATTTTAGTAAATCAACTTTTGACGAAAAATTATTTAAACATTTTTTTTACGAGTCTACTCACCATGAATTCATTATCAATTTCTTTGAACACTGAAAAATGTCAATTATAATTTGTTAACATTTCGTTAAAATTCTCCGAGATTCTCAATTAATGGAGAACTTTCTTCCAAGTAAATACTTAATGTAGTAGTCTGGTAACTTAAGCCGATTTTCATGTCTTTTTGGAGGGCGTTTTTATGTAGGAAAATAAAAATGAATCGTTTTGTATATTTAGGATGTTTTTATTTACATATTAAAGATACAAAAAAAAAATTAGTTTGAAAAAATTTAATAGTTTATTATTATTATTATTATTGATCGAAGTTGGCACCTCGAAAAAAAAGCGCGTGGGTGGCCCCGGTGATTTTGGCTCTTGATGTTATCTGAAATCAAAAATTCTTGATAATTCTTAATCAATAGACATGTCATTCTGGTCGGAACTACTGAAGTTAAATTTCATGAATAAATAACAAAATGGCGGACTATGGAAAAAAAAAACTTTTTTAGAAAACTTTTGGCGGACTTTGGAAAAAAAAACTTTTTTCCAAAGTCCGTCATTTTGTTATTTATCCATGAAATTTAACTTCAGTAGTTCCGACCAGAATGGCATGTCTATAGATTAAGAATTATCAAGAATTTTTGATTTCAGATAACATCAATAGCCAAAATCACCGGGGCCACCCACGCGCTTTTTTTTCGAGGTGCCAACTTCGATCAATAATAATAATAATAATAAACTATTAAATTTGTTCAAAATTTTTTATTTTTGTATCTTTAATATGTAAATAAAAACATCCTAAATATCCAAAACGATTCTTTTTTATTTTCCTACAAAAAAACGCCCTCCAAAAAAGACATGAAAATCGGCTTAAGTTACCAGACTACAACCTTAATCGATTCTTATCGTCAACGTTGTTTAATCTTTGTTATTAATTACACGGTGAAATTAGAATCAAGAGATTTTTTCGCGTAAACTAGGATATCAAGATTTGGCAGTGTAATTTAAATCGACAAATAATAACGGTTTTTGAAAACGAAAATATTTTTCGAAACCCAAAAGAACCTCAAAAATATAATTATAAGTTAAGTCGACCCTGCCAATGTTCCTTTTTTCTTATATTTCCGACGAGCAACAAGTTTTCATCAACGATTTCTTTTATTTTTGCAGCTTAGCGAACTAAGATCCTTGAAAGAAGCGAATCAACGTCTGAGCGATGATAATCAGGAACTTCGGGATCTTTGCTGTTTCCTGGACGACGATCGTCAAAAGGGTAGAAAATTGGCGAGAGAGTGGCAGAGATTTGGACGTTACACGGCGAGCGTGATGCGTCAGGAAGTATCGGCTTATCAGAACAAACTGAGACAGCTTGATAACAAACAGCAAGAATTGATTAAGGACAATTTGGAGCTCAAAGAGCTCTGTTTGTATCTCGACGAGGAGAGAGGCGGCGGTCAGAGAGACGACGGGGATGGCTCGAGTTCGAGTACGAACGCGGAGGAAACTGCTCCTTCGAGATCTGCGAGGCATACTTCCATGTTCAATGGTAAATCGTTTTTTTTTGTTTCTTCTCGATATTTTCATTTTTATTTTATTATGTGTTATCCCGTATATTTTGCCCGGTTTTTACCTTCTCTTTGTTCACATTTTCACTCCATTTTTTGAGACCCCATCCCAATACACTACTGTTTCGCATTTGCACGAGGACACAGGGAAATAACGGAAACCAAATTCACCACATCTTTTGCACTTTTATATGATTACGATTAATTTTCCACTCTTTAAATGATCCTCTATTACCGAGAATTGGTTGGAATTGGTTGTTCGAATAGTTTATCCGTGAACATTTTCCATAATTCATCAAGGATTTAAAAGCGAAATGTCATTTTGTTGTTACTTCCATCCTCACACCTCGAATTCACTCTCGTTTCAGATCAAACGATGCAGTACGTGAGAAGTCTCGAGCAACGAGTCAAACAGCTCGAGGAGGATAAAAGCGCGTTGCAAGCGCGGGCACAGACCTGGGAAGCGCAACCGGGTGAAGTTTGGGAGAATCCCGGAAGTCCGTGCGACAACACAAATTTGGGTGGTCGTCCGGAGGCGGTTGTACGGGCATTACAGGTTCTCGAGGTCAGGGAACAGCTCGAGAGAGAGGCCGGTCACGACGGTGAAAAGGCGCTCGTTCGTGAAATGTGCAACGTACGTACGATAAACGAGAAAACCGTTATAACGCGCAATAAAGCGATGGGAAATGTGATGAAAGGCGGAAAATACAAATTTTTCATCGCGTTTGCAGGTTGTCTGGCGAAAGCTGGAGGAAGGACCTCAAACGAGACGCTGAGTCTCGCACGACCGAAGCTCAACTTTACGATTTAGAGAATTTCATAACGAAAATAAATGAATAATCGTTCTGCCACGTTACGATACTTAATATCGCATTTAAAGATGTTTAGCGTATATAGATTTAATCGAAAGTTCGATTCGATGAAAAATTACGATAAAATTCATAAAACTCGAATAGATTTTATAAGGGAGGCTCTTTTTGTTGTATTTTCAAAGTTTCATGGAGCATTGACTGATTTATTCTGTAAATAGGGACTTTCTAATTTATCAAAGTGAATTCAGGAAAGTTGAGACTGAGTAAAAGAAAAAATTCAAAAAGATCGTCAGCTTCATGAAAACCAAAAAAAAAACACAAAAATTCTGAATATTTTGTATAAATGTAATAAGGAGCTTGTTTTTAAACTGAATTTTAAATATTTCTTTTTGCCATTAATATTCTTTCGACTCGAATGTTGTTGGCATGTTTAATATACGATTAATTATCTTCCCGATTTTTATTCCATTGCCGATGCACGAAAATTCTCATTGAATCGAATTTTTTCGTTTTTTTTTTTGACTGTATACGCAAATTATCCTTGAATTAATAAGTCCATCAGTGGACGCGAGTTTTTACGCTTTTGTCCTCGCATTTGCCTTCTAGTATTATTGTCCTGAGTTACATATAAGATTTTATGTACAGGTAGCGGGCTGTATTGTATAAATGTTACGAATTTTTAGAGATATATACCAACCTATTATATATATGTATATAATATACTTACATATATATGTATGTTTTTATTAGTATTTACGAATGTAATTATTTCCTGTAGTTGGGCGATAGAAATCTCTCTATATATATATATTTATACATGAACTATGTAGCGCCATCTTGCCTTCCAGCACACTGTTAATAAATCTTTATTTTCATAAAAAAAATTAAACAAATGCCGTCATTACTATTAGTACTTTCTAACACCCACGATTTTTTCTCACCTGTCCCATATTCCAATCGAGTACCGTTAAATCCCCGAAAGATTATACGTACGAAAAGACGTCTAAGAATTGAACGACTGACCACACGAGTTCTACTGGCTACTTTTAATTTTTCAACCGTTACAAACTCTACACAGGTGCAAAATTCCGTTCTTAGAAAAAAGATTGTTAGCTAAATTTATACAATATTCACGCGACACTTTTTTTTCATATAACATTTTATCTCTCGTCAATTTTTATTTAGCCGTTGGATTTCTGAGACATCTTTACTCCCCGAAAAAAACATCCCTCGTTGTCTAAATGCCGTTTCAATTTACGAAAAGTTATGGTACGCCAAAATCTCGAAATGCCAATTCGTACCTTTGCGGTCTTTAAGAGCTAAACATTAAATCGTTCCTTACCGATATTGATTGTACATCGGGGTGATTAAAAAAAAGCCACTATTTTCAGATAACTATTTGGCATTCTCCGGTATCGTTCTTTTTCAAACGATAGGTTTTTATCAGTAAAAATGTAAATTATCGCGTACAAAAAAAAAACTAGTAGAACACTTTTGTTTGGTAGGTGAACGCAAGAGGGGGGGTGGAATTGCTTGTTTATTAATGACGCGACCTCTCGACAACTGTTGCGTACGAAAAACGTGTTTGGTAACGTGAAATTAATAAAGCTGCATCTCTCGTGTAACGTTTAACCGAAGAATGTCCAACAGGAATGATTTATAAAGGTGGTTCTCGGGATATTCACACATAGGCGGATGCACATACTGCGAAAATTGAGAACGAGCCAAGGCCATTCGAAGCTTGGCCACCTTCTAATAATCCATCCCAACTCACCCCCAGTTTTTTTTTACCAACCCGGTGATAATTATTCCGGACGTTTATTTTTCTACCCCGAGGGAGTTTCTAAAAAGAAAGAAAGAGAGAGAGAGAAAAAATTTGCGCTCTTTTCAACCCTAATGCGAGTGGATGCAACGTTGAATACGCAACATCTACAAACATACGTTTCTATTTTTAACGGTTTCAAAGAACTTTCACAGAGCGCTCAATGGACAGGGTGCTAGATTGCCCTACATCCCTTGGTCCGCCCTCGAGACTTTTCAATGATCCTACACACGGGACGACAATCCAACGATTGGGAAGGTTTCATGGGAGATAAAGAGCGAGAGAATGTAAAAAAAAATATGGATGAAAAAATATCAATGTCGAGAAGCGCATTTTTTTCGCATACTGTCAAGGTTTAAATCTTGGATTTAAAATGATGGTTTGTAAAGAACGTTTTGACAAATTGTCGCCAACAATTCTTTTTCTATTAACACGATTTATTCTTATTTCAATATTTTTCCCCGAAAATTTCGGTAATATTCTATTAACCCTCAACGTTAACACTTGAGTAAAGTTTCGTACGGTCAGATGGGTACAAAATGACCCCGGAAAACTTTGAACAGTTGCCACGTCTAAACTATTCATTGTTTTCGGAAAACGAAAATTACTGAACATTCACGAAACATTGTAAATTATGAGTGAAAAGTGTTTAAAAAAATATATCAATCGTACGGCAAAAAAAAAGTAATAAAATGTTTTTTTGTCATTCAGAAACCATAACATTAAAAATGGTTAGTATTAAAAAATAACATTTTCAAGATATATTCTACAGATATGACACTTTAAGGGGAAAAAAAAATAGTGCGATAGTGCGCAATTCACCGTAAACTTTTGTTAGGGTCAAAATGATCCACCGCTGGCCATTAAGGGTAGTTACTGAGATATAAATTGCTCAAATAAATGAATTTGCTCCGAAAATAATTGGATTTTCAAAAATTCATCTGTCGGAAAGTACACGCCGTGGATACCATTATGGGACCAGAATAAATGAGAAACGGCTTAGATTTTAAATAACGAAGATTAATAATTGTCCCGTGACAATTACGAAAAGTGAGAATGAGTGTAGAGAGAAAAGAAAATGTTTAAAAAGTGGGAGTATTAAAATTTGAAAAAAGTGAGAGTGTCCGCCAAGTTCAGATGACTGCAAGTAGTTTTTTTGTTTGTTTGTTTGCTGTGCCGCGACCTCGAGCTCTTTGAAATGATGCGGTGCTGTATGCTCCATAAAGAAGAGTGACAGTGAATGACCGAGAATGTTAAGCTTCTCGACGTGTCCATCTTCCAAGTTCTCTATGCGGAATCTTTGGCGGAGTTTGCGCGTCTCGAAATTAGAGAAGCCGCTAAACGTGAAATAGCGGCGTGTGGGCGGGGGGGGGGGGGGGGGGGGAGAAGCGATAGGGATGCCTCGGCAAAGAGACACGAGAGTCATCGGGGATGTGCGTGTGCGGAGGTCTCGCGGAAGACAACGCGAGATTTGTCCTTCTCGCCGTTGTCCTCGCGGCCTATATGGTAGCAGGTGCAGCGCTCTTTCAAAGGCTCGAGGCTGACGTTGAGATACGCCAGGTGAGAACTATTGTGGTTTTTTTTATCGAAACAAAAAAAAAATTCAAAAACGTGAAATTCGTGAGATATTTTGTGATTCTTGATTGTTCGGTGGAAAGCTCTGGTTATGGATTGCCAAATTATGGATAATTCAAATTCTTCGTAACGTGCTATTTGTCTTGTTATCTAATAAGAAACATCAATTGAAAAAAAATCATCACTATACTGTTGTTCATACGAAAATTTGTCTCCATACGCACACTAAATTTCGACCCATATTTTAGCCCCAAAATTTCAAAACATTCAACCGATGGTTACTTTAAACTGCAATTTTTTGGACTATCCGCAACATTTCAAGAATTCTATCGGATATATCTCGAACTTTTTATCTTGTTTGCGCGAGGAACCAAAATGTGATATTAAAATTTCGGTCATTTTTAGTCAAATGATACTTTTTTCGAGTCAATGATTACAAACGAAAATCGTTTCGATATAATTTGCAATTGCTGTAATTGTGGGTGATGAAAGGTGAAGAAAAAAAAAATTGGTACGGATATAAAATTCGTAATTCGATTAATTAGTGATTTTATCACGAGAGATTATTTCAAATTAGTGATAAAATCATTAATTAACCGAATTACGAATTTTACCGCTAATTTAAAAAAAATCTCTTGTCCTTTACACACAGGCAGCCGAATTTTGGCGGGTATATCACACATTTCGAAGACATCATTTGCGCAACAATCCTCAAGTTCTGCAACGTCTTCACGAGCTTCTCTACGCTTACGGAAACGCGTCGTCGACGGGCATCATAAACAAACGACGACGTTGGGATTTTTCCGGAAGCTTTCACTTTGTCGGAACAATCGTGTCCACGATCGGTAATCAATTGAATCTATCAAATGTGTAATGTATAATATCTAGATAGAAAATGGGAAAATTTCTGCGATGCATGTTTGGGCTTTGTGGAGTTTCCTAGAGGACCTGTCCATGGGGCTTGTATAGTCCTAAGAATCACAACTTTTGAATTCACAATGTCGTGTTTATGTAGATGTAATTATTTTTCTCTGGAAAGAAAACTAAGCTCATACAAGGTTTTAAAAGGAATTTTGAGTTTTTCGTGAAAATTTCTAGTGCATTATTTATCAGGATAAAAAAAACGTTCATATAGGGTCTTAAAAAAAAGGAAACGATTCAAATTTAAACAAAATTAATTGAATTCGCTGTAAATTTGGTTTTCAATAGGGTATTCGCTCTATCCTCATTCTATTCGTGACAGTTCGAACTTTAAAATGTCGCTTGATTCATTGAGCTACGATGTTCTTTGAATTTTGTACAAATTTTTTAAGTGGGACCATTGATTATTTCTAATTTTTCCATTGCCCGTTCGATCATTTTTGAGGTGGCTCTTACGAATACGAAAAAATCATGCTTTTTGAATGAATGAAATGGAATTCTCAAAGTCTACTAATTACGAATAACTCTCAAGTTTTTGTTGAATCCTCAACATTTTCTTGAAACCTCGGAAATCTCAGAAATCTAAAAAATCGTGAAAAAAATCTTGAAAAAAGAAAAAATCGAGAGACTATCACGTTTTTCTGTCGTTTGGTAAAAATGTCCGGACACGAAATAACCGAGCTGCCTGCTAATATATATCAATAACAATTTTTATTTGATCTCCAATGAAAATGATTCATGTCACGCTCTTCCTGATTTGTACCATATAAAAACGGCTGATAACCACAAAGACAGAGGAAGAGAGAGAGAGAGAGAGACTGGGTCGACGGCACTGCACGCATCAGAATGCAAGAAGAGAATTCTGGAATGTTAATATCTTCGCCACGACCTAGTGTCCCCTTTACTTCCGTTTTACGCCTTTTAATGCGTATCTGAAACCCCATCGCAGTTTAACTCAACTGTAATATTACAGCGAACCAGATTTTTTCCAACAAAAATCTTTGTAACTCATCATTTATCAAGAAAATTGATTTTCCAATGCGAGACACGATTGAACGAAATTTAGACACTGAAAAAATTGTTATGTTCAGTTTTAAAAAACCCGTCAAAGGATAAACTTTATGCGTCAAAGGGTTTTGTATCACTCCTATGAGCAACGTCGTTTACCATTGCCACTATTGCACAGTGGTCAAAAAAGTAGAAATCGTGGCCAAAAACCAACTTCATAATTTTGACATGAAATCATAATTTTTCACATATTAATACATCACAGCAGATGTAGAGAAAATATTGTGGCTATTAAGGTTCTTACAATAAGTAGTTGAATGTAAACAAATTGCGTAAAGAATGCGATCGTTCATTATGTCATAAATATGATAAATTTCAACGAATGTTGCAAATCTAAATGTGGGATATGGTTTTTATCCTTACTAATGGTCGTAGGTATGAGAAAAAAAAATTGAAATTTCGGAAAATTAAACATGATTTGGAACACGGTTATCTGTCAGTAAGGCTTTTCGGCGTTTGCAGCTCCTCATCATACTTTGGAAGGTCGTCAACTTTAGGCAACCCTTGATATCAGCAATTGAAAATTATCGTTGCATTCGTTAATTATCGACGAATAAAATGAGCCTGCTACTTTTTGCAACTTTTCATCTGAACTCTTAATATTAATGTTTACACAGAGTACGGACCAGAAAACCGAAAAAAATGTCCAAAATACTAAAAGTGCTTCAATCGCTTTGAAATGTGGTACTCATGGATTTTCGGGGTCGCTGATTCCGAATTCGTACTCAAAATTCAGAAATTCAATATGGCGGGCGAGAATACTAAAAATGATTCTATTGTGCTGAAATTCTGTATTAATAAGTTTTCGGGGTCGCTGATTCCGAATCCGTGCTCAAAATTCAGGAATTCAAGATGGCGGATCCAATATGGCAGACGAAAATGCTAAAGATGCCTCGATTTGAAATTTTGAACTAATACATACGTTCGTGGCTGAATCTAGTCAGCACCCATTTGAGGACCCAAATCTATCTTTTCTCCTTTTCGCTAATTCCCATTTCTTATTCCGTTTACTTTTGAGAGCGCCTACAATTTTTTTTCAATGTATTCCTCTAAATTTATATTCAATTTTTCCAGAATGTAATTTACAGCCACAACTGTATCTTTTTCGATAAATTTATCTGACAATTATTGAACAATTTCGCATTTAGTATATTTATAATTGATACTATTGTAGTAGTCATAGTATATATATATATATATACTAGGGGGGCTCTGCCCCCCCCCCCCGCGCCTCCCCCGCCCCCGCTCGATCCGCTCACCCAGCCTACTCGATCCCGCTCGCTCTCCTCAACTCTTGTACACGGCGGCGACGGCGGCGGCGACGGCGGCGGCGGCGAAATATTTATATAATATAGAGAGATATATATATATATATATCTCTATATTATATAAATATTTCGCCGCCGCCGTGTACAAGAGTTGAGGAGAGCGAGCGGGATCGAGTAGGCTGGGTGAGCGGATCGAGCGGGGGCGGGGGAGGCGTGGGTGGGGGCGGGGGGGGGGCGAAGCGCGCAGGGGGGCAGAGCCCCCCTAGTATATATATATATATATATATATATATACATACATGGTACATATGAAATATCATATATGTATATGTATATTCGATCCGCCATTTTGAATTTCTCAATTTTGAGTACGGATTCGAAATCAGCGACCCCGAAAACCCCCCAATACCATACTTCACCGCAATTGCAGCACTTTTTGTATTTTGGCTACGATTTCTGCTTTTTTGCCTACTGTGTATTGCTAAGTACGAGATATTTTCATTAAATTTCACGGATCTCAAAAACCTATAACAATTATAGTTTTCCATCAATCCTCCAATACGACTTTATATATCAAAATTATTTCCGAATTTTGCGATGCGGTAGTTTTGAAATTAAGGGGGCTGCGTGAAAAACGAACATTTTGATGGATATTGTTGAAAATATTCGTCGAAAAAAGTATAACAAAATATTTTTTTCAATCCTTCAAGCAAGCCCTTTACAACGATACCCCATTCGCCAGGACAGCAGTTTTTTTTCTTCGACATTGTGACGACTCAAACTTTTCGAAAAAAAATTTTTTTCGAAAATAACTCCATCTTCGAAACATCTCGCTCGAGTTGCGTGTCAAATTCCAAGTTAATAGGTCAAACCGTTTAGGGGTTTGAAGCCTGTGACGTAACGACAGACGAACGGACGGACAACCGAGTCTCTATGCGCTCCCTTTTTTTCTGTACGGAATTCCAAAAAATTACCTCATTCAGCAGGTTCACGGCTGGTGTTTTTAAAAGATCTTGTTATAAATTTTTCCAGGATACGGAAGCACAGCTCCTCAGACAACAGCCGGGAGAGCAGCAGTAATCCTTTACGGATTTTTGGGCTGTTCCGGTAATACCAGTATAATAATCGTCATAATGACTTTTTCAAGAGCCAATTTACACTCTGTTGCCATTGCGTTTTTTTTGTTTTTCGTTATATTCTCATAGTAACATCTTTGCCTATTTCGCCCGTAGGAGGAATTTTATTTTTCAATCTATTCCTCGAGAGAATTATCACGTTTCTCGCATGGATCCTACGAAGTCTTCATTTGCGTCGTTTGAAGAAACGTTTACGACGAACGACACTTGCGTCACGTCGTGTGTCACGATCGGGAGTAAATGCGAGAGCGTCGTTGCCCGATATATTGGACGACGACGACGACGACTGTGGTCTCGAGCATTGGAAACCAAGCGTCTATTGGGTGATGCTCTATCTGTCATTGGCTTCGTGCGGTGTTGCATGTTGCGCCGCGGCGATTTATGCGCCCCTCGAGGGTTGGAGCTACTTCGAGGCGCTGTACTTCTGCTTCGTCAGCTTCGCGACAATCGGTTTCGGGGATTTTGTCAGCACTCAACAGGCCAATTATCCATATGTTCATTTGTAAGTTGAACGAAATCAAATCGCTCGTCGATAATCGGCGAGTGGATGGTTATTTGGTCTCGCCGAACGATTAACATTGCTTTGCTTTTGAAAACTTGGGCTATTTTTTTTTAAACTTTAATTTTTAAACGTTCGTTTCCCTAAATTCTCGTACGTTAAGTAACCCGGAAATGTCGTCGATTAAAAAAGGATGGGTGAGAGGTTGTGGCGCCGGGAGTTGGGAGGGTGTTCCTAATATACTCCGAGGCAGACTTCAGTCAAAATTTTAGGTGTTACTTTTGTCACGACAATTTTTGTGTTAGATTTAAAATCCCGCCCAAAATTCTTTTCTCTATTGTCAAGAAATGCATTTCGCAAAAGATCCACCGTGACAAAGAAATATCTGTATGCCGCTCAAGCATTAACAAAAAAAAACTATCAATCCATCGAGGAATCTTCAAATACTGTTCGGAAGAAATATTTGTCGAGAGAAAATAAAATAATGTTTGAGCGAGAATAGAAATGAAACTAGTGAATAGTTCAATCTAATTCACAATTTTTGCAATAATGTGTACACCAATGACGAGGCGCACATCCGCGGAACGGTTAAATGAAATTTTCATCCGCATTGTCACACAATTAACGCGTTGTTCAATATATCATAGGCGCACTTGTCCGAAATTAGATTATTAAAACAGAAGAAATTCAATGAAATTGATTCAAATTCGCTCACCGAAAGTTCCAATCTTTGATCCAAAAAATTTCCACTTTCGCCAAGATCAATTCGAGCAACATATTCGACAGTAGAAAATCGCGTGAGAATAATTGTAAACCAAGAAAAATCCCGGTGCCTACTTGTTGGGGAAAAAAAAAATGCATGAGAAAAAAAAAACGAAACTGTCGTTTCGCAATATAAAATAAAAAAGTTTTTTTTTAACCATTATACCTTGCAGATATCGTTTCGCCAACTTCTTGTTCCTCGTTGTCGGATGTTGCTGCATATATTCGCTACTGAACGTGACCTCGATTGTGATAAAGCAGGCACTCAATTACGTTATACGAAAGTTCGAGTGTCAGGGTCGCGGTTTGGCGGCGCCACATTTGCCACGTAGAAAATCATCGATATCGACGATATATTATCCGCGTAGAAGACCAACGAGAATCGGTGCGCGTGAATCATTGAAATCGGAGGTGAACGTGGTCGATACACCACGACGCTTGTCCGGCGAATTGATCTCCATGAGGGATTTTCTCTCCTCGAACAAGGTCGAACTTGCCGTTATGCAGAAACATCTTTACGAGGCGGCACAGATGCAGAAGGGTTGCGGCGGCTCGTCCGTCGCGACAACGCCAAATCATCAGCCAACTTTTAAGCCCGGGGCTGTAGGTCCATTGGCTATAGCGAGTGAAAAATTTGAAAATCGAAGCAACGTTAATAGATAGGATACATTTTGTCAATCTCACCAAAAAAAAAAAAAAAAAATCGAATAGCGAGAAATCCGCAAATAGTTTTTTATTTTCTTAGTTTGACATCTTCACAATTTATTGTATTTACGATAGAGAAAATAAGCTTGATGTCAACTGCTCTGCCCACTGATAAGGATACCGATTTTCATAGTTTTTCTGAAAATAAATAGAGCAAACGAAAAATGCTAATAACATTGATCTTGTATAATAATACTACTAAAAAGTTGTTCATATTTTTTTTTATAAATCGTTTATAAGTCGCTGATTTTTCCGAGCACATCGACATTTTTAAAGAATTTTCTATTTTTTTCGAAATATTTTTTAAACATTTTGAAAAATTGATGAAAAATCGCAATTTTTTAAATACGTTATCGTAGGATGGAAACTTTTTAAGTCTAATGCACTAAAGAAGTTTCTTAAGTGTATTACAGAAGTTAAGTAAGTTACTCAAGAAGTTTCGCGATCCGTTAAATTTTTCGTGACTCAACCCTCTCGTTAAAATGAGAAAACAAAATTTTGTTCACTCGATTCTGTTAAAATGACTGGGACACTGGTTTCATACACACATGTATATAATAGCTTCACGTTCAAAGATATATTTTGTCGTTTTCGGGATATTATAGGTTCCAAAAATGTGTATAGGTTTGAAGATCGTGAAAAGAAGAGAAAATGAAATTATTCTCACCTTTTCGCCACTTTATTTAAGACTTGTTACAGTATATCATCACGGACTTACCCCAACGGCATTCACAAACATACAGCTTGTTGTCTTCGCATCTCCCCCATAGTGTTGTATTTTGCACGTGTATATAATGCTGAGCGTTAAATAAAATTGAGCCTGTTTCTACAACATTCTGCGATGGTTTGAAATTTCTTTTGTTTTTTTGTTTGTGTTTTTCCTCTCATTATTGCAATAATTCTCCCGTAGTACGTGCCACGGCGAGCCGGGAAGTTTCTCCGTTGTCCGTCGAGTCTAAAATACAGAATCGAAAGTTTTTTTTTTTTTTTTTTTTGAGAAAATCTGAATTGACATTAAACGAGATGGTCGCTGAGCATCGATAAGCTCGTTAAAGCTCGCGAACGAATTATCTAATGAAGACGGGTCGAGGTTGTAAACTATCATCGAACTATGCATCCCTAGAGAATTTCTTTTTACTTTATTTCATTCTACGAATTCACATAATTCTTGTTTTTTCTCCCTCTTTCTACTCTGAATTATTTAACTCTCATCATAAATTTTTTTTTTCACTCTGCAAATTGGTCACTTTTTTGCACTTGGGCGTAAGTCGGTTGACCCCCAATAACGAATGTTACAATTCGAAAAAAAAAAAGAAAAAAAACGTTCCTCGCATAGATGACATTGAACTTAATGTCGATGCTAATATTTTCGAGTGAATAGGTGAACGTTTGTATATATATATATTTTTTTTTTCTTTTAATTCAATCTCGTTAAACGCGGATGATGATTCCTTAAAAAAAAAGAGGAAAAAAATAGGAAAGTAAATAAAATGACTAAAATTCAAAATGAACAATCTCGGAATTTCTTGATTACATTCTATCTAGTAATTAACTTCGTGCTAAACGTCAATGTAATCACGCAAATTCTCATTATCCGCACGAACTATTGAAACGTCAGATAAATCGATAAGCCAGAAAATTGCATTGAAAAAAAAAGAAAGAAAAGTATGTTTTACCAATATTCCGACTGGATAATCCAAAAAATGACCGGAAATCACTTTAAACCTGAATATCGGGTGTTCGTCAAATAATTGAAACCCTCGTAAAGAATCGGGATTCTCAAGAATTGTGCAGTGAATTAAAATGAAAATTTGTTCGATTCTCAAGGGTATCCAAGAGTGTTAAATAACGGTGTCGCGTTTGCAGAACAATTAGTCCTCGTATTAAACGTCACGAGTTCCCAATCTCGATTTGCGTCTTGACGAGAAAGAAAATATCCATGACAAAATCGGCGAGACAACCGTATTTTAATTGCCCCCCTCCGCACCCCGCCCCCCGATACCGCATTTCCTTCAATTTCCATTGCTCTAGTAACTTGAGAAAGCGTCGTACACGAGAGATCGAAAAAGTATTCTCTTTGACCGAATCCTTTTATCCGAATCCTAACGACGTCTCAAGCAAGTCTCCCCACTCTCCGCCTCGCCCCTTCCGCCCGACCGGTTTCTCTGTCTCGATCCGCCGATCCGAGATGTATTTTGCTCGGGCAAAGAAGAAAAAAAAAAGGTACAAGGTCTCAACGTCGTATTTCAACGACTGACCCAAAGAACAGCGCATCCCTTTTTCGAAATTCGGGATGAGCGCGCGACGTTTTCGACGTCGGCGCCAACAAGCTGCGCGCTCCAATTTGTATCGTCGGCCCGAGAGAACATCTCCAAAGCGTCAACTTCCTCGACGCGGTTCACACACGCCTGTCCCCCGGAACCGAGACGTCGCAGCAAAAAGCACAACCGTTCTCCTCGTCTTCGTCGCAATCATTTTTTCCCCCCGCCGTATCTTTCTTCCCTCTTCCAGGTTTTTTTTTTCCCCTCTTCTTCGCTTCTTCCTCATGTTGTGCACAAAGTAACGAGATTCATATCTCGATGGAAATTTCATCAAAAACCGCTCGATCAGCGCGGCGTTCACATGCTCGTTCTCAGCGTATATCGCGCATACGTACGAACTGTTGACCGGTGAATTCGAGACCGTTACCAATGAGATCAACTTCATCCGAGATCTTGATGATTTTAGGCCTCAAAAAATCCTCGTCAATGACGCACGTTTGCATGTAATCGGCCATGAGAAAATTACCATCAACGATATTCGACGATTGATTGTGATTTCGTGACGATCGATTACGCGCTCTAGGCACTTTGTCAGCCGGTTCCATCAAGGTCGAATGTTTTTTTCGTTGATGCTGCAAAAGCTTCGCTTTGCTCGCGTATTGCTTGTGACACCACTGGCAGCTCTGCGGCGTTGTTGTTATACTGCCGACCGTTTGACTAAACGTCGAATTCGGTAGTCCAGGATGATCGGCCTCTTTGTGACGATTGCTCGGTGGTAATGCAGCGCCCGGATGATTCTTCACTATGTGAGCCTTTCTCTTGCTGCTACTTTTGTAGACCTTCGAAAGATGAAAAAAAAAAAACGAAGTATTGCGGATCGTTAGGGGGGGGGGGGGGGGGGGTTAAATTATTATTTTTTTATTATTATTATTTTTTTCTGAATGAACAATATGTCGAGAATATTGTGTATAAATTTTAAGTCAATCGGAGTAAAACTAACGGAGTTACAGCGTTTCAAACGACCGGCCGTGATACCTGATTTTCATGTATAAAAAACTTTAAATCGATTTTCCCGAAAACGTCATTTTTGAAGTTTGTGAACATTAGAACTCAAAATCTACTGAACCGATCCTTTTGAAAATATAAACATTACTTCTTCACATAAATCAACAGGTAATCAGGAGTTTTTTTTTTTCAATTTTTTCAATTTTTTCAATTTTTTCAATTTTTTCAATTTTTTCAATTTTTTCAATTTTTTCAATTTTTTCAATTTTTTCAATTTTTTAATAACAAATTAAGCGCGATTTTTTGAGCTAAAATTGCATTTTTCACTTCCAAGTGCTGCAAAAAATAGAAAAAAAAAAAAAAAAAAAAAACTCTTCCTGATTACCTTGAGAAATACATCACCTTTAAAATGCATATCAATTTTTTTGTTTCAGATGATCCGGTAACGAGTTATAATGTTCACCGCAAAACCACTTTTTTTCAAGGCGCCTCTGGATTCAACGTCACCGGATTATTTATCAATATTTTTCATTGAAAATTTTTTCTGAGATACTTCAATAGTTGTACAATAATATGTGATTCTATTTAATAAAATTATATTACTCATGTCGCCGCAAAAAAATCATAAAAATATGCTTTTTTTCGCCTTTAAAAGGCGAAAAAAGCTTAACTTGCTATATATTATATTCGTATATTTAATAAAAAAAAAGAACTTACCTTGTCGCAATATTGACAGTAATAATCTCGGGTCTGTCGTAAAATTGGTAAATTCAATTCCGGCACCGATTCGGGCGAGACATCCGGATGGCGTTTCGCCAAATGATTAACGAGCATTCCCCGTCTCTTGAAACCGACGAGGCATCGATGACACTTGTAAACGAATCGATTGTAATCCGTTGGATTGACCTGATATTAATATACTTGGCTTAGCGGTTTATGATAGCTCGTTGTAACAAAAAAAAAAAAAACTTTCCACAAACCTTCGGGACGAATTTTTTTATGTGATTGTTCAGCACTATTTGGTCGCGTTTTATTCTCTGAGAACTGTGCATCCTCGTCATGTGTTCTTTGAGCTTGTCCTTTCGCTTAAATCGTTTTTCGCAATTGGCGCAATGAAATTCTCTGTATTAAACACAAACAGTGTTCAATAACGATTTAGGGAGAAGGAGAAATAATCGAAAGGCAATTTAGTTCTCGAGTGAAGCATCGATATTACCTGTGATCAGAGTGACGAAGTAGATGCATGCGTAATTTGTCAACGGTGGGAAAGCGTTTTGCGCAAAATTGACACTTGTGCTTTCGTTCGCAGTGATGAGCTCTAATGTGCTTACGTATAACCGAATATTTCACAAATGTCCTTGGACATTGAGGACAGCTGAATGTCTCGTCCTCGTTTCGATGTGTCTCAATATGATCTTTAAGCGTTAAAATTTGATTGAAAAGCTCGCGGCACATCGGGCATTCGAATATCTGTTTGTCCTCTGTAAAACATAAGACGGATATTGATCGAAATTGGTTTCGGAACGAGAGATAAATAAAGTCTTCACAATCGCGAGCTCTGGTGAGTGATATCGATATTTTTGAAAATTTCCAAAATTTCGTTCGCGGGGAAACGAAAATTAAGACACATAGTGCCTTATAGAGGAGAGTGAAATTTCACGAAAGCAACTTGCAAGTTTCAACTTGAAGTTTTTTTTTTTTTTTTTCTTCAAATTTCACTCTATAAATTTCCAGCGTTTGAAGAGGCACACAGTTTTATTACTGATATTATTTATTTACAACACTTACCTCTGTGGGTCTTCAAGTGGCACGCGAGCGCCGAATTATTCATAAAACGTTTCAAGCAGATGTTGCATGGCAGTGGTTTTTGGTCCTCAGCACCGTGTACCAAATAATGCTGCTGTAATCGCACTTTGGTGGCGAAACGTTTGTAACACACATTGCACTTGTGAGACGCCAACGGGATCATTTTCGTTGCTTTTGGTAATTGTAAACGAGCGTGTTTCGAAACGTGATTAATCAAATCATCGCGTGTCTTGAATTTATCGTTGCATTGAGGACAAAAATTTGCAAAATTATCATCGACAATGACGCTACTCGAACTGTGGACAGTCGCGTGTATGGTCAGTAATGTAGAATTGCCAAAAATCAAATTGCACGTCGTGCACTTCCATTCGGTTGTATTTTGACGCGAATTCTCTTTCTCCTTAGTACCGTCAGCATGAAACATTTTTATGTGTCGCGTAAGATTGTACGGATGCAAAAACTTTTCGCCGCACGATGGGCACTCGTATCGCGGTGCTTTAGCACCCGAATGTATCAGCAAGTGTCGTTTCAGACTGTAACTACGTGGAAATACCTTTGGACAGTGGGGACACGTGTACAAAAGTGTCTGACCGTCCGAGACTTTGAACAATTTGCTAGAACGGGAGAATGAGAAAAAAAAATTATAATTGTAGACATGTTGTAGACACGTAGACAAATATGCAATATTGGGTGAAATGAGAATTACTCACTTTGTCGGCACGGCAATCTTTCTACGTTTCATTCTCGCCTTCGTCTCGGTCTTTGGATTATCGTGAATCGTCAAGTGCTTCTGAAGCTTTTCCGATGTTAAAAAACGCTTATTGCACTCGAAACAGGGCCATGAATTAGAGTCGTTGAGTTCTACAACAAAAATTGTGAAATGTATTTACTGTTCGGATGATGGAAAATCACGAATTGACACGAAAATCGTTAAGGAAATGTCCCGATCGATGTCGCGTCACGAGATTCTGAGCGTACATTGTTGTATAAACCGAGTTGTTCTATTTTGTCAATTTCTTGACACATCTGCGTACCACGAAGCGTTTCGGTCCTCGTGAAAGTTCTTCCCAAAGGTGTATCGAATTATTTGGATCCATTTTCATAGAATTCTTAACATTTTTAGCATTGCCATTGATTGTTGAATTAGGTATCATATGATTTTTGCTATGTTCTCCGTGCATAGAATACAACTTATTACTCGAATAATTAATTACTCGACAACCATGTAGACGATAAACTCGAAAATTTGTATAGAAGCGTGGTTCCCACAAACGAATATCCTTAATAAATTCGATCTAATTCTTAACATTTGGACGAACCCTCCTTAAGGGCGGGGTAAGGGTTTTCACTTTCGAAAAATAGAATTTTTTTTTGTCTTATCTTATTGTTTAACATTTCAAGAATATGTCCTTAAAATTTTAAACCGATCTAAGCAATATTCTTGAAGTTATTGTCTTATTAATCTCCTGGCCTTTAACGCTATACCTCTAACAGCTGCGGGCGGTCGGGCTAGCAGTGCAGCTGTCGAACAGGTATACAGTTTATTCATCGCTATTGTGTATATAGTATATAGTGTATACTATACACTACAATATTTTAAAAGAAGAGTATGGAGCTGGAATCGATGATTCTGTGTAAGTTGGGAAAAAAAAATTTTTTTCTTCACTTTTTTACTTCCTAAACTTTAGACGCGTTTTTCTCAAAACTACTTTTTCAAAGTCCGTGTTCACTGCCATTTAAAAACTATTTGACCGATTCATTTCAAACTTTGTACACATTTTCTACATATAAAATACCTCCCCCCAACGTTTAGTTAAATTTTTATTTTTTTACATTAAGGGTGTTTCCCACCCACAAAATGGCGGAATTTTTCGTGGAAAATAACAGTTCACACTTTAGATGGCCGCCAAAAATTTTTAAATGAAAAAAAAATAAACAGAGAACGTTGGGGGGAAGATTTGATTATAATTTGACTAAATTTTCATGGTTTTTCATTTTCAGATAATTTCCGGCCGAGTTATAGTGAACACCGCAAATTGTTTTTTTTCCAAGACGTTCTGGGGGAAGCTCTGTTACGGGCTTATGCTTCAATATTTCTGCATGAAAAAATTACACAACATTGTCAAAAGTATGCTCAATAATGTACAAAAGGTTCGAAGAAAATTGCTCAATCCATGTTTGAGAAAAAAATCGCAAAAAAAGTGTTTTTTTTAACGCTGAAACCCTTACCCCTCCCTTAATGCGAAACATCGTACATTCTATTCTATCCTCCCTTATCCCTCTCTCACCTTTATCGTCTTTCGTTTCAGCCTCGAGAATCGTTAAATTTCTACGCATAGCGTAATCTGGATTAGGCCCCGCCTTCAATTCCTCCTTCGGCAATATATTTCTCGTCGTTAGAAATACAATTCCGTCACCTTGTTGGCAGATACCAAGATTTTGTTCTTTGTATGTCGTGGCGGGTCTTACGAAGCGCATCCAGTTTGAAGCGTCTATGGGTTAAAAATGGAATTTGAAAAACTTCAATCAGATACGATTGATTGCTGAACGTTGAAAGCTCGTACGAGTTTAGTGACAGTTTATTCTCGTACTTTCGTTCGATACGTCGATCTTGAAGAATTCACCGTTCTCAGTTTCGTACAGCAGTGGCAAAGAGTTTTCAAACGGCATGCCGTAGTAAGGACAAAGAATTCCTTCGATCGGACCGAATTGCGTGCGCGAGCGAATATTTCTTCTTGCAAATACACCGAAATTCGTGTTATTCGAGATCGCGTTCGTTCCCGGCAATTTATTTATTGACAAATACGAGCCCGGCAGTGTTGCTATGGCGCGCGATGGTACCGGCTGATCGGCAATCGTACGAACGTT
This sequence comes from Oxytorus armatus, assembly GCA_958009045.1. Classification (NCBI taxonomy): domain Eukaryota; kingdom Metazoa; phylum Arthropoda; class Insecta; order Hymenoptera; family Ichneumonidae; genus Oxytorus; species Oxytorus armatus. The sequence continues at coordinate 8,372,095 of OY253751.1, read as the reverse complement.
GTTCAATGTGCAATCGCCAGTTTTGTGACAAACGGACTCGCACTCGTCGCAAGACAATGTCTTTTTGTCATTGATCTGACGTCTCGAACGTCTAACAATTCTCTTGTCAGTTTCGTCACTCTTGTCGGACTGTTTTTTCATCGTTTCTTTGTTCTCGTTCGAAATATTCTCGATTATCGATAGTGGCAGGGAAATATCGTTTTCTTCCACCGTACCGTGATCTCGTGTTACAACGACCGTTTGCTCGTCCGTTATTTCCTGATTTCTCAGACTACTCATGACGTTTATTTGATCGTCGTGCATCACGAGGAAATCTCTGGTCAGAGCAAATTCTGTACCAGGTATACCGGTTAGCATAAGGGGTGCTGCGGTAGCTTCCAATTCTGATGTTGTACCTGAGTTATTGGAGAATAATAAAATTCGTTAGGTATGCTCGTTGTTGAAGCATTAATGAAAATGAATTTGCAGAAATATTATGTGGTTTGCGCCAATTTTCAAAAAACTGAAGGAGTATTTCCTTTTTTGAAAATTTGTGCAAATCAATTAATAATTTTGTAAATACATTGTTATTAATTTTTTGTTAAATTGTTTTATTAAAAACATGTACTGTAATAAAAATCAAAATTGACCGCGGTCAATTTATGCACGAGGCTTTGTATAAACAATGTTTAAAACGTATCACTCGTTTGACTAGCGCAAAGTGTTCCAATTTCTTTAACAAGACACAAACAAAAAATATCCATGCAGCGAAGCTTCCAAATTCAAACACTCATGTACCAATGACACAGAGTTAAAACGTTCAATCCTACTTACTGACTTTTCTATAAAATTGAAATAACGAAATCAAAATACTCCCAGAGAATCGCAATTCACAACAAAACGAGTATCAACTCTGATCACCTTGCATCAAAATCAATTCACCGCCGACGCCGGAAACCAAACCCTCCTCGTTTGCGCTGTTAACAAAATCAGCCACTGTGTCTGGCTGTTGAACGTTCTCCTCTCTGTTTCGGCTAGCGACAAAATTAACGTTAGTAGGAGCGTTTGTCACGCTCTCCGGTTGTACTATGAGGGGCGACGGTGGTCCCTGAAGTACAACCACGGAATTGTGAAAAGGCAGAGGCGGAAGGGGAACAGGAGTGGGCGAGTATCTAGCTGCCGAACTCATATTGGGATCGAGAGGACTGACACGATGTTCGAAATCTGAGAGAGGCGAAGCTGCTCGTGGAGAGAATGAAACGGGCTCGAAGGTTGGAAACATTCGTGAATAATCTCTCGACTGATCATCGACATATTCGACCTGAAAATTTAAGACGGCGCAATTGATGTTAACTGAATTTACGAAAAACAAACTTTACCAATGTAATGCAAACTTACTGTAAAAAATAAGAGTCTGTTGTTGGATTTTCGAGATTGATCGCCGATAGTCGAGGCGAGCAAATTACTCGGGGACCAATATTCCGAAATTTCCGAAGATTTGTCTACGATAGGCAACTCCAACGAATCACCAGGGGCCCCCTCGGGAGGGCCCCTTGAATCCATCTTAAACTTCGTTATCGTTCAGATGAACGACGAAATTTTTCAATCATCTGACGCGCTCCAAGAATTCGGCAAAAACACAATAACTTCTCTTTTTTTCTTCGTATTGCTGTCTTCGCGAAGTAAATACGTGAAACACAGGCACAAGGCATATACACTAGGGCCACAGAGGGGGGAACACAGCTTAGGTTTCGTAAACTTGATGTTTTCTTTTTGACACACTTAGCGGCGATTCACTAATATTCACTATTCACACATGTATCAAACTTGCACGTGCCTTATTTCGTACGAATTGTCATCTTTCCACATATTTCGTACTACAGAGACTCTGTCTCACCTGTCACAAAATAAGTGTTTTTGGAATTGGAAGTCAATACACCTGCTGCTGTGATTACACTCTGCGAGGAGCAAAGCAATATAAAAAAGTACTTCGATCGTCAACAATCGAGTTTTATCGATTACTGCCCGCCATTTTTGTTTTCCCGGCACGATGAGAATCACTGGAGAAGAGCGGGAAATTCAAAACTGTTAGATTTGCGAAATTCAGTAGCCATTTCTTTAAGAAACTCGAAATTTCATTGAAAATCGTCCAAAAAGTGTTTTTTTTTCGTTTTTCGCGTTTTTCTCATTGACATTTTGAGATTTTGATAAAAACTCGGGGTTATTCGTAATCAGCGGAAAATTTCCGATCGAATAGAGTATCGAAACATTGAAAAAAGAAAAAAAAAATTGTTTGTAATTTTTTGCCCACCTTTTCGAAAACCTAAAAATCTCGAAATTTCAAATGGTCATAACTTGGCTCCCGTTTCCTTGATTTTGGGTTTTGACGGGCGTTTTCAAAACGTCTCGAGTAGACTTAGAGAATGCTTTTTGGATCATCCCGATATCTCAATTATTGTAGCTGTGAGAGCATGTTGAAAATCGGCGAAAAAAATGAGAAGGGGTATGTATGGAAAAATTCGCAAAAATCGATGGTCCAACTTTGAAAATCTATGAAAAATCGAAAAAAAATCGTAGCTCAATAAACGAAGCGGCATTTTGAAGGTTGAACGATTACGAAAAGAATGAGCACAGAGTGGGGTTTCAATTCCATCGGGAAGCAACGTTACAGCGATCTTTAGTGAAGTCACTTCTGTTTGGCCGAAATGCAAAAAAATTTTGAGTTTTTTAACTTTCTTTTAGGACGCTTTATCGATGTATTTTGACTCGCTGATTACTGATTCAGTAGCCATTTCTTTCAGAAACTCGAAATTTCATTGAAAATCGTCCAAAAGTGATTTTTTTTCGTCTTTCGCCTTTTTCACATTGATAATTTGAGATTTCGACTAAAACTCGGTGTTATTCGTAATCAGTGGAAGATGGAAGAATATCGTATCGAAACGTTGAAAAAATAAACATTTTTTTTTTCATTTTTTGTCCACCTCTTCGGAAACCTAAAAATGTCGAAATTTCAAATGGTCATAACTTGGCTCTCGTTTCATCGATTTTGGGTTTTGACGGGCGTTTTCAAAACGGCTCGAGTAGACTTACAAGGAAAGTACCCGAGGTGTCCCCCTCCGATATTGTTGAAACTCATGGATGTTATAGAGCATTAAAAACTAAGCGACAACTATTTTTTTTGTCGGCGGAAAAACGGCTTCAAGGGGTGAAACCAACCCCCTAAAGTTGCACAGTTCAAGGGGCGATTTTGCAGTTTCACATACAGGCAGTGCATCGATTCTGATGAAACAAAAATTAAAATGTTCCTTATGCGAAGGAATAAAGAACCCACCAGATAATGAAAAAAAATATATATCTTTGAAGGTCGAATGTTTAAGGTTGAAACACCCTTGAACATGTACTTCTTGCACCCTACATTGAAAACTTGCGAATCGATTGGAATGAAAATGATGTTGTTTTATAGCGGAAATAAAATTAAAGTTCACTTATTTTTGTATTGGTGCAAGAAAACAGTTTTAAGGGAGCAAACTACCCCTATTTGAGTTTTTACATTCCAGTTGTCTTCTTGTCATTCGAAATGGGATTGCCGATACGAGCTCTTATCAACTTTAGGGGGTGATTTCACCCCTTGAAACCGTTTTTCCGCCGATAAAAAAAAACGTGTCGTTTAGTTTTTAATGCTCTATAACATACATGAGTTTCAACAAAATCGGACGGGGACACCTCGGGTACTTTCCTTGTTAGTCACTATTTTATTTCCTTCACAAAGCTTCCTTTACTAGGGAATAAAAATTGAAAAACTAACTGGCTCATAAAGGGCGAATTGTGAGGGAGACAAAACAGCAATATTCAATTTTATAGTTTTCACGTTTTTTTTCCTTCTATTTATTTATTATTAACTATTTGTATAGTCAGTGTAATTTATCGGTAAGGTCGAATGCACAGAGAGTCCATGGTTGAATGTTCAACGCGATATGTCATGAGTATAGCGGAGGGGTTGTAACCCCTCTTGCGAGACCTTTCCTTAACGACAGCAAGACCAACAGTAAACAAACTTGACAAGCAGTCAAACTTTTGCTGAATCAATCGCGTCTCTTGAACGAGCAGGTTTTGTCACGAAACGTAAAAATAAATGCGCGATATTTTGTTTTATTTTTTTTGAATATTCAGAACAGAAATGCAAGGGATAAAGAGTGTTCGTTTTGAGGAGGTTGAGAGTATGATGGAGCAAATGATGAGAGTACCTATATTTCGTATCGCTGATAAGCGTGAAATGTTGAGTACTTCGATAAACTCGAACGATCCGAATCTCATAATGGATCTGAGACACAAGACGATCGGCGAGTCACTTCCGGTATCGGTGACAAAGAGTGCTGTTCTCGCGGAGGTAACGAGGTTTGTCAATTCATTATATCATTTCGTACAACGCTAAGGGCCGATTGTTCTACCTCTCGTTAAAATTTTCCGACGGATAACCCTATACTTTATCGATGGTTATCCGTAGAATAAATTTTACCGAGACTTCTCGGTAAAATTTATTGAGAACCGGCTCTAAGTGTACAAAAAGATTTTTTACGTAAATACAAATATTTGATGAAAAAAAATAACACACAATAATTTGATTGGAAAATTTTGTCAGAATGTTAATGGACGAGGAGACTCAAGCTCTCTACCGGAAACGTGAGCAAGAATTATTAGAATCGGAATTGGCAAAATTTCAAAAAGGACTCAGCAACTCGAGACCAAGATTTCGCGGTCCTTACACATGTGTAAAGCGTAAAATTTTTGATAATATCGAGGATTACGATGAATTATGGAAAAAGGTACCTCGTCGTGTCAAGGTTAAAGTGAAGGATATTCCGAAAATCATTGGCGCCCAAACGGACCGATGTAGTGGTGAAAATAATTCGTGCACAATTGGAACGATCAAAGTAACGATCCGGGACAAACCAACGTTTGGTTCTGATGAATGCGAACGTGAAATATTACGAGTGACTTTTGAGACTTTGAGGAATTACGCGAGGGAGGCACGTCGTTTGCGAGAATTGAAGCTGACAATTCAGGATAACGTGGCGAAACGTCGAATACGAAAATATTTCGCGACTTGGAAAGAACGAATGGAGAATTCGAAAAGGCTCGCAATGAGAAGAAAAGACGAGCGTGATATCTCAGACGAGAGAAAGATCGAATTGTTCGTTAATGCGATAAAGGAGAAACAGAAGAGATTGACAAAGATACCGCCGACGAGAGAATTAATACCGCGTACACGTGATTGCCGTGATATTGTAGATCAGAATAAAAAATCCAATCGCGAGAGTAGAAAGTGTTCAGCAACGAGAATTGTCCACGTTGTCGAGCCACCGGCTCAAAATCGTTTAAACGCGCAGAAAAAAATTATTGCCGAACAGAAGATTAAATTGGCTGAACAAAATAGGATTATTGAGGAACTGAGACTCAAGCAAATTGAGGATGACGCGAGAAAAGCCGGCAGAGAAACTATAAATGTTGCCAAAGAAGCACTTGCTCATTGCGGTCAAAAGACACGAAGAAGTTTGTTGCAATTGATGCGCGAAGAGGGATGCAGGTAAAAGTTTTCGAGGAAAAGTTCTATCTTGCCTCCTCGTGGAAGAAGCTTTGTATTAATGAACATTTTTTTGCCAGTTTTCTATGTTAATGAGTTCGAAATTTGTCAAAACGTCGGAAATACCTATCGTGTCTGTTAGGGTTACAAAAGTCAAATTTCGATAATTCTGGAATGGCTTGAGAGATCGTGCCGAAATTTCGCACGCACATGGAGCTGCCAATCTATTTTGTCTGATATAATTGTCGTGAAGTTTCAACAATCCTTTCGGATTTTACATGATTTTATTTTATTTTTCAAAATATCTGTTAAGAGCTTGTAAGGTTTTTTTTTAGAATTTGCACCGTGAAATGTTGAATAATAAAGTTTTCGAATTAAAGGGACAAGACACTGTTGGAACCACCTCGGATACCGAGCCCTCCGAGATTCCTGGCGAGAATGGAAGCGAGGGCGGAAGCTCGAAGGGAGAGAGTGAGAATAGCGGAGGAAGAGCGAAAACGAAAATTGGAGGAACAAAAAGCGAGGGAGGAAATCACGAGACGGGAGGAAGAGGAAAATCGAAAGAGACTTCAAATCGAAGTGAGTTTTGGAAATCTACCAAATTAATCTTTTCGCATCGCGAAATTACTTTTGAACCATCTTATTTTTTTCTATCACAATTGAGCAAGTTCTTTGCGAACAAGGTTTCTCATGAGTTTCACTTTTTTTCGAGGAAATCGACAAATCGTTTAGATTTTGGAGCGATTTGGAATTTTTACCAATAAAGGCCTGTTAAGAGGATAACTTGGGCAATTTTCGAGCTATCACGCGAAAACTTTCTGCTCAAATAGACCATCAAGAAACAAACAATCGAGGCGTCTCAAAATGATGGAATATTGAATTTTTCGAAAAATCGTTATAGGTGTTTGTTAAGGCTTTAACTCGTGCCATTTTTGGGCTATTGGATCAAAACTTTCGACCATGAAAGGATATTTGATATTGAATTCAGAGAAAATTCCTACAAGCATTCTGTCGGTATAATCATTCTTATCACCTAGTTTCCATTTTTCTTAAGGTAGTAGTCTGGTAACTTGAGCCGATTTTCATGTCTTTTTTGGAGGGCTTTTTTTGTAGGAAAATAAAAATGAATCGTTTTGGATATTTAGGATGTTTTTATTTACATATTAAAGATACAAAAAAAAAGTTTTTGAAAAAATTCAATAGTTTATTATTATTATTATTATTGATCGAAGTTGGCGACTCGAAAAAAAAGCGCGTGGGTGGCCCCGGTGATTTTGGCACTTGATGTTATCTGAAAGCAAAAATTCTTGACAATTCTTAATCTATAGACATGTCATTCTGGTCGGAACTACTGAAGTTAAATTTCATGGATAAATAGCAAAATGTCGGACTTTAGAGAAAAAAACTTTTTTTTCCAAAGTCCGTTCCAAAGTTTAACTTCAGTAGTTCCGACCAGAATGACATGTCTATAGATTAAGAATTATCAAGAATTTTTGATTTCAGATAACATCAAGAGCCAAAATCATCGGGGCCACCCACGCGCTTTTTTTCGAGGTGCCAACTTCGATCAATAATAATAATAATAATAAACTATTAAATTTTTTCAAAAAAATTTTTCTTTGTATTTTTAATATGTAAATAAAAACATCCTAAATATCCAAAACGATTCATTTTTATTTTCCTACAAAAAAACGCCCTCCAAAAAAGACATGAAAATCGGCTGAAGTTACCAGACTACTACGTTAAATTGTATTCAGAATCAAGTAAATCTCACGCTCCCAAGTTAAAGGATCGAAAAATGATGTAAATTGAAACTCCCATACTCCTTCCTGGTCATTTTTGCACATAAAAAAAGCTTCCTCAACGAGGAAGTCAAAAATAAAAAGGCGTCTTTGCTTCAGAGAGGAAAAATTTGTAAATGCGCAAGAATGATAAAGAAGCAATACGCAAGTTCCATTTTGCTCAATGTGTCTTTTTCATTCTCCTAATTTCCGTAGGCTCAACGCGAAGCGAGGAGGATTCGCGACGAACAAGATAGAAAACGAGCGCGAGAGCTCGAACGAACGAGACTGTCAAACGATATGGCTAATATGTTTTATCGTAAATATCTCTTGCGCCGTTACATAATGGAACCGCTGTTAATGCTGCTCGAGTTGAAGCATAATTACGTAAAAATTGCGACCAATCATTGCAATCGTGTGTTATTGAAAAAAATACTGGTGGCATGGCGAACGGAAACGAACGATCAAAATGACGTTAAGCTAGAATTGTCAATGACAGTATGGCGAAGAAATCTAATGTGGTGCACATTTGGAAATTGGCTCGAGGCGACGAAACGCGAGAGGAAAAAGGGTCAGGTGGCGATAGATTTTTATGAATTGAGACTTCAGGAACGATGTTTGAAAGTTTGGTGCAAACGAACGATTGAATCGAGGATCAGAGAATTGGAGAACGACGAATTGGCTAATTTGCATACGGAGAAGAGGCTGAAATTGGGATGTTTCAGGAATTGGCGAAAATATCTGGAAATTGCGGAGGACGTTAGAGAGAGCGATCGAAGAAGGGACATGTGGAGAGAATTGGTGCAGCGCGTTGTGCCGGATTTTGATCCCAAGCACAGAGGCGTTATAATTGACGATTGAGAGTGGGAGAGCGTAAAATAAGATAAAACGGAAAATCGAATGATCAAAGAATCTCGATGGACGATCTAGAAATTCTTTTTTAATATTTACAACATCTCATAATCCTCGTACGCTATTAAGAATATTTTGTTCCATCCTCGGGTGTACAGTATAATCACGAATTGTTTTTTATTTTTTTCTTGTTTGCTTTTCATCATTTTGCCTCAACGAAGTGAACATATTCGAGAATTACGTAAAGTTAGTCTAAGCTTCGGTGTTGTCATAACACTAATAATAATAACATTATAATCACGTTATAGTCGTCGTCGTATTGCGCACGAACTTATTAACTTTACACTTAGTATGGCCGTATTTATTTTCTTTTTTTTTTATCACAGTTGCAATAAATATGCCTTGTGCAGAAGAAGGAAAAGTGCAAACGATTCGTCTAGTAGGATCACAGGGTTATTTTTTGTTTTTTGAGGTCTTTTTTCCCCTCCGACATTCTGAATATTTCGTGAAACATTCAGGAATTTGAATTCGTCACTAATAGTCAGAAATAAAATAAAATACTGTGCTAATTGAGCAAGTAAAATGAGCACGACATTCGAGGTGGTAGCTCGAAAAAATAAAATAAAATAAAATAAAATAAAAAGAACATTTTAGATCTCAATCTACCGAATAGAAAATACAAACGAGTCATTCTAAAATAGAATATTTGAAAAAATTTTGGCCTCAATCGTTCGTAATCTCGCTCGTTTTGCGAGTTTGGTTTTTCAGTTCGACCGTCATCTAAAAGTAAATCTCCTCTCCGCCCTTTCTGTTACGAATATCTACATTAAGTTTGGTATTTTTCTTTTTTTTGTTTTTTTTCGCATTTCTTGTCCTTATGTCTTGCAACAAAATAATTGCGAGACACTTTTTAGCATCCCAAAGGTGTATTGGCTCCCCGTCGAGGATACGCGTCTCTCGTTCGCTGTAGTTCCCAGATAAAGTAGCCAAAAATGATAGACGAAGTAACACAGCACGACTAGGCCAATGAAGAGACTGTAGACAGCAGAGACGAAACAGAGAGCAAGGCTGAAACATTTACAACTGACAATCACGATTTGTTCTGTGGCTACAAACGACGCAGAGATTAATTTTATCTGACATTTTTTTTAATCATAGAGTAAGCTATGTTTTCGCGGATTTTTCTTTCGATGGTCTACTGATGTTTAGGGTGTACAGACACAATCGTACGAAAGAGTGAAACTCAATGGCAAATCTGAAAAAAAGTCGTGAATTTTTGTGTTTCCATAGATGAACTCTTGCAAGCAAAGTTTACTGAGTTATTCACTGACCAGTTCGAGCAATACAGTTTTCCCAATTTTTTAGAAATGTGCGGCCGTATTTAAAACCAGGTTTAAGTACAGTGCATTAAATTTTTCATTAAACTTGTGATCATTCGACGACAAAAACTTTCTAACTACTTTGTACAGGAGAAAAACAATGTGCGCTTTTTAGTCGCACATTTTTCTTTTCTTGTAGCATCATCTCAGGGGACAACTCTCTCAGATGGCCTTTACCCAACAACGATGATTTTCTGAGTTGAAGTTTTCTCAAGAGATTAGTATACAGTTTCTCATTCCAGTTGGATATTAGTATTGGTTTAGCTCAACTCAGAGCCACGGTTCATGGGTTACTTTATCCAGACCATGCAATTGTCCAGAAACTCCTCGAGTCGGACATTAGTATTAACAACATCATAATACATATTAAAATTGCCTGAGCACCGATCCGCACATTTATAAAATCTTACTTCGATATTTGCAGCAAATGATATTCTCAGTGTTCAAATAAAAACGGAGTAAACTCAAAACCGTATGGACAACTGTTCTCTACGTACTCTAGCTGATGATAGACGTCGCTGCAATTGTCCGGCAGTAGTATAGTACCGATAAGTATAAAAGGATGACAAACGCTGGTCATAGTCAAATTGGAACCATAGATAAATGCGATAGCGGACGAGAACAAGCAGCCCAGATACCATCTGAGATTGCTGGATCCTATGCAGCAATCGAGCCTGTAAGATAACGAGCAGAAATTTCTCAGAAACGACTTTTGGAAATGCAGCCAAACGGGCTTCGGCAATGATAGTGAAAAATCTACCATTTGCAGTGATACTCTCTGCCGAGAATGCACGTCTGACAAGTACGACAGTGATACGCCCTTGGCGGCGCTCGTCTTCTGCAAATTGTGCATAATTCGCCGCTTCCTTTGCCCAATTCCAAACCCTGCGCAGTTGTACCCTCCTGTGCTACGCAGTCAGCCGCTACTCTTGTCTTGTAGCCGCAGTACATACCGCCAACGACGCTAGCAATGAAAACGAAATTTTCCTCCGGCAATATTTCCAACAGCGGTACGACACTCATTTCGAACATGAAGCCGAGCATAACGACACTCGTTATCGTCCACATTTGAAAGAATTTCGAACGCGGCAAGAATCTCAAGAAATTATGATGAAGATGATAAACGAGCACGGGTGTCAATAAAAATACGAGGAGCGTTAGATAAATAGCTTGTGCGGCTATTACAGTGAGTAACGGAACCGCTAATAGCGGTATCATCGCGTCTACCGAACATTTCTTAGCTCCGCCACGCCAACTACATGGATTACGCACTCTTTCCCATATGGTCATTGTTGTTTTTTTGGTTGGTTCGTTTTGTCGAAATTTCCTCCAACACGATTTTTAGCTCGCACAGCGTAAAAACAATGAGACAATCATGAGACCAGGTGATAACTGATACTGTCAAAGTTAAAGAGCACTAATGGAGGTTAGGAACTGATTTTTTAATCTATTTTCTCATGCGACGCCACATAACGCCCTACCGGCGCGTACGGCAGCGTACGGCGCTATTGAAACGCCATATTGGAAAACTAAGATGGCGGGCCTTCGAACTGGTGTACTCTAGTGGGGAGTTTGAGAAAGGAGGGGTTATCGGGAGCGTGAAACGCTTGTTGATTTTCAAAAAAAAATCTTGTGTTTACGAGTTTTGTGCACTTACGTGACCCAGGATAGATTAAAGCATCGAAGATTTTTTTATTAGTTGATTTACGATCAGCGAATAACAGCCTCGTAATTCGCGCGACAATGTTGACGGGCGCTCGGACACACTCTGTTATTTTTAAATTATAAATGACAGATTATGTTTCTTGCGGACGCCACGAGAGGCGCGACTTTCTATCTCTCTTCCTTTCTCTTTCTCTCTCTCTCTCTTTTTGTGTGTATCTCTTGTCAATGGAGTCCAGTGTTCTCGCTAAATAACGAGTGACATACAAAATCGTGCGCTCAAAGGAAGAAAAATAAACAGAAATTTTATGGTTGATTGTTTAAACAGTGCACTTTCTAATTTGGATGAACGGTGAGAAAACATATTCGATCGAAAATAATGCAAAGTTGCGAGCGTCGGGAGGCGTCTAGTTTACGGGGGGCTCGACCATGTATATAGAGGTCAGTCAATAAAAATTCTGAAGATTACAAGGACCGACGAATTGGCGGGAGAGCGCTGCGTGAGTTGAAAGTTGGATTTGCACGTGACGAAAGTGAAAATAAAAACAAAATATAGTTTAACCATCCTCCCCCTCGACACTTAAAAATTATCGTCGATACCGAAGGACGCGCTCGACCTCTATAAGCTGATTCATAAGTTTACAGTAATAAGTTACGTACATTGTACGAATTTTACGAACTTTTATGATATATATGTATTAGGGCGATTTTTTTTTCTCAAAATTCTATAACTCAGCTGCATTTTATGCTATCATATTGTTCTTGGTTTCGATCTACTCGGAATAAAACAATCTAGAAAAGTGCCTATTGCGGCGAAAGTGTAAATTGTACTGGTGAGTTGGTACCGGTCACTGAAGTTGATTTTTACCCAAAATTCTCGTTTTTTTGCTGTTATCTCCGAAACAATTAACTTTACGAGAAAAATGTAAATGAAAAATTTGTTGGAAATTTAATTTCCTACAAAAAAAGGTCCTTTCGACCCAATTGCTTAGATTAATATTTCTTGAGATATTGAACTTTAACTTATGAGTAGTATAACATTTTTACGGTTTATTCTTGAAAAAATTAAATACAAATTTTATACTACTCATAAATTAAAGTTCAATATCTCAAGAAATATTAATGTAAGCAATTGGTTCGATAGGACCTTTTCTGTAGGAAATTAAATTTCCAACAAATTTATCGTTTACATTTTTTTTTAAAGTTAATTGTTTCGGAGATAACAACAAAAAAACGAGAATTTTGGGTATAAATCAACTTCAGTGACCCGTACCAACTCACCAGTACAATTTACACTTTCGCCGCAATAGGCACTTTTCTGGATTGTTTTATTCTGAGTAAATCGATACCAAGAACAATATGATAGCATAAAATGCGGCTGAGTTATAGAATTTTGAAAAAAATAAATTCGATTTGGGTGTATTTCAGATGGAAAATCTTTTCACGCTAAAGGAAGGTACTTAGAATTAATATTAAGGGCTGTAACTTTCAGGGAATTTGTTTTTCGATATATCCAACAAAATTTCAGGTGAGGACTGAGAAAAAAAAAATAGTCGATAAAAAAAATCGCCCTAATATGTATATATGTTAATCTTATAGTTAACACGCTAGGATATCGTGATCCATTTAGTATGCGCGACAATTTGTTTGAATTTCATTTGTTGTATCTCTATATGAATTAAACTAGGAATGTGACAAACAATTGGGTAAAATCAACTAAATATTATAGTTGCCGGCGGATAAAATTTATAATCGATTGAAGGAAATATATACTGATAAAATTGTCTACAGGCCATATGGTCAAATAAGGGGACAACGATAATTTACGTTTGATCCAATTATGTTAAATGTTTCACTGACCCTTTGTATAGTTCAAATAGCTAAATTATTGGTCGTATAACTAAAAAACCAGCTCAAAGCTAGATCAAACTTGCCAGTTAGAAATCCAATAGCGATTATTATGTGCTGATAGTTCATTGGTATGGAAAGTTTTGGCCCAATAGAACGAACATTTTTTTAAATGTTCAAAATCTTCTGAAGAAAAAAGAAAAATATCAATTGCCATTAAAATTGTAATGAACAGAGAGCGATTATTGATTTACTTGTGTGCCAAGTTTCTGCCGGAAAACTCGAACCAATTCGCAATTACAGCAGTTTGTATTTTGCACCTCTATCACACACGTAAAGTAATTATAGGTTTGTCCCAAAATCTGACAACGTGATACTCTACGTAACATAAGCCTTTATCTATTTACGTGAAATTGTGAAGCTTCTTAAAGTGGTCACGTGTAACTTCAAACCGAAATGGATGGGATTTGAATGAAAAGCAATTCTATAATTATTATTAATTGTCTAATTATTCGAAATCATGCCTAATTACACGAAATAACGTTACAATTTCGATTTGTTCACATTACGTCCAAGTATCTTCTGTCGTAAAACCCTTCTAAACGTCTTAATTAAAAAATCGTCGTTCCTTGCTCCAAAATAATTTTATCCCAAACTCTAACAACGTGATATTCTACGTAACATAAGCCTTTATCTATTTACATGAAATTGTGAAGCTTCTTAAAGTGGTCACGTGTAACTTCAAACCGAGATGAATGAGATTCGAATGAAAAGCAATTCTATAATTATTATTAATTGTCTAATTATTCGAAATCATGCCTATTTACACGAAATAACGTTACAATTTCAATTTGTTCACATTACGTACAAGTATCTTCTGTCGTAAAACCCTTCTAAATGTCTTCTCATTCGAAAATCATCGTTCCTTGCTCCAAAATAATTTTATCCCAAACTCTGACAACGTGATATTCTACGTAACATAAGCCTTTATCTATTTACATGAAATTGTGAAGCTTCTTAAAGTGGTCACGTGTAACTTCAAACCGAGATGAATGAGATTCGAATGAAAAGCAATGCTATAATTATTATTAATTGTCTAATTATTCGAAATCATGCCTATTTACACGAAATAACGTTACAATTTCAATTTGTTCACATTACGTACAAGTATCTTCTGTCGTAAAACCCTTCTAAATGTCTTCTCATTCGAAAATCATCGTTCCTTGCTCCAAAATAATTTTATCCCAAAATCTGACAACGTGATATTCTACGGAACATAAGCTTTTATCTATTTAGGTGAAATTGTGAAGCTTCTTAAAGTGGTCACGTGTAACTTCAAACCGAGATGAATGAGATTCGAATGAAAAGCAATTCTATAATTATTATTAATTGTCTAATTATTCGAAATCATGCCTATTTACACGAAATAACGTTACAATTTCAATTTGTTCACATTACGTACAAGTATCTTCTGTCGTAAAACCCTTCTAAATGTCTTCTCATTCGAAAATCATCGTTCCTTGCTCCAAAATAATTTTATCCCAAACTCTGACAACGTGATATTCTACGTAACATAAGCCTTTATCTATTTACATGAAATTGTGAAGCTTCTTAAAGTGGTCACGTGTAACTTCAAACCGAGATGAATGAGATTCGAATGAAGAGCAATGCTATAATTATTATTAATTGTCTAATTATTCGAAATCATGCCTATTTACACGAAATAACGTTACAATTTCAATTTGTTCACATTACGTACAAGCATCTTCTGTCGTAAAACCCTTCTAAATGTCTTCTCATTCGAAAATCATCGTTCCTTGCTCCAAAATAATTTTATCCCAAAATCTGACAACGTGATATTCTACGGAACATAAGCTTTTATCTATTTAGGTGAAATTGTGATGCTTCTTAAAGTGGTCACGTGTAACTTCAAACCGAAATGGATGGGATTTGAATGAAAAGCAATTCTATAATTATTATTAATTGTCTAATTATTCGAAATCATGCCTAATTACACGAAATAACGTTACAATTTCGATTTGTTCACATTACGTCCAAGTATCTTCTGTCGTAAAACCCTTCTAAACGTCTTAATTAAAAAATCGTCGTTCCTTGCTCCAAAATAATTTTATCCCAAACTCTAACAACGTGATATTCTACGTAACATAAGCCTTTATCTATTTACATGAAATTGTGAAGCTTCTTAAAGTGGTCACGTGTAACTTCAAACCGAGATGAATGAGATTCGAATGAAAAGCAATTCTATAATTATTATTAATTGTCTAATTATTCGAAATCATGCCTATTTACACGAAATAACGTTACAATTTCAATTTGTTCACATTACGTACAAGTATCTTCTGTCGTAAAACCCTTCTAAATGTCTTCTCATTCGAAAATCATCGTTCCTTGCTCCAAAATAATTTTATCCCAAACTCTGACAACGTGATATTCTACGTAACATAAGCCTTTATCTATTTACATGAAATTGTGAAGCTTCTTAAAGTGGTCACGTGTAACTTCAAACCGAGATGAATGAGATTCGAATGAAAAGCAATGCTATAATTATTATTAATTGTCTAATTATTCGAAATCATGCCTATTTACACGAAATAACGTTACAATTTCAATTTGTTCACATTACGTACAAGTATCTTCTGTCGTAAAACCCTTCTAAATGTCTTCTCATTCGAAAATCATCGTTCCTTGCTCCAAAATAATTTTATCCCAAAATCTGACAACGTGATATTCTACGGAACATAAGCTTTTATCTATTTAGGTGAAATTGTGAAGCTTCTTAAAGTGGTCACGTGTAACTTCAAACCGAGATGAATGAGATTCGAATGAAAAGCAATTCTATAATTATTATTAATTGTCTAATTATTCGAAATCATGCCTATTTACACGAAATAACGTTACAATTTCAATTTGTTCACATTACGTACAAGTATCTTCTGTCGTAAAACCCTTCTAAATGTCTTCTCATTCGAAAATCATCGTTCCTTGCTCCAAAATAATTTTATCCCAAACTCTGACAACGTGATATTCTACGTAACATAAGCCTTTATCTATTTACATGAAATTGTGAAGCTTCTTAAAGTGGTCACGTGTAACTTCAAACCGAGATGAATGAGATTCGAATGAAGAGCAATGCTATAATTATTATTAATTGTCTAATTATTCGAAATCATGCCTATTTACACGAAATAACGTTACAATTTCAATTTGTTCACATTACGTACAAGCATCTTCTGTCGTAAAACCCTTCTAAATGTCTTCTCATTCGAAAATCATCGTTCCTTGCTCCAAAATAATTTTATCCCAAAATCTGACAACGTGATATTCTACGGAACATAAGCTTTTATCTATTTAGGTGAAATTGTGATGCTTCTTAAAGTGGTCACGTGTAACTTCAAACCGAGATGAATGGGATTCGAATGAAAAGCAATTCTATAATTATTATTAATTGTCTAATTATTCGAAATCATGCCTATTTACACGAAATAACGTTACAATTTCAATTTGTTCACATTACGTACAAGTATCTTCTGTCGTAAAACCCTTCTAAATGTCTTCTCATTCGAAAATCATCGTTCCTTGCTCCAAAATAATTTTATCCCAAACTCTGACAACGTGATATTCTACGTAACATAAGCCTTTATCTATTTACATGAAATTGTGAAGCTTCTTAAAGTGGTCACGTGTAACTTCAAACCGAGATGAATGAGATTCGAATGAAAAGCAATGCTATAATTATAATTAATTGTCTAATTATTCGAAATCATGCCTAATTACACGAAATAACGTTACAATTTCAATTTGTTCACATTACGTACAAGTATTTTCTGTCGTAAAACCCTCCTAAATGTCTTTTCATTCGAAAATCGTCGTTCCTTGCTCGAAAATAATTTTATCACAAAATCTGACAACGTGATATTCTACGTAACATAAGCTTTTATCTATTTAGGTGAAATTGTGAAGCTTCTTAAAGTGGTCACGTGTGACTTCAAACCGAGATGAATGGGATTCGAATGAAAAGCAATTCTATAATTATTATTAATTGTCTAATTATTCGAAATCATGCCTAATTACACGAAATAACGTTACAATTTCAATTTGTTCACATTACGTACAAGTATCTTCTGTCGTAAAACCCTTCTAAATGTCTTCTCATTCGAAAATCATCGTTCCTTGCTCCAAAATAATTTTATCCCAAACTCTGACAACGTGATATTCTACGGAACATAAGCTTTTATCTATTTAGGTGAAATTGTGATGCTTCTTAAAGTGGTCACGTGTAACTTCAAACCGAGATGAATGGGATTCGAATGAAAAGCAATTCTATAATTATTATTAATTGTCTAATTATTCGAAATCATGCCTATTTACACGAAATAACGTTACAATTTCAATTTGTTCACATTACGTACAAGTATCTTCTGTCGTAAAACCCTTCTAAATGTCTTCTCATTCGAAAATCATCGTTCCTTGCTCCAAAATAATTTTATCCCAAAATCTGACAACGTGATATTCTACGGAACATAAGCTTTTATCTATTTAGGTGAAATTGTGATGCTTCTTAAAGTGGTCACGTGTAACTTCAAACCGAGATGAATGGGATTCGAATGAAAAGCAATTCTATAATTATTATTAATTGTCTAATTATTCGAAATCATGCCTATTTACACGAAATAACGTTACAATTTCAATTTGTTCACATTACGTACAAGTATTTTCTGTCGTAAAACCCTCCTAAATGTCTTTTCATTCGAAAATCGTCGTTCCTTGCTCGAAAATAATTTTATCACAAAATCTGACAACGTGATATTCTACGTAACATAAGCTTTTATCTATTTAGGTGAAATTGTGAAGCTTCTTAAAGTGGTCACGTGTAACTTCAAACCGAGATGAATGGGATTCGAATGAAAAGCAATTCTATAATTATTATTAATTGTCTAATTATTCGAAATCATGCCTAATTACACGAAATAACGTTACAATTTCAATTTGTTCACATTACGTACAAGTATCTTCTGTCGTAAAACCCTTCTAAACGTCTTAATTAAAAAATCGTCGTTCCTTGCTCCAAAATAATTTTATCCCAAAATCTGACAACGTGATATTCTACGTAACATAAGCTTTTATCAATTTAGGTGAAATTGTGAAGCTTCTTAAAGTGGTCACGTGTAACTTCAAACCGAGATGAATGGGATTCGAATAAAAAGCAATTCTATAATTATTATTAATTGTCTAATTATTCGAAATCATGCCTAATTACGCGAAATAACGTTACAATTTCAATTTGTTCACATTACGTACAAGTATCTTCTATCGTAAAACCCTTCTAAACGTCTTAATTAAAAAATCGTCGTTCCTTGCTCTAAAATAATTTTATCCCAAACTCTGACAACGTGATATTCTACGTAACATAAGCCTTTATCTATTTACATGAAATTGTGAAGCTTCTTAAAGTGGTCACGTGTAACTTCAAACCGAGATGAATGGGATTCGAATGAAAAGCAATTCTATAATTATTATTAATTGTCTAATTATTCGAAATCATGCCTAATTACGCGAAATAACGTTACAATTTGAATTTGTTCACACTACGTACAAGTATCTTCTGTCGTAAAACCCTTCTAAATGTCTTCTCATTCGAAAATCTTCGTTCCTTGTCCCAAAATAATGTTATCTATAAAACGAATGCAAATGTACTTTGTGTCATCGATTGTTACTTCTACCTTACTGAGCTAAACAAGAATAAGTCACATTGATAGCGTTATTGGTTTTTTTTTTTTTTTAATATATATTTTAATTCGGACTTTGACGAATCGTCGACTTATTTCGCGAAGGCGATTCGACAACCAATTATAATTCTCATCGAGGAAAACTTGGTTTGAGATACGAGGGCATAACGAGGCAAGCATGAACACAATAAAGGAGGGTGTGTGGAAAGAGAAAGAGAGAGAGAGAGAGAATGAGAGAATGGTTATCGTGGGACCCCGTTGGAAAGATTGATCGACAATGTTATAATAAGCTCGGGGGGCAAACTGTCTCGAAGTGTTTTGCACGTGTTCGTTGGAGAGGTTTTATCGTTGTTTGTCAGTTTTCCTCGAGCATTGACGACCACGAGGATTCGAGTAAGAGGCTAAGGTATTAAAATTAAAAAAAAACGAGTCTTCCTTTACACGTTATTACGTTTAACGTGAGATTGAACTGTTAATTTGACCAGAAGGATGTTTTAGAGTTTCATTCAAAACTTCAATATGTTTTCGCAGAGACCGTTCAAAGTTTAAAGGTCATTGACCAGATACATATAAAGGTTTGTCAATTTTTTCAAAATTACTAATCTAAAAATCGAGACTAATTCATTTATTAAAAACGCGTTCACTTAAAAAGATTTCTTATATGAATAAAAAATATTGTATTTGGTAGATAACCTTTTTAAAACGAATTGGACGTGGTTGCTGATTTTCGATTTGACTTTGACGAGCTATCAACAACACTCCAAGCGTATGTTTTAACGAGAATTCAGAGTTTATTCTTTTTTTTTTTCGCGATCGTTCCATTAAGATTTCTTTGTCAAATGTATCGCGACGAAAGTTTTTTTTCTTTCAAAAAGCATCAACTCTGTAACCGAGGAATATCTAATCGCTAAGTGCACGACGGTGATATTTAAAACGTTAATAAAACTCTCCTGTAACAAACTATCTCAGATTTTTGATCATTGGCATTGAATTGTCATGAAGTTCGATGAAGAGCCCCAGGATTAAACGATACATTTTTTATTTCTAACATATCTTTCAGACTCATCACTCGAGACAACTGCAAAAAGCAATTTGTACATCTCTTTGAAACGGTCTTTGAAACATTTTCAAAAAAAAGCAAATGAAGTACTTCGCCATACTTTTTGAGACAATTGTGCATTGGCTAAGTAACATTTTGTCCCGATCGGTTGTGTCGTTTCTGCCGAAAGCAACGATCGCGTTTTCGAACTGGTCAGAGGGTGATCTTAAAAACAAATCAGATACGTATGGATGACCAATTTTTGGGTACACTATTGAGAAATTTCCACTCAGTATGAGCTGCGTGCTTGTACGCACGTAAACGTACTGTGAAACTTCGACCTAACCGATGATCCTATGATAAAAGCTTTGAAATTTCAAAGTACCCTTGGTGAAAGGTGGCTTTTGAAATTGGAGCAGAATTTTTCTTCCTGTCCCTCCCGTGGATGTTTCACATGACGATTAAAACGAGAATGTTAAACATATTTTGTCGCACGGGTTACTAAACAGAAAAAAAAATGGGAGAAAAAAAAGGAAAGAAGTGGTCTGTCCTAGAGAAATAATTTACTATCTATATCGCAGCGAGACCTCGTATGACCCTAGGCCACAAGATGTTGCTTAATCATTTCGCGATAACGCAACATTATTTAACGGAATCTCTTACATACTTAGTCGCGGGTCGAGTAATTTGACGAATATAAAAAGAATAAAAAGGTCACGAAGTTTGACGTGAGATCACAGTGTTGTCGTTATAATGGACGTGCCCCCGCGCGGGTATGTCTAGCGATAAGATAATCGCGATTATCATTAATTCCTGGATATTTAGAATCCGATATCGTGCTCCGAAATTCGTGAGGTAGAAAGAAAATGTCGTTTTTTTTTGCGCTTAAATTCAAATATACATTTCCATTGTATTCGGAGGACTGTTGCATTTGATTAAAATACACACCTGCAACGTGAAACTAGCACGACGAGACATTTTATTTCGGACTTGGCAGAGTCGTACGTTCGAACAAGTTGGCTATCATTAGAATAAGGAAAATCGTTCGAAAATAGCAATATTTCAAATAACCTGTCGTTAATAAATCCAAACAACAACGACAATTTCAAATCATTACTTCGTAATTCTCTCGTGATAATCTAAATATTATTTTTGAATATGCAATGGCTTGAGCGAAATAAAGCTAATCTTTTTTTTTTTTTGACTATGGCGCCTAGAAAACTCGATAACTCGCGTTTTATCGTTGGATCTGAATGAAATTCTTATCGTTTATCATTCAACATCGCATTTAGCCAAAGATATCAACTACGTGAAACGGTATAATAACAAGCATGTCTCTTTCTCTTTTTTTCCTCCCTCGTGAATCATCGCAGCAAGTCACACGTCTATAAAGTTAACACAATCAAATGAGCACAGTCGATTTTAATTAACATCGCAACTCACTACTCTTTTTGTGATAATTTATTCGTGTAATCGGGATTTTCGTGCTCCCGTCATTTCGTTAATATCGAGGGCTCTGTCAATTTTGAAAAAAACATTAGCTAAGCCACATGAAACAAACTAATGTTGTTTTTTTTTTCGCCAAGCACAGGAATTTTGGGGTGTAGTTTTTTATGATTGGGGCAGTTTTTGGTAAATAGGGGTGAAACAATAAAGTTATTCATAGAATATCTTAAAAGCACGTAATTTATATAGTCGCAATCATGCGATTGAAATGAAATGGTGCTGTTTATTTCCAATTGTTTTCTCTTAAGTCAGAGAGTGATAAGGGTGGTTTTTGGCTCAAGGGATGGCTTAATAAATTTCCCCGCTTGCATATTTTCAAAGCACAAAATGAGCATAAAATTCTTGTGCTTTTGAAAAAAAAAAATCCCCAATTATTTCTTGTGGTTGTATTAGCTTTTGTGACAGTTATCGATTTTAGCACAAAAAACAGCACTAAAATTAGTGAAAAAATAAATTAGCAACCGAAAGTGTACTAAATTTCCATGTGGTAGGGTGTAGCATGTTCCCCAAATTCATCGTTCCCAAAAAAGTTCCCAAAGATTGAAGAATCGACCCGCATTTGACGATGAATTTGGGAGACATGCTACCTTACCTTCCATGTTAATTAAAATCGGTCGTCCTCATTTGGGTGTGTTGACTTTATTGACATTAGCGAGTCTCTAACTTCAGGTCGCCATTTTAGTCGCTCAAGACGATGTCGAAAGGCTAACCTCAAGAATTTTTCCGACCAAATCATTCTCAAAGTTGGTTAACATTTTGAGAAAAAGCAAATCATTAGGTTCTGCGTCAATTAATTCTGCTGAACCTAATGATTCACTTTTGTCCTAAAAATAAACCAGCTCTGAGAATATGATCGGAAATTTTCAAATTTCTCTCGCACCGATGTTTCACGTGCCACAATTGTCTATCGTAGTTGTAAAAATGTATGATTCTGAAGCAAACGCATTTCCGAATGTAGCTAATTCAAAATCGAGCAGAACTGACTAAATTTATAATCTTTTCTCTTACAATAAGTCTACTCAAGACGTTTTGAAAAGACCCGTCAAAACCCAAAATCGATGAAACAGGAGCCAATTTGTCATAACTTGGCTCATAATTTGAAATTTCGACATTTTCAAGTTTCCGAAAAGGTGGGCAAAAAATGAAATTTTATTTTTATTTTTTTATTCAATGTTTCGATACCCGATTCGATCGGAAATTTCCCGTTGATTACGAATAACATCGAGTTTTTGTCGAAAACTCAAAAAATCAATAGGAAAAACGCGAAAATCGAAAAAAATCACTTTTTTGACGATTATCAATGAAATTTCGAGTTTCTCAAAGAACGGACTACTGAATTAGTAATGAGCGAGTCAAAATACATCAATATAGCGTCCTAAAAGAGAATTTAAAAGTTCAACATTTTTTTGTATTTCGGCCAAACAGAAGGGGCTCGACTAAAATCGCTGTAACTTCGCTTCCCGATGGAGTTGAAACCCCACTCTGTGTTCATTCTTTTCGTAACCGTTCAACCTTTAAAATGCCGCTTCGTTTATTGAGCTACGATTTTTTTTTCGATTTTTCATAGATTTTCAAAGTTGGACTATCGATTTTTGCGAATTTTTCCATACAAACTGTTTTCTTGCACAAATACAAAAATACGTGAACTTTAATTTTATTTCCGCTATAAAACAGCATAATTTTCATTGCAATTGATTCGCAAGCTTTCAATGTAGGGTGCAAGAAGTAGATGTTCAAGGGTGTTTCAAACCCTTAAAATATATTTTTTTTCATTATCCGGTGGGTTCTTCATTCTTCGCGTAAGGAACATTTTAATTTTTGTTTCATCAAAATCGATGCACTGCTTGTATGTGAAACTGCAAAATCGCCCCTTGACCTGTGAAAATTTATGGGGGGGCTTCACCCCTTGAAACCGTTTTACCGCCGATAAAAAAAAATACGTGTCGCTTAGTTTTTAATGCTCTATAACATACATGAGTTTCAACAAAATCGGAGGAGGACACCTCGGGTACTTTCCTTGTTAGTATTGAATTTTACTATTATCTGACGTGTCAGTTGATAATAAATTCCAATTCGGTCAATCTGTGACCCAAAATTCTTGGGCACACGGACGTATTTATGATAGGTAAAGTGAAACACCATTTCTGAAGATCGGTCGATGTGGTTCAATAGCCGATGAGAGATCAGCTATTGAACAATCCATACCGAGTGCATATAATCCCCTGTTTTTCCTATCTCGGTAAATTCAAACGCAAATAGGGGAGTGATTACCATACCGAACGTTATTCTTTTGAACAAAGTGGATACTTTATGCGGTCGAGAAAATTTGGTAAAACGGCGGTAATTTTCCCGAGAATTCACTCACTGATTCACTGATGAGAATTCACTGATGAGAATTCACTTACACTCAAAAATAGATATTTCTCGAAAAGCGTCAAAGAACACTTCGGTATTTTTTTAATAGAAAAATATTTCAAGATTTTTAAGTGACGCTTCCCTTCGTTTATATATTTTTTTAATTATATCAAAAGGCGGCGCCATGCTTGAATGTAAAAAATAAACATCTGTTTAATTTCCCGTAAAAACAAAAATCATATCGAAAATCCCAAACGAGACATTGTTCAAAGTGCTTTTGTGGTCTTAAAAAAAATATCAGCAACCAAAAAACTGTAGAAGTTCTTTCTTCTAAATTATAATTAGTTTTGTCTATGAAAAATGCATCGACAATTTTTTGTATTCGGGTCTAAATATTCGTGTACACGATTAATTTTTCGAATATTCGATTTTTCAAAATATTCATTTGGAGAATGTCATTAAAAAAAATATGGTTCAGCTACGCAATGTGTTTTCAATCCATTTTTTCCAACTCTAGTTAAATTTACGTGAAAAAAATGGTTCCATCGTCATGGCATCTGCGACTAAGTAGTTTCCGGTGTAGCAATTATTTACCATTAATTCTCGTCAAAGTCGCCTTCATTTGTACAATTTACATCTCGTAAACTACTGCTGCAATTACTATAGGCTCTTTTTTTGCATAAAATACAAGTGTACAGCGTTGTTAAAAAAAATTGATTATAACAATTTTCGACAACGTTCTCCCGCTCTATAATTCATAAAAATAAATGTATAAATAAGGGACAAACTAAGAACGAAAATCAAAAGCAAAGATACTACAACGTGCGATTCGTCACGTGCGATTGACGTAAATGGCCAGGGGAGGGAGGAAGTCATATATATTTGAACGTAGATTACTATCCCCCCGGTGGTAAAATTCGTCGCCCTAATTCAGTGACTGTGAAACATGCCTCGAGGTGAGAGGCTTTCTTCGAGAAACGTGTAACTAAGCTGTATATTACTTTAGCAACGAGCGGTACCAGCGCCAACGGGGCTTTTACTTTTAAATCATAAAATCGAATCTGCTGACGTTCAATTTCGCTCTTATTTCGCATACAGCTGCGTCCCGACGACGGCAATGCGATATGAAATCTCACGATCGTTCGCCGTATACCGTTAATACCGAAGAGAGGAAACTCGAAAGAAAGATAATCACAGTACTGGTCCCATTGGAAGTGCGGTACAGTGAGTTGGACACTCGCTGATTAACGACGTGTACACGCGGGTTTATATTTATTTCTCGTTACGTACCAGTCGATCGTTAATCGTTTCGAACGATTTATCGTCTCGTCAATTATTTATTGTGATATTATTATTTTTTTTACGTTCAATCGACTAACGTGTTGAGTTGAAAAAAAAAACAATGATTTTACCGTTGAAATAAAATTGTTCGCGTGAAGAAATAAAACATTCGTGAAAAACAGATCATAACGTTAAAAAAAAAAAAAAAAAATCTAATTAATCGTTAAAGTCACAGAAGTGGGTCCTAAAAAACGAAAATCTTAATTCGTAAGTGTATCTGTACGTTCGTGTGAAATGGAGAAAAGAAAAATAAGTTGGCTAGATTGTATAATGATAGTGTGGTACAGCAGTGGCCAAAATCTCTTTTTCACACACGTCCTCTCGTACTTATCGTCGTATACATATATGTATCATGAGACGGGGGAGCGTCTCCTATATGTTGTACATCAATTTATCAGTTAACTCTTGGAAATCGTCAACAAATGAGACACATATATATATGTGTTATATTTGACGATATAATGTTGTGCTTTATAGTTACTCGGCGTTTGGATCAATTTTTTCGCCTTAACAAGAACGAATGATAATTCAGAATTCGTTCACGTCACATGCTCCTCCCTCGAGATAAGAAAACTGTCCACTGCATCGACATTACAGTATATATATGTTTTAATATATATATATGTATATATTAAAATATATTCTGTGAACTGAAGTGTTACATGTCGCGATTTTTTTTCTTCTAAAATAAGAAAAACACCCAATCGTATAGCGAACAATTTTTTATCATCACAAATCTAAATGACCAATGAAAATTTCCTTTTAAGAACGAACAGGGTTTAACTACAAAGATTTCAAAAAAAAAATCAACTTTTCCAATATGTACTTTTATTGTTTAGAGATTTTATATTAGGATTTGAAAAATTTCAGTGCCACCAAAAGATATTTCCTCGTGATCATTCATCTATTCACGTGAATATTTTATGATTTTTTGATAATAAAAAAATTTAACCGAAGAAATTTGAAGAATTCACCTATGCAATTAACTACTTTCAATAGTTTGTTTATATTTACAAAGATCGCAGACATTCATGAAACTATAAAAAATTGTTTTTGAACGATTGCACGGCAAAAAAAATTTTTCCGATCATTGACACATTTTCGCTATTATTTTAATAATCCAGTTACGCGCATCTTGAACGAATTTCTTTTCTCATTAATTTCGATCTTAAGCACCGATATTCAATTGTTCAACGCCTATAAATACTACGGACCTTCTGTCAAAGAAAAATTCGGCGATCTAACCGAAAAAATGAAGGAAAAAAAACGTCAGTTTAATTTCACAATTGATCCTACGCCCAAATCTTTAAAGGAAGACTCTGAATGTATAGAAAGAAAAAAAACAAACAAATAAACAAACAGCAAATTTTCCAAAAATTCATGATAAAACTACAACCCTTCATTTTTTTTTTTGCGAACGTGATCGCCGCTATTGTACGAAAGACCAGACAGGACAAACGACCGGACAATGTAATATTCCAACGCGTCATAAGTCCATCGCAAAACTCGATAAGAGAATTGAAGCGGCGCCGCTACGTCGAGTACCGATGGATCTGACTTTTTTTGTTTTTTTTTTTGAGCCATAAGCGATAGAGCAGTGAGAAAAAGCGAGTATGAGGGAGAAGTTGAGTAAAAGTTTGATAAAGTGTCGCGAGAGAGCTTGAACCTCACCAACACGTATCGGCACTCTTTCCCCTTCGAGTTCTTCACACATACGGTACTATCGAATTTACTCGAGTATACGAGTAATATAATGGAATGAATGTGAGGATTAAAATAAAATAGTATGAAAGAACAATAATACACGCGGGATTCGCGTGTATGTACATGCATATATACTGATGATTAATTCTCGTTGGACATCGTATATTAAAAATACAAATAAAAGTATCGAGCATGATGTTGCGGGGGTGTCTGTGAGTGAAAAAAAAAAATGAGTGGCCTGCAAGTGTGAAAACACACAACTGTAATTTCAAGTGTGTCCAAGTGGGTGTGTCTGAATTTTTATAATTTCGGAGCAACCGTCGCTTTATTATTATTTAGATCGGATTGATAGATTTGAAGATGCACGACGATAGTGTAGTCAACGACGAAGACGTTGACGACACCGACGACGACCATTACTACGTCGGGGAGTTAGTGATCTCCCCGGTTGTGAAGTTTTCAGGCTTCCCGAGGACGTTAACTAGTCGAACCAGTTAACGTCCACGGGGGAGGGGGGGTGGGATAGTTATATAAGAATTATATGTATATATATATGCAAATAAATATATGTAAATGCATATAAGTAACTATATACACAGAACTCGACGTCGCGTTCACAACAGCCTCTATATCTCGGCAGTGAGGGTTTAGTCTCTCCAGGCGTTTCGTTGCATTCGAGAATTCAACACTCTCTCTTACTCTCCCTCGTTCTCTCTAATCTCTCTCCCTTTTCCTTCTGTCTGTTCGATGAGACGAAAAACATTCTGGGCTGTCGCGCTCTCTTAACCGCATCGCGATTTATTTACAGGTGTCAATAAGCACCGAAGGGATTTTGTTCGACGAGAAGTTGCTCTAAAGGAGACAAAAAATTGCGGCTCGAAGGTGTTACACGAACGAGACTCGTGTGAAAAAAAACGGACATTGGGTTGAAGAGGAAGAAGAAGAAAAAAAAACAACAATGTGGCTCTGAAGCTTCGATCTAATTTCACTTGGGCGCTCTCGAGGGCTCTCAAAGGGCAAAGAGCGGCCATCAGCCCGCCAAATAATTATCTAACACGGCGATGTCTTCTTCGGCATCGTCCACCAGGCTCCAAATACTCTGGGACAACTTTATACACGCCGAACCACAGAGTTACGAGGTGAGCGATTTAAGATGACTTTTAAACAACGAGAATTACGATTCGACATGTTATTGGATGTTTTGGAGTATTTATTGTCATTATATGCAAATAATCACTCTAAAATTCGGTATTGTCCAGCAATGGGGTATTTGTGTCACTATAGGTTCAATATATCGATTCAAGATGTTTTTTGGAGTATTTATGCGCTTATAATTACATAAATTCTCCAAAAGTTGCGATTTAAGGTGTTGTTGGATTATTTTAAGCATTTATGTACCTATAACCATGTCAATACTCAGAAAAATGTCAATATATCTTGCATTCCGATTTTTGGAGTATTTCTGTGGGCACAGGAATATTAAAACTCCAAAACTCAATATATTTCAGCAATGGAGTATTTACGTGTCTCGCGGGTTCAAGATGTCGATTCAAGATCAATTCGAGATTTTTTGGACTATTTATTCTCCGATAGGAACCTAAATACTCCAAAAGTTACGATTCAATATGTTCACTGGCAGTTTTTTCCCATTTACGTTGTTATAGGTGCGTAAGCACTCCAAAACACTCAGTACATCTTGCATTGTAATTTTTACAATATTTATGTGCTCATAAGCACATACAAAACGTCCCCGAAAATCCCCAGCTAATTTGTGCATCAATTTTTTAGTATTTGGCACGTCATATTCCGCCATATTGAATTTCGAACATCCTAAGGCAATGCTAAAAATTCCCACTAACCGATTTTCCCAAAAATCGTGTGTACTACATTTTCTTGTTATTAATCCTATTGACTATCCTTGTTTTTTGTCGTAATAATCTTTTCAATTGAACATCAAAATAAAAGTCCAAAAAGTTCAATAAAAATCGGATAGTAATTGAATTACCAATGCAATAAATATTTTACCAGAGACTTTCGATTCTACAATGATTTTCTATAAAACCACTAGACAATTTTCAATTTACATGATGTCATTAAATTACCATGGTCTAGCATTTAATTTTTAATAAAAAATACTCTTTCGAAATATTTCTATTTTTCCAGTTCAAACTATTTGCTTAAAAAAGAGGCAGTCCGTTGAACAGTCTTTCTCCGATTCATGCTAACAATCCAATGTATTCTCGTCTACGATCGCGATGACTTAAAAACACCGGCTTCCGTCGACCGGTGCGGCGGGATGACTTACAAGTTTTACGTCTTACACGCCGGGTTTACCGGTATTATATGATTGTATACGACCAACATATGGGAGGAATTGTTATGTAGGCTAAATAATTAATGACCATTTCGACGTTCACTTACCCGCCCAGGAACGATCAAGTACCACTTTTCTATCGTCGAATGACTTACAGGTCGTCACAGCTTTTGATTCACGTCGATCTTGACGACGAGAGACCATTACTTATATGAACGACTCGCATACCTTACGGTGGAAATTTTTCGTCAAACGTGTTTTTCGATTTACCTGCAATAATGTAAATTCCACAATTACGCCATACCTTTGCGAACATCACAAGGTCTGAAAACCAAACATATATACACACATAAAGAGATAGAGGGAGAGAGAGAGAGAGAGAGAGAGAGAGAGAGAGAGAGACAGGAGGATCGTTAGTAACCCGAGGCAGCATCTCGTTTTACAGCACTCGAGATTTCTGAGGCTATGATCTCTCATCATAATTTTCTTCACGCGATTCCTTATATTTCACATTAATAACGAATACCTCAAATTCTAAAAATGAGATTGAATTTTTGGCCGATACATGAATATTTATTCGTTTTCTCATTTGAATATCATTTTGTAACAAAAACAGAATTATTACAACCAAAATTAGCAAAATAGGATAAATTTGATCTTCGAACTTTAAGACTTTGTAAAAAATAATCAGCATAAAAAAGCAATGACGAATTTGTTCAATTTGACCTATTTTTCGTCCTAATTATCCTACTTAAGGGTGGCTCACAATTTTCTTTTCACGCGAAGCAATGGGAAAGTATTTCCCACAATACTTTATAGTGGGACACGATAAAACAACAACAAAATATGAGGCCGACACTCTTTAGGATGCATACACTACGAACCAATTTTATGATTTCATTAGTCGGTTCTCGAGATCGTAGTTATCGAAAACACACTAGAAAACCAGACGGATTACATAAAAACGTATTACTCTATCTTCGCCTTGAATCAATCGTGACTGTACTCAAGGTGAAAATGTGCATAAACAGAGACAGAGAGAAAGCCTCTTGTATAAGATTTTATTACGAACGAAGACGACTCGGTGAATAAATGCGAAGTGATAAAGAAAAGAAGGAAAAAAAAACAATTAATCGAGAAAACGTTCGTTAAAATGCTCACTCTTCCTTGCATAATTTACTTTCCTTTTGTCCATTGTTATTTATATCTGTAATTCGTTTGTTCTACTTCAGTATCATTTCTTTTTTTTTTTTTTGCTTTTTATCTGAGTTAAAAATACTTTAGGGGGTGGCGGTTGAATCAAACGAATTTTTAATAGAAGGGGGTTGTTAATGACGTTGGATGAAGATTGGTGGATTTAGGTAATAGAGAAAAATGGATGATCAACACGCACAAAGGTAGCTTTGTGATCATAGTTGGTTAAAATAAGAAGTTTCTGTAAAATCGATTAGATTTTGACAATTCATAACTCATTTTGTACGTTGCGGAATTGTCTATGAATTAATCGACTAAAATTTTTCTTTTATCTTTCAAATAAACGTAATTTATGGAAAAACGAATTTTGTCACAAATGCTTAGGTACGAATCCATAGGCGTCCAAAATATTCACTGATAAAGATAGAACCGAAAGTACAATTTTGACTTCTCAGAAAAAAAAAAACAGGTAGACCATTTACTATATTACGTAGAAACTCTTTGATCTAGAATTTTATTTCTGCGAGATTTTCCTTGAAAATATGGTGCAAACAACTTTTACTACGAAGAGTCGATCGAATGTTTCTCGTTTAATCTTGACGACATTTTTTTTTTCGTTATTTCAGAAATCATCGTGGCTTGATATATTTCTTGCCGAACTACTCGCTCAAGTAAAAGACGGACGTGACGTCAAGGATGTTCTTTCATTTTGGTAAGAATATTTACGCATGAAAAACGTTTTACTTTTTCCTCCAAATTGTATGAATACACGATGCCTTCGTGTTTCTCTCGTAATATTTCACGTCAAGTCGGTAATTCTCAATGAAATTGTACCTCATAGTCAACTTTACGATGTGCGGAGGTGACTTTACTCGCTCAAGCTGTTTAAACACGTCGAAGCGTCACGTAATCACGTTCACGTTGAACAAAACTACTCCAAACGAACTAATCACGCGATACCATGACCTATCACAAAACAAGGAAGGAAAATTGAAAGTCTGGAAATAGCTTGGTCTTTAACGATCCCCGCGATGAACGATATTTTCCTCATTCATTTTTCAGCAATAGTTTCCTAAATTATTGTCTCTTTTTCCTAAATTATTGTCTCGATTATGTTATTTTATCGAAGAAAGTTTACTTTAAATGAATAAAATGCATTTGATTAAAATCCTGAGTTTTGTCGTAACCAAATATAATTTCATTGATTCACATAAATTTCGTTTCATTCGCAGAAATGTTGTTTAATTTTAAAAAATTATGTGATTTAAAAAGATTATTTTTTCATAGAATAAGTATTTTTTGCACGAATATACAACTGATTGTGTTACTAAGTACAATATGGATTTTGGGCTTTCCATTTCAACTCAAAGACTACTTAAAAGATCAAGAATTGAAGTAAAAAAAAAAAATTTCAATTGCTATATGATAAATGCTAAAATTTGAATATCTTCACATTAGTTCTTTCAGTTTCAATGAGATCATCAAAATTTTTGGAAAAACTAAATTTTTTTCGAATTAAAATAATAATCATGAAAATAATGCACCGATCAAGTTTCTGGCAAAACTATTACTTGCGCCGATAATGAAACTTCATACGTATACTGGTGAAAAATTCGTCATGACCTATCCCAATTGTAATATTGATCGTCGCGGATCACGATGTGCGTCATACATGATGTATAATCATAATCATTAATGGGATCGACTGAATCTTCGGGAAAACAGATTGTACGCTCTCTATGCTCGAAACTACGATTTTATTTCAATAAAAATTACTTATCTTCATTGTTAAACGTGAAAATGTGTGCTTAAGGCAGAAAACAATCTTTCACTGCGTCTAATCTCACGCGAGAATTGAGGTCTTTCGATATACCTGGTGATTAAGCTGTCTCGTATATAAATCTTCGTCATTCGA
Source organism: Oxytorus armatus (assembly GCA_958009045.1). Lineage (NCBI taxonomy): Eukaryota > Metazoa > Arthropoda > Insecta > Hymenoptera > Ichneumonidae > Oxytorus > Oxytorus armatus. Next base: position 8,339,898 of record OY253751.1, on the reverse strand, counting down.
AAAGACGTGTTTTATAGTCGCTTAGAATGACAATGTTACATAAACATTACGACAAAACACTGGATATTGTGATTTGAAAATAAATGGTATACCTATTTCTGGTCGAATTTATAGGGAATTCGACGTCAAATCTACCAGGCTGTGAGCACCTCTGGTATTTGGTTCACAATTTTTCATATTGTTCTTACAATACTAGAAAGCAAGCAGTTTTTTTTCTACACTTTTTTCGTTAACCGTTATTCAGTATTAATTAAAAGAAAAAAAAAAAAATTTTACATCAAACAAAAGGTAAGCTGTAATTTAAAAATCGTAAAATATTCCAAAAATGTCTCGTTCTAATATCAACATTTTAAGCGATAGCCCACTCTGGGATATGGCTCAATATTTTTTACATTAAACACAGCATGTTCCAGAATTTTCTAGAAAAAAATCTAGAAAAAAAATTGCTTGTCTTTTAGGGTCGTAAAAACAAATTAAAATTGCACGATGCGTCTTGTACCTCGTGAAACGAAGAAAATCACGTTCAATCACGCAGTGTCCATTTTCCACGCGCGATACAATGCTCACAATTGCAATGGCGAGAAAACAACAAGAGAGAAAGAGCGAGTAGTCGCATTGTCCTAGTCCGAGTAAAGCAAACGGTCGTATAGATAATAACCGTTATTTGTAGAGCCGATAAGACCTCTACAGACCGATGTAGTTTTCCATGGACTCTTGAGAAAAAAAAAAAAAAAAAGGTTCCGCCATTATTGACGTAAACTTTCGCCGGTGATGATATATCACTCCGTCTCGTCTCTCTCTCTTCATTCTCCATTCTGAGCTCTCGCAATATTTCACTCAATTCTATATTTTGTATTCTCTACAATTGTTTTCAACGAAAAATTCACAATTTACTTTTAGTTTATCCATAGTTCATACACTCGAACACAAGAATATTAAAATTATCGATAAAGAAAAAAAGTAACTAGTTGTCGTAACATTGATTTTTGTTGAAAAGTTTTGAAGTCTGAAATGTTCATATTTCATGAGAAATTGTATGTTTGAATAAAATTTCATAAATTTACAACTATAGAGGCGGTGGTGGCCGTAAAAATAAGTTAAGTGATAAGGATGTTGAGTATTGAGTTCGAAATAAATTGCTAAAGAGCTTGTGTAAAATGTTGAATGTTTGAAATTCGATTTTGACGATTTTTAGCGGAATGTTTCGTTTTTTTTTTTCGCCGATCAACCGTTCAATGAATCACGAATAATGGGTGGAGGGGTTTAAAAAAAAAAATGAATCAGAGTGTTAAAATTGCTGTAATGTTCTATTTTGAATTTTTCATTTGCAGTTCGGTGGGTGGAGGTGGAGTCTCGACTCTCGTCGCTTGCGAGCTTCTCTCGGACGTGCACGAGCTTTGTGCGGCACGCAGCGACGGCGGTGAATTGTTAGGTTTGCGAAAGTATTTGGTGGAAGAGCGAGGATGGCGTTCACTGGCGGCGCTCCATCTACTGGGTGTACGTGGTTTATCGTGCGGCCGAGAGCTCGTTGCGTTACTGGTAGCACTTTATCCGGTTGCGTTTCAAGATGGCCAAGAGGCGATACCGTCGAATCCATACGTGAAATTTCATTGCAACGACGACACGGTGGACACGGTCGACATAATACCGCACACAAAACGAAAGAACAGCGTGAAAAATCGCGCGTCAAACGTCGAGCAGCAGTCGTCGAGGAAACGTGCACGAAGACACAGTACGATTGGTACGAGAACAGCGCAGCTTCAGCGTTCAAAGATAAACGGCGATGGGAAAAAAACGAGAGAGAATGTTAGCAGCGAGTCGGAAATTCTGAGCGATGGAATAGATCAGGCGCGTTCGTTGACCCTAAAAATACGTCTAAATCCAATGGACTTTGAGTATTTCACGTCGGTGATAAGAAGCGACGAGGAGCATCGCTGGGAGGCAACGCTCTACGAACTTCCGTCGCGTCCAGTACGAAAAACATGGCAAGATTTTGTCGACGAGCGCGTGAAAAAAGTTCTCGAAACGCGTATAAGCCATTTCGAGACGAGCCTATTGATAATACAATTGCTGCAGGGTCTTCGCGATTACGCGACACCGGCTGAACAAACACCGGCCGTTCAGGTGTTAAAATTCGCTCTGGACACACTGTGGTCGTTGCAATTTGGTATCGACGGTACGAGTCTAAACGGTACCGAAACCGCGACTCTCAAAGCCGCGGCAGCGAGATTAATGCTGGGAGCGATGGAACGTGTTTTACGAGCGGACGAGCCAACGACAGCGGTCATTCACAATGGCCTATTGCCAATGACGCTGAGACTACTGGAGGACGCTTGTAGCAAGCCCGTGACGGTTTTACAACCGGACGAGGGCTCGCTACTGCAGGAATTTATATTCGCTACGATCTACGGAATAATCACGTTTCTCTATTGTCTGTTGCATCAACGCGCCACCACCGAGAAACTCAAAGATTTTCTCGAATTATTTCAGCTATTCACCGAGAGCCAAGACGGCAAATTGGTGGAACGCACGATAATCGCTATCGTCAATTTACCATCGGTCGATCAATCGAGAACCGTGACGCGAGCGCGCAAAGTAATTGATATGATTGGTGCATTAACGAGCGCGCTTAAACGCGTTAGACAAGATCTTTGTCACATGGGTCAGTGTCAGAGAACTCGTCACCGTTCGTGCACCGACGGTATCGAGGCGCATCATCATTTCGACATACTCGGCGTGACTTACGCGAAACCAACGGTCGGTATCATCACCGAACAAGCATGTTGCGTCTCGTCGCTGTTCGTCACTATGACATCGCTCACGAAAGAGGCGCATTCGTTCGTCGTTGAACTGCAAGTTAGACTTCTAAAAGTGATCACTGCCGCGGGAACGTGCTGTTGTTTTCCGCCGAAAACCCTGCTCTCGAGTATCGTAATGTTTTTGAAAAAACGCAATGTTCAGACGTACGCGCCGTCGGTCGCGCTTCTCGAGAGAACATTGTTCAAAGAATTGGGTGCGTATCCGGGTCAGGATACTTGCAACACGTGCAGCAAACCGACAAATTATCCGTGGGATTTTCTCGAACTTTACAGCGATCTATTGACGCCCGACGATCCAAAATTGTGTTACGTCGTTATGTCGCATCTGCTGAAAGTAACGCCAAACTCGAGTTTTCACGTTAGACGAGAAATGCTATTCAGCGTGTTTTATCCGACGTTTTTAAACGCAAAGGCACGTTACGCGATCGGTAATAACGACGCGACAGCGGAATTTCTCATTCAATCGTGTCTGTCCGTTATATCGAGCCTGGTCGTTAATGCCCCAATGTGCGAGAGATTTACGGAAATGAATGGTCTCGTTGATGCGCTCGGTCTATTGCCAAACCCCGCGTTTACGAGGCACGTTTATGCTCTCCTCGAGGTTGTCGTTGTTATGGAAATATGGAAATCGGTGTGCGAGGATCCGATGGAATTACGAATTTCGGAAGCGCCGGCGCTTACCGCACTGTTTTTAGCACTCGAGAAAGAAACAAACGACGCACTTGTGATGCTTGAGAATTTACGGGACGATAGTTGCGAGGAGATGCTCGTTGAGCCACGACTGTCCGGGGAATATCGTTCTAATCGTTCGATCGATCGAGAATCCGGTCGTTTTTCCAGCAATCAGAGCGAAATAATATATTTTTATTCCGAGAGAGATCATAAATCGATGGAAGGATCGTTGAGTGAGAATATAACGGATAATTCGACAATGGACAATAAAATACAGAGCGAACGGCTCAAGAGGAAAAACAACGGGACAATGTCGTCGGATGAACATTTTCAATCTGCCGAGGAGGATAAACAACAGAGCGACATCTACGACGATAAGGAGAATCGTCGGATCGCTCCTGAAAATATTCAAAAGAAAATTTGTTTCTTTCAAGCGAGCGCCGCGTGGAGAGCCGCCGCTGGCGTTGCGCTATCTAGCCCGAGATTTCGCGCTGAACTTTCGCGACATTCATTGGCCGAAAAATCTATGAGACTCTTCAAAGTTTTGGCGGTTTTGATCGCTACTGACAGAATCAAAGGTATGCTTTTTTTGTTGTAAAAAATCAAACAAAAAATCGTTAAAACCTCGTCATCTCGCCGCGAGGTTATAGTGAAATTTTTTACTTTGTGAAAACTTCGAACCTTATTCTTTCCAATTTTCTTCATTTTTTTTTTGCAAAACCTTCCTTTCATTATATTCCGAGATATCGGGTTGAGATGAAAGATCATTTAAGCCCTCCGTGATTACACTTCTCCAGAGTTTCACGTTGCTCACACGGTGTCAAGATGACCCCAGCCTATTTTAAGGTAGTAGTCTGGTAACGTAAGCCGATTTTTACGTCTTTTTTAGAGGGCGTTTCTTTGTAGGAAAATAAAAATGAATCGTTTTGGATATTTAGGATGTTTTTATTTACATATTAAGGATACAAAAAAAAATTTTTTTGAAAAAATTTAATAGTTTATTATTATTATTATTATTGATCGAAGTTGGCACCTCGAAAAAAAAGCGCGTGGGTGGCCCCGGTGATTTTGGCTCTTGATGTTATCTGAAATCAAAAATTCTTGATAATTCTTAATCTATAGACATGTCATTCTGGTCGGAACTACTGAAGTTAAATTTCATGGATAAATAACAGAATGGAAAAGGACGTTTTTTTCCAAAGTCCGCCATTTTGTTATTTATCCATGAAATTTAACTTCAGTAGTTCCGACCAGAATGACACGTCTATAGATTAAGAATTATCAAGAATTTTTTATGTCAGATAACATCAAGAGCCAAAATCACCGGGGCCACCCACGCGCTTTTTTTTCGAAGTGCCAACTTCGATCAATAATAATAATAATAATAAACTATTAAATTGTGTCAAAAATTTTTTTTTTTATATCTTTAATATGTAAATAGAAACATCCTAAATATTCAAAACGATTCATTTTTATATTCCTACAAAAAAACGCCCTCCAAAAAAGACATGAAAATCGGCTTAAGTTACCAGACTACTATCTTAAACAGCCGTGCAAACACCCCCGGACAACCCTCAATATCAGGCAACCTATAATGGAATCGTTAATGTTGAATTTTTCAGAATTGTTACTCAAGTTCCGACTGATGTTTGAAGACCTACGGGGGGGTTTAACAATGAACATGTCATTGAAAATTTGTAACAATGACACGAAATACACTATAATCTTCCCTCAAAGTAAACTGACCATGGCCCACATCCTCGCGCTACTTTGATACATTAGCTACTGGACTGAAATAAAGTAGCTTACTCATGGCTGCAGTTGTTACATCTGATTTTCAATAATATCGTTCAATGGCTATGGGAGCTTCCAACCGATCGAAACTTTCTTATCGTTTTCAACATTTCCTCGTTAATAAACCGCGAGTAACATAATTCGATGGAAAGTCGAACAATCCAATTTGGGGTTTTTTTTCTTGCTAATGTCTAAATTCCTGGTCTGCACGTGTCAGTAAAGTGCAGGGAAACAAAAGTGATCAGGAAGTGGTCCATTTACCGCGAATACTCAATTTAATGATAAATATCACTAGTAATCCATTTTCATCGATAATTAGCCCATGATTTTGTCCGGCAAGCATTTTTTTAAATTGAGCAACAAGTACTTTGTGTAGCATGTTCTTCGATACCTTTGGAATCCCTTCAAACACTTCCAAAAGCGTCGCGAACTAAATAAATTCATCCCCCGTACTTAACATCTCAAATATTCACATGTTTAATCTACATATCACGCACGTTTAGCTCCTGTTGTGTATTCAACAGAGCCAATGATGTCCGATACGAGAATCATTTTATTTTTAATTTTGCAGATACGAGTAAATCGGCACACCGGCTGATCGAGGCCTTAATCACGTGTTGCCTGACATCGCCATTGTGTAAGTGAATTGTTCGAACGTTCGCGCATACCTCGTAACATATGTAACAATGAATTTGTAATACAAAATCCTCCACCCTTGCCCTCCCCCGATGGGAAGCTTTAATTTTATTTTATTCGATACCCGCGTTTCGCTACAACCGTGCTGACCCTCGGTCGTCACAGCTGCGGATTAGAGAGCATCGTAATATATCATCGTACCGCAAGCATCTGTGTCGTGAAAAACACTTCTCTAGATGGTACATGACGAACGTTACGACTCGTTACGATACGAGAGGTATATCTCTCCAGTTTAATCACGAGATTCGTCGCGTACATCGCGTTTTACTAATATAATTACACGAAAAGGGGCGCAAAAAAAAACCGATTTTTTCCATATCGAAATTATCTTTCATGATTATTTTCACTCGTTATTTGTCTGCATGATATTTTTTTCAACGTCGTTAACTTTGAAAATACCTGTTTATCGTGATAATCAGCGGAAAATGTCTTGCGGTAAAACAGGTGACTGCGACGTCGTTACCGAACTCGGCAAAGCCCTTATTAATGGGGGTATCAAGCTTGGACGTGGAATTGCAATGTTGGTGGAGGCTCTGCTAAGAGTATCTATGCTAAGACCTAGTCAGGAACAAACGATGCCACAGCCAACACGACCCAGAGTGAGTTAACGAGGCGTTGACATCTGCGATTGGCACATATTCAATGATCATTCTTATAAAATGATAAACATAACGAGGAAAATTAATAAAAAACCTGAATAATCATTTGAAGCTGTGGGAGTTGTTGAAAGTAATTTTTTTCGATTTTTCGAAAAAAATTACTCTCCATCCCATACACATTATTTTCCTACGACAATCGATCGAACGATTAATTGAGTTATTAAAATTGTGCCCGTCCCAGTTGCTGGCGACAAATGAAAAAAAAAGAGCGTCATTTGTATGGTTGCGTAATGTTTTTAATTTTTTTCAGCTTCCAACCATGACCCTGGATACCCTACCGGATTGCGGAGGTGAAGACAGCAGTACCGGTGAATATGTCACTGCCGACGATGGTTACGAGGCCGATGTTGAGGTTCAAGGTCGAAGCCCAACAAACGCAACGCCCAAACGAACCAATCCATTGGGTCCGGTGGTCGAACCCAGGGGACACGCTAACGCTCATCCGGCACTCTGTTCCCTCGCTGTTGATCTACTTATTCATTTCAGTGAACAGTAAGTTTTATAATTTCTTCGTCAAGTTAATACTAGAATGGGAATCGGTATGATGATGGGCAACGAACAGTGTCAGTGTATATGGTTTTACATCGGCCGAAAATGTATGTAGGCATGGATTAACACGACTTGTTCAATTACTGGTCTCGTTTGACTGAAAACTAACTTGGCAATTGTCAACGATTTTTCCAGAGGTCTCGAGGGCGATCGCGGGACCATAGTTAGCGGTGGATTAAGACGAGTAGCGGTAACTTGTCGCGAAAGCGCTTCGAGTTGCGCCGCACTCGCAGGATCCGGAGCCATTACGAGAATACTCAATGGTTTCGAAGAAATTCTTATCAGCAAAGATCCTCAGCATCAAGGTGGGTTTTACGATCTATGAAGATTGTTCGGAAATACTGAACGGTTCTAGACTATAATTTTCGTGAAATTATGGGTAGTTTTGCTTTCGCGTAGAGGAAATTTTGTTTCCGTTAAAAAATGTTGTTTTTTCCAGTTTTATTTCGTATAAATGCAATTCCCAATCGAACAAACCTCACACTGTCAAGTTAAGGAGGGGGAAATTGTCGAAAATTAACACATATTGCTTCGTCATTTTTGCGTATGGACAAAGCTTCCTCCATGAGGAAATCAAAATTTAAAAAGGCTCTTGCCTCGTAGAGGAAAATTCGCGGATACGCAAAAATGACGGAGAAACTATATGCAAGTTTCAATTTCCACCGCTTTGATAGAGTCATAAGGTATCATATAGTTTTCTAAATATTGCTTTACGCAATACCTATTATCCGTAGAATCCTAACGGCTAAATCTCAAACTTGCTAAAGTCGTTGTCGATTTTAATAGTTAATGTTAATTTATTCACAAACTTCGATTTACGACACTCGAATTCATCGATCAACAGGCCTTTCATCGATAATTGGCCAAACCCATACGAGTTCTTTACTTTGAATGTTGACAGCGGAAAAGATTTTACTGAAAGTTCGCAATCTTCTGCTTCGATACTTGGTCCAAAGATCGTACGATAGGAAAAATTAAAATGAGCAATGATTAAAAAGTGGCAAAGTCAATATGACTGAGCGAAAAAACATAGAATGTTTCCGAATATCAATAAAAATTGAAATCTCCAGGTTTTTTGGGTTCATTCACATTGAATTCAATACGGCAGTTTGAAAATTCCTGTCGACATCTCGTAAAAAATGAACAAGCGGTCCGATTATAAATGAAAATTGTAATCTGTAGGTAATTTCAAGTACGAAAAACGAATACGTAAAAATGTGCGAATACGAAATGCTTTTTGGAAAACGGTTAATTTTTCGAATTTTCAATTATTTTTTTAGATTTGCAACACGCTGCTCTCGAAGTCTTTACTCTATTGGCGACACAGTCAATATCGCCCTCCGAACTCGTGTCCTATCTGTCGCTCTTCAAAGTCAAATCTCCGCCACTTTTGCCACTGTTGGAACCACTCTTTCGTCTCGTTCTCGCCTCGCGTCCACAGCCAAATTTCATTCTGTCATTTCCCGTCGTGAATGAGGCAAATACGAAAAGCAACGAGGAGCACAGTAAAGATTTGGAAAAGGCGGAAAATCTCGTGAATAATTTTCGTCAAAGACACTTAGCCTCGGGTATATGCAGTCCGTGGTCGGTTCACGCTACTTGTTTGCCAGTGGGATCGGAATTGTCGTGGCCATTGTGGTTGAACGGTTGTTCGGCTTCGATGTGGCTGAGAGTCGAGAGAGGTTTGTCTATTGGCGGTCGTGGAACAACGGTCTCGGTCGCGCCCGCTCTGGATTCCGAGAGCGAGAGCTTGTCCGAATGGGGCTTACTTTCCGATAATTGGAGTCGCGAAGGTACGCAACGGAAAATTGGTTCCATCATACGTTTTTCTTTTTTTTAACCACTATTGAACTGTTCTTTATAATTCTGTTTATGTTACTAGTTGCTGGCTCAGCATCACCGCCTATACCTACAACGATAATTCATCTGATGTCAGTCGGCTTTGAATCTCTTGTACTGGAGACTTGGCTCGATCTACGATCGGGTATTGACCATATTTTTTCATAACCGTACAGTTACAAAATTTAAGAATCTATCATTTCATTATAAATTAAAGAAAAAATTGTATTCCGTCAGTGTTAACAAAAAATCCCCAAAAAAAAAAACGGAAATGGTTAACAAATACGAGAAAAATTCACGATCAAAAGTCGGAATGAGAGTGTTTTATATTTCTATTTTGTGGAACAAAAAAAACGCAAAATTGTATCGAACAGCCCAAACAAGAGATTATTTGAAATCGTTTTTCGATCATGTACAAAAAATCAGATCGGTATATAAAAAATTGTAAGAGGAGTCCTGTCTTTTGAACATACATTTCTTTTTCGAACAAAAATGCAAATCTTCAATTGTTTTCAATATCGATCTGAACAACATGCGTTCGTTTGGGAATTTTGAATACGATTTGTGTTAATCAAGTTTAAAAGGGTCGTGAAACTCGCCCCCTACAAGGAATAATTATTTTGGCAAGTGGTCCTACATTTTACAATTTCATATCCAATGTTTCGCGTAACCGTGACGTTTGACGATTTTGAAAATTGCGTTCGAACAAAAATTATGACAAAAAAATAATGGAACGATGGATTCCGAATGAATTATCCTATTGAGGGAGGAAACAGGGTTAGGACAGCGTTTTCTCAATGATTTTCATGAATTTTTTTATAGTATACAAAATGAATATAATTTATTGAAACTTTGAGAATATTTTATACATATATTTAAGTATATACTATAAAATATTAGCGACCCCATATTGCAGGTCACAATCAGACTCAGCATTTTGCGTACATTCTGGAAGCCGCAATTTTCATCTGAAATCAAACGAGGTTGGAATATACTTTTATTATATGTCTCTCTTCTATATGAACCTAAATGCTATCAAAAAAATAGAAAATTGAATTTTTTACAGGAGTCAAAACAAAAAAGCATGGCTTTTTGCCATTTTTTACAACTTTATTAAAAAAAATTATTTTAAATAATGATAATATTCCGATTTTAGGTTCATATAGAGCGCAATACTATGAAGAAAGTAACTGCCAATTATCAAAACGATTGGTTGAAAACTTTTCAAACTAGCGTGTACGCAAGTTAAAAAAAAGTCGTTTTCAGAAAAACGCGTTTGAAAAAATAGTACCAAGAAAAACAAGCAATATGGGGTCGCTAATATTTTATAGTATATACTTAAATATATGTATAAAATATTCTCAAAGTTTCAATAAATTATATTCATTTTTTATACTATAAAAAAATTCATGAAAATCATTGAGAAAACGCTGTCCTAACCCTATTTCCCCCCTTAATGGCTTATAACAATAGAACGAGTCGGAATTTTCATTTAAAATTTTGGGAACATATCGTTCAATAGTTTTACTAACAATTTATGAAATAAAAAAAAAATCCATTTTTTGAACCGTCTAACCCTATTTCCCCCCTTAAGAAGATTGAAGGGCTCGATACTAGTGAAATGAGTGTTAAAATTAAAATTTTGGTTAAATCGACCATCATTAATCGGCGAAACAACAATAATTGCCAAATTTTTGTTTTCCCCTAATCACCAGACAAATTGATACTTCGGTTGACGCGTCCGGACGAGAAGACGAATCGTACGATATCGGAGACATCGATAAACGGTATGTTGCCGTCAGGACGTTGGCATCATTTGGCGTTAAATTTCAAGGACACGGTACTGAACAAACGCAGCGCGGTAATTGAGGTTACAGTGTGGATCGACGGTTGGCGGGAAGCAAGCGCTCAATTGCCGTTTGACGGTTTGTTAGTGAGAAAACGTGTGACAACGTGCGTGTTACTGGGACAAACAGGTCCCAGCGGTAGCGGTGCATGGTACATGGGAAATTTGATGCTGTTCCGTTGTCCAGTTTTTACGCGTGAAAAAGCTCTTTATCTCGCGAGTCTCGGACCAAATTACACGAATCTCGCGGATTGCGTTTTAAATTCGATAAAACCTGATTTCGCGCCGTTAATAGCGTCGGGGGCATTGAATGGAATACGCGAGTTGAAGTTCGAGGGCGGTAAGTTTGACACGAGCAGACGTAAATCGTACGGCGGTACGTATCTTCGTCACGCGGTGGAAACAAAAATATCGGAAACGAAAATCGACTGGGACGTCGTTATGGACGCGACAAATTCGCATCTCGGCGAATTACAGGACAATTTGTTGTTGTGTTACGAGGCACAGACACCGAACACCGTGCATCTCTATCCGCAGGCGATAGGAAATCCGAACGTGGTGAGAAATTTATTTCCCGGACAGCCGGGTTTTCGCGTTGTATCGGCACCGGAACATCGCGTCTCGCAACAGCCACCGCTCTCGATAGCGCCGATAACAACGGCAAAGATCGCTTGTCAACAGTATCGCGGTCTCGTGCCAGCCGCCAGTCTCGTCGGTGGAATACCAATTTTTCTCTATCTCTTTGCGCGCGTCGTCGAGTTAAATTCCACCGAGGAGGAACAAGCTCTCGCGCTCTCGATAGTGCTCCATTTAGCGCGCAGTGACTCGGAATTATTGAATCAGTATCGTTCGGAGGGTGGTCCATCGTTACTTCTACGTGTCTTAGAATCGCCGAGATGTCACGCAGGAAAACATATTCTCAAAGCGATACTCGACGCCGCTTGCGACAGTTCGATACTCATCAAAGACATCAGTACCGGAAATCACTCGATATCACAAAATTGCGAGGCTGTCGTTACCGATCCTGAACTTATAAAAGGTGCGCTTGGCGCTTGGAGAACATGGGCTAAATATGATTCGCTAAATTTGTTTCTACAAGCGTTACTTTTGTTGCTGCGTGATCAGCACTCGCAGCGCGAATTCAATTCTTCGCAATTCAACAGAGTCGGAATTGTCGAAGCGATTCTTCTGTTGTGCAAGGTACGTGATTGGAGGGGGGGGGGGGGGGGGGGGGTAAGGGGTGTTATTTTAAGAAAAGATAAAAAAGAGTTTAGATAGGTTAATGACATGACCGAATAATAATTATCGTGAAGAAATATAGAATGTCATTTCTTTCATTAGTTTCTCGTGTTCATAAAGCACTCTTTATGACGAAATTCGGTTTTTGGCCTCGACATAGCGGGCACTTCGTAAATGCGAAATATTATGCGAAAGCAGGGTTGTAAAAAATTGTTAATGTATAAATAATGCATTGTTATGAAAAATAATAATAATACGTAGGATTTCTATTGCCGACGATAAAAATACTGGATTATTGAGCACTCGCCATTACCCATTATCAAAATAATGCAAAATATATTTATTATCGTTACTCATTATCAAAATAATGCATAATGCGTTTATCGTTATTACTCATTATCAAAATATTGCATAATGTGTATATCGACATTACTCATTATCAAAATAATGAATGATCGATCAGTCATCATTACCAAAATAATGAATGATCGATCAGTCATCATTACCAAAAACAAAATGCAAAAAAAAATGGAAGCATTCATTCATAAAAATTGTAGTGGAAAATTATTTTCAATAATTTTCCATCGAAAGAGCATGAAATTTTTACTACCTAAATATATTCCAGGAACATTTTATGTACGAAGATTTGGGTGCGGTACTCGATCCAGCAACCGGAAATGCGGTTGTCGAATTGATAAGAGCACTGATGGGTGCACCGCCCGAATTTGCTCATTTGGTCGCGATAACGGATTATCTCGTGCTCGTTCATCAAGCCTCGGAAACATACGTAACTCACTCGCGACACAACATATACTTTCTCTTACCCTCGTTGGAGGAGAAAAAGACTAATCTGAAAATTGGCTCGGTGGCTACTGTTAGCTCGTCCGAAGAATCTCTCGGCACTTTGGAAACGAGCAAATTGAACAAAGCCCTCGCTAACGTACAAGTGAGTTACTCTCGTTCTTGCAAGTTTTTTTTCTTCATCTAACAAGTTCAAACTGACCTAAAAATATATTCTAACACTTTAACATCGGTAATAGATTCAAAGAGATCGAGCAGCTAGAAGAAAAGAACGACGGAATGAACCATCGAAAGAGACAAGTGGGGGCGAAGATTCTGGGATTGCTGCGAGCGACGGCTCCAATCATCAGACGAATGTAAGACTTTTTATGAAAATTCCATCTTTTCAATCCTTCATCTTTTACCGACAAATTGTTTCAACTTGGGCGTTTTCATATCGAATCAACGCAAAGAAAATTCGATCGAAGCGACTTAAAATGTGATAAAAGACGAAAAAAAAGCATTTATCTTTTTTTGCTCGTTTTTTAAAAAACCTAAAGATATCGAAATTTCGAACGTCTATAACTTTGTTTCCATTTGGCCGATTAAGGCTGATTTGGAGAGTTAAAAAAACGCCATCGGTAGATCTACAGAATATCGTTTGATTCATTCGAAAAGCTAGATTTTTCTACGCGTGAGAGGATCTTGGAAAATCACCGAAAAATAAGCGGAAGGAATACGAAAAATGGTATAAAAATCCATGATCAAACTTAAGAAATTTATTAAAAAATTCGAAAAAAATCATAGTTCAATGAATCAATTGGCATTTTCCAAGCTCGAACGATTACGAAAAGAATGAGCACAGAGCTTGGTGTGCCTAATTTGCCGGAAGGCCAAAATCACGGGGTTATCGATGCATCAATTTTTCGTCAAAGTCCAAGCGAAAAAAGAAATTATATTTTCAAAATCCCTATCAGGACTCCGTATCAATGTTTGTTTTTTTTTGTCGTTTTTAGGAAAAACACTCTACCTGGACGGATGAGAGACGGGCTTGTCAGGGTCTCGTGTGCGAAGGATTGCTACTGTTGTTGCGCGATGCACTGAGAGTTTTGCCGGACAGTCAGGTTGGCTCGGTGCTTAAGCACGTATTGCGTGCCGAACTATTGCTCGTACTTGCGAACAATTCCGACACGAGAGTGCGCACGGCTCTGATAAAAGTCGTGCAAACGTATTTGCAACGTGCCAGCGACGAGGATATCAACAAATTTATAAAACAAAAGTATTTCATGCATTTGGCTAATCAAATTTCCCTCTATCCCGGAAACGAGCAACTGGTCTCGGCGCTCGAGAGTTTGGCCATGAGAGGTCCGACACTCGCCGCGATGCCACCGTTATTGGCGATGATGACGAAAGCTGCCGCCACGGATCCTAACATAGCCAGACCAATGGTGTCTTTCGTGACGGAAATGGTCGCCAAGGTAATGCATCGGGGGGGGGGGGGGGGGGGGGGGGGGATGTAAAATAAAATAACGTACAATTTACTTCGGAGACGTAAACATTTTTCGTCACGTCTCGAATCCATCATTGAATTATCGTTATCAATTGTTTGTTCATTTTTGTCATTTTTTTTGGCCCTTTCCCTTCATAGTTCTTACGATATGGTCGAATGTTTCTTTCAGAATTCGAACGCCTTGAAAACGCTACTTGAACAAGGTTTAGTGGAGTCTTTGATTCGAGCACTGGTCGGTGGGGCTCACAAGGGCAACTCGGCGTCGCTCTTCAGCGACATTCACGTACTTCTCGTCGCCATAGCCACGAAACTCTTGGAATCGCCCGGAAATCATAATATGCAAGCTATTTCGGATATCCATCTAATACTTAACCACGTGGAGCTGAAAGAGAGATCGCAGTGCGGCACTAGTACTTCGTGCGTTGCCGTTCTCAGAGACGCACAGGTCGTACTGTTCGACGGAGAGTTGGACGCGCTAATGTCAAAAGTCTCGAGTCATTCGGGTTTTAGATTACGCAGCACCGCGTCTTATCTCGCATCCGCCTCTTACTTGACTTCCGGTAAGAGAATTTTTTTGAAAATTTTAAAGGATTAACGCGAATCAATCAGGGATTAGTAATGAAGAAAAATTAATTTTACAAAATACCACGATATTTAAGGTAGTAGTCTGCTAACTTAAGCCGATTTTCATGTCTTTTTTGGAGGGCGTTTTTTTGTAGGAAAATAAAAATGAATCGTTTTGGATATTTAGGATGTTTTTATTTACATATTAAAGATACAAGACAAAATTTTTTTGAAAAAATGTAATAGTTTATTATTATTATTATTGATCGAAGTTGGCACCTCGAAAAAAAGCGCGTGGGTGGCCCCAGTGATTTTGGCTCTTGATGTTATCTGAAATAAAAAATTCTTTATAATTCTTAATTTATAGACATGTCATTCTGGTCGGAACTACTGAAGTTAAATTTCATGGATAAATAACAAAATGGCGGACTTAGGAAAAAAAAGTCCTTTTATTTTAGCAAAGAAGGGGTTGAAAAATAAAAAGTTAGGGGTGAAAAAATTTCTCGGTAGTTCCGACGAGAACTATAAGTGTGTAGAGTAGCCTGTTAAAATTTGAAAGCAATCGGTTCGGTAGAAAAAAAGTTAGGACCCGGGCTACCAACTTCGATCAATAATAATAATAATAATAATAAACTATTAAATTTTGTCAAAAAATTTTTTTTTTTGTATCTTTAATATCTAAATAAAAACATCCTAAATATCCAAAACAATTCATTTTTATTTTCCTACAAAAAAACGCCCTCCAAAAAAGACATGAAAATCGGCTTAAGGGGAGGGTAATGTTAATTCGTACAAAAAAAAGGCATGTTTTTGTGATTTTTTTGTGACGACGCAGTTAAAATCTCTTTATTAAAACTAATGGTACAGTAAACTATGACATTCGAGTAATATTATATAAAATTTTCACGAAGAAATATTAAAAAATACGGCAATGGCAGCAATTATTCGGACGTGTCTCGGAAAAAAGTAGAATTGCGGTGTCCCTCATAATTTGGTGCTGGATCATCTGAAATGAAAAAATTAAAGTTCATTTGTTAGATAATAGTTTTCCCCAGGTAACGCTGGGAGGGTTTTTCGAAATTTAAATTTTTCAATTTTTTGGAACATTTTGAAGGGAAAAACGCGATTTTTACGAAAAAAATCGGTTAATTTGTTATTGTAAAATAAAAATTATTAACAAATTTGAAAAAAACTCTCCAGCGTTACCTCGTAAATTATGTACAGAATTAGTGTTCAAAATTTCAAAGGGATCGGTGCTGTAGTTTTCAAGTTATGAGGGACACCGACTTTGAAAACGTGAGTTGTGAGGAAAACGCTTTAAAGTTTTGAACACTAAAAAATCTGGTATAAAACGTTCATAAGCGAATTTTATCGGCTTACCTCACACTGAATCGATAAAATATACAGACAGGTATAAGCAAGTTTGTACTTGCTTATATTGTAGTGTACAGTATACACTATATACTATATACACAATAGCAATGAATAAACTGTATACCTGTTCGACAACTGCACTGCTAGCCCGACCGCCCGCAGCTGTTAGAGGTATAGCGTTAAAGGCCAGGAGATTAATAAGACAATAACTTCAAGAATATTGCTTAGATCGGTTTAAAATTTTAAGGATATATTCTTGAAATGTTAAACAATAAGATAAGACAAAAAAAAATTCGATTTTTCGAAAGTGAAAAACCTTACCCCCCCGTTAAGTTACCAGACTACTACCTTAACAATCGACGAAAAATACTGAATAAACCGTGTGTTTAATTGCGCACCGCAGTGTTAACAACGTCGAGCGAGCAGAGCGATCACGAATCGCGTTCCTCGAGTTACGGAAGTCTTCACAGCGGTACGGGCACGGCTATCCGCGAACCCAGTAGAGGCGAGATAAACGAACGTCTTCGGGCGGTACTTGTACGCGCTGTCGAATTTATAACGACAGCCGATCAAGCACCAACGACCAGCGAGTTGCAACTGACGAGACGTTTATTCTCATTGCTACTTCATAGTATCTCGAGTCCACCGGAAAAAAAGCTTCATTGGCACCACCCCAATGATGCTTTTTGGTCGTCGAGACCGATGCTGAGAAAAAATACCGCGAGAATAATGGTCTGGCTTTTGGGACCGCATCAGAGCAACAACACGAGAGTCTACGCGGTTAGATCATTGATGGAAGAACCAAGGGGTCGTGAAACTTTATCGTCACTGCTCGGAACTCATCCCCAAGTAAGTAACACGATTTACGATCTTTAGCATTTATCGAATCTTTAATTACCGTAGTGATTCATTAATCAATCATTCTAGCGATGTTTTTTTTTTTTTTTTCGTTTCCTATCGATTTTTTCGTGTGATTTTGTTCAATGTGCAATCAATTAATATTATTTGCGCCTGGTGCAAGAATGACGATTCTCGTTTTAAAAAAATACTATAAACCACCGTATGGATATTTCGATATTGACGGATTGTCGAAAATGTTTTGCAGATGGAACAAAAATTTACGGTATTCTTCTGGGATCTTTTGCGACGACGGGACGAGATGCCGAGCGCTGACGCGAGGATTTGCGCCGAATTGAAAGAGGCACTGAGTATATGGGATTTGGTGAAGGGTATCGAGCGTGCGACGCCGGGTTTGTGGGGCGAAGAACTCGCAATGTTACGTCGCGAGCTCATGAGGGATCGTGACATTTGGCTCGAGAATAATTTATCGGCGATACATCGTATCGGCAACAAATTCGAGATAATGGCGAAACAATTGGCGGAAAATGCAATGACGATAACGCGCTCGGTCGTCGAGGAACAAAATCGCGAACGTAAAGTTTTGATGGAGAGACTCAAGCATTCGCGAGCAATGGAAGCGCAGGCAATGGCGAGATGGAGAGATTTAGCGAGAAAACTGACACACGAGAGGGCACCTTGGTACTTTCCCGATTGTTATCCGCGTAGTTGGGAGCTCGATCCTACCGAAGGCCCGGCGAGAGTGAGAATTCGCTTGCAAAGATGTCATTTGAAGTTTGACAAACGATTTCTCATGCCCGAACATCAGGATAAATTGGGTAAGGTTGGCCATCGAAAATTACGATTACGCGTGTCACTGTTGGATACTAATGAATCATCGGTGGTTCGAAATTTACTCGAGTTGAATCGGAAACGGACATTTTTCGAAAAAATTTAACTTTCATAAAATCGCTTAACCGCTGGCCTACTTGTTTAAGATGTTTTGGCTCGACAGTTAAAAATGTACAAAAATGATAGATATTACAGAAATTTTTCAAATTCAAAATCCTCTTCGATCTGAAACTCTTGAGTGATTGTAAGGGAGGGGTAAGGGTTTCAGCGTAAAAAAAACACTTTTTTTTCTCAAATATGGATTGAGCAATTTTATTCGAACCTTTTGTACATTATTGAGCATACTTTTGACAATAGTGTGTAATTTTTTCATGCAGAAATATTGAAGCATAAGCCCGTAACAGAGCTTCCCCCAGAACGTCTTGGAAAAAAAAACAATTTGCGGTGTTCACTATAACTCGGCCGGAATTTATCTGAAAATGAAAAACCATAAAAATTTAGTCAAATTATAATCAAATCTTCCCCCCAACGTTCTCTGATAATTTTTTTTTTCATTTAAAAATTTTTGGCGGCCATCTAAAGTGTGAACTGTTATTTTCTACGAAAAACTCCGCCATTTTGTGGTTGGGAAACACCCTTAATGTAAAAAAAAAAATATTAACTAAACGTTGGGGGGAGGTATTTTATATGTAGAAAATGTGTACAAAGTTTGAAATGAATCGGTCGAGTAGTTTTTAAATGGCAGTGAACACGGACTTTGAAAAAGTAGTTTTGAGAAAAACGCGTCTAAAGTTTATAAAGTAAAAAAGTGAAGAAAATATTTTTTTTTCCCAACTTACACAGAATCATCGATTCCAGCTCCATACTCTTCTTTTAAAATGTTGTAGTGTATAGTATACACTATATACTATATACACAATAGCAATGAATAAACTGTATACCTGTTCGACAGCTGCACTGCTAGCCCGATCGCCCTCAACTGTTAGAGGTATAGCGTTAAAGGCCAGGAGATTAATACGACAATAACTTCAAGAATATTGCTTAGATCGGTTTAAAATTTTAAGGACATATTCTTGAAATGTTAAACAATAAGATAAGACAAAAAAAAATCGATTTTTCGAAAGTGAAAACCCTTACCCCGCCCTTAATGAAAATTCCAGCAAACAAGTACTCTACCCGGTGTGAAAGATTTGAGCGCGATTGCTGAAGTTCAACGATTTCGCATTAAAAACCTGTAAACCTTTTTCACGAAAACAAATTTTTCTTTATGCAGAACCAAACATTTTTCAAAATTTTCCCAAAACCCTCGTTAATGTTCAAACTCTTAAAAATAGAAAAAAAAATCACGATGAAAAAGAACAGTAAAACTTTAAATATGCAGCTTCTTTGTAACATTCGGCTACTGCTAATCTTTGGTCAGCGTCATTAGTAAAACCGATTCCACCAAATAACCCTCCCAAACGGAAAATTCTTGAATTGTCCTTTATCATTGAATTTCAGAAGCGGCAAACTGCGAGGGTCCGCTGTCCTATCTGTTCATGACGGTACGACAAGATACAAACGCGACGGCGCTAATCGAGAGATTACACACGAGCGAGAGAATACGAAAAATGTCACAGGCCCGAGTGGTAACGCCGCGCGCCGAATTGCCCGGCGAGGCTCTGATCGGCGAAACGTGTCTTTATTTCGTGCCGGACAAGCCCCACATGCCGCTGCACACCGACATCGCACTCGGCGGTTTGGATCTGGCAATGGCCGGTGGTACGGCCTGGCGGCTCGAGGACATACGGGAATTACATCGACGAAGATATCAGCTGCAGGAACGAGCGATAGAGATATTTCTCGTTACCGGAAGAACGTATCTGTTGGCGTTCAATACGTCGAAAGAGAGAGACGAATTCGCGACGGAATTGTCGGCGTGTAATTTGCCGCGTCGCGTACCGGGCGACGATCTCGGCGAGGCGCTCGCACTATGGCGCAGCGGTACACTAACAAATTGGGAATACATCACTTGTTTGAACAAATTGGCCGGACGTTCGTACAACGATTTGATGCAATATCCGGTATTTCCGTTCGTACTATCGGACTACACGAGCGACAAGATAGATCTAAGTAATCCAAAGATATATCGAAATTTCGAGCGTCCAATGGCGGTGCAGGACAAAAAGAACGAGCAGCATTACGTTAACAATTATAATTATCTCAAACAAGCGCTCGCCGAAGGATTAAATCTTATTGCCCTTAATCAAGAACCCTTTCACTACGGCTCGCACTACAGTAATTCCGGCACGGTATTGCACTTTTTAGTACGTCTACCACCGTTCACGAGTATGTTTCTATGTTATCAAGATAACAATTTTGATCTGCCCGATCGTACGTTTCACGCGCTCGCGACAACCTGGCGTCTAACCAGCTGCGACTCCACCACCGACGTGAAAGAATTAATACCGGAATTCTTTTATTTACCGGAATTTTTGTTAAATTACGAGGGTTTTAATTTCGGCAAACGGCAAGATGGCTGCCGCGTCGGTGACGTCGATTTACCACCGTGGTGCGCCGGTGACGCGCGTCTCTTTGTTCTCGCTCATCGTGCCGCCCTCGAGACCGATATAGTGCGCGAGGTATTGCCCTATTGGATCGATCTTGTTTTTGGCTTTCGTCAGACCGGAAGACCCGCCGTCGAGGCGATAAATGTCTTTCATCCGGCAACGTATTACGGCTTCAATGTCGAACAAATCGCCGATCCGTTGGAACGTCAGGCTTGGGAAACTATGATTAAAACTTACGGTCAGACACCGGCGCAATTGTTCAAAGCGCAGCATCCCCTACCCGCGCAAAACGTCAGTATGG
This sequence comes from Oxytorus armatus, assembly GCA_958009045.1. Classification (NCBI taxonomy): domain Eukaryota; kingdom Metazoa; phylum Arthropoda; class Insecta; order Hymenoptera; family Ichneumonidae; genus Oxytorus; species Oxytorus armatus. The sequence goes on along the minus strand of OY253751.1, from coordinate 8,319,018 downwards.
TTGTTTCGTCAAACAGCCTTCCGCAAGTTATCGAGGGCGTTAATGGTATCAAGTGGGGCAGTTACGTCGGTGCACCCGGAAACGAACCGTTATTATGCTGGAAGCATAAACATCGTGCTCCTATGGCTTCTCTCGTTCCTCTAACTACTGGCGATGTTTTTGGTCTGCCCACCTGTACAACGCTAATTCTCGGTTATAACAAGGAAAAAGGTTCGCGCTCTTTTTTCCAAACGCAATCTCCATTGTTGACGTTTAACCGACGATATTGAATTATTTTTAAAATTGACATTTTTCATTTGTCACGGGATATTTTCAAATGTCTACTGGGGAAAATTTTAATCGTTACATTGAAAAAAAGCATGGTTTAATTTTTGATAAAATTAAACGATTAAACTGTTAAACTTTGTTTTGATGAAAAAAAAAATGTGCGTTGTGTAGTAGGGGTGTAAAATTGAATCGGCTGTAACTTCGAATTGGATTAAGCTGTCGGGCTGAATTGCGACAAAGAAAGATCAGTAGCAGGAAAAGAATTGTTTCTGTCGATATTTTTCTTTTCCCCCTCGAGTTTAGTGGACCAGTTGGATAAATTGTGATGTCGATTGCTTACTGTTTTTTTTTTTAGGAACAAATATGCTGAGCGGAACTTCCGTACTGGGAGCAGCGCTAGCATCGTGGAGTGGAAACGATGGAATCGCGAGGTTAAAATCGAAAAAGGAACAACCACCGAGACCATTGATGAAATCGTCCGGTTTCGATCCGGTAAATATGAGCGAAAGAATAAACATAATATTGGAAAACAAGATTTACCGTAAGCTTGGTGAACGAAACTGAGACTTGCGAAAATGGCGATCGTAAAGAGCTTTGTCGGGAATGTTGAGGATGTTTTATGTACTCTGCAATCAAAAAGTGTGAATTCGATGAGAATACTTGGACCATTTATCTTCAATAATATTGTCCGAAGAATATTAAAAAGTTGTTTTAAAAAAATTTTATTCCACAAATTTTCAATACTTTTTTTTCTCATTCGCTCTATCGCTCATCTATTTGAACGATTTTTTTCAATTTTATCTCAATATTAATATATACGCTCTTGAAAATCTTTAAAAGGCTATACTTGTTGAAACTGGTCGGTTAATAATTATGAACGTAACGTATAAAACAAAAGATTAAAAAAATACTCGACCGCTCTTGAATTTTCATTGAATCTAATTTTTGGATCCGACCGGTTGTATATACTCAATATATCTGTATCGATATTTGTAAAAATGATGAAGTCGAAGTTAAAAACGGTGTCATCGATAGTTGTCACTTTTAGTAAGCTATTTTCTCACGAGCATTTAAATTTTTTTCCCGACAATTATCATGGATTTCGTTGGACAACGTTGCTAACTTCAAGGGCGTAAAAATGTTACATTACGACAGTCAATTTCGTCGACCAACAGCGGGACTGACGTTCGTAAATCACGTTTCCCCGATTGAATGACCAAAAATGACAAAAAAAAATGTAAAAAAAAACAATATCTTTCCTAACGCAATTTAATTACACGCAGATAACGATTCTCGGTTCATCGCCGGACTGTGGTCAACTGTGGGCCGGTCATTTGTCCGGTAGAATAACCGTTCACGCTTACAACGTCGGTGCTGTCGGAAAGATTGAATTCAGTTCGGGACCAGCGTCGGTATTACTGGCTCATCGAACGGCCGTAAAAGTGATAGCGCTGTCGCGCGCCTTCAGCATAGCAGTATCCGGTGATTCGTCGGGTGTTATCGTTATCTGGGATCTAAACAGTTTGTCCTACGTCAGATCGATATCGTGCGATCCCGGACACTTGATAAATCTTTTGAGCGTCAGCGAGACGCTCGGCGATGTGGCGGTAACGTGCGAGGTCGCAAAATCAACGACAGAAAATAGTACCGAGAACAAATCGGAACTACGAGTATTTACGATAAATGCACGACCCGTTGGAACGGTCTCGTCGAGACGAAGGATCACCGCTCTGTGCTACAGCAACGCTCCCGAGGGTGTTTCGGTCAATGTCATCGCGACCGGTCTCGACAACGGTGTTATAAGGTATTTTTTATATATTTTTCGGCTACGTAACCCTAACAAACGTTGGGGTAACAAACGTAGCGAAAAAAAAAAGAAACAACCGGAACCCTTATGGTGAGACTCGCTTGTCCGTCCGTTGGTCTGTCCTTCTGTCACGGGCCTCTAACACTCAAACCTGTCAACCTGTCAACTTTAAATTGGGCACGCAACTAGAAGGAAATGTCCCGAAGATCGTCCCTGAGTCATTCAAGAAGCTATATTTTTTTGAAAATTTTTACGGGTCAAAATGTGATCGCACAAAAAAAAAAAATGTCTGTCCCGACGAGGGGTTTCATTTGATGACTTCGAGGATTGAAAAAACATTATTTAATATTTTTTCATTGGATACTTTTGATATGCATCAAAATGATCTTTTTTTTTACTAGCCCCTCTTCCACCCTCCTCCAATTTCGAAACTACTGCATCGAAAAGTTTTGAAATCATTCCGATGTAACATGGCATACGAGGTCTGTTCAAAAAGTATCGCGAATTTTGAATTTCCGCGGGCTACGTATATTCGATTTTCGATTTTTTTGTGGCGTTAGGTTGGTACTCATGTCCCTCACTTATGCTGAAAAAAATCGGCCATTTTGAATGTTTAGTTAATTGTTGACAGCTGTTTTGGTTAGACGTGTTTTGGCTTTGGGTTCATGAAATGTTTGTCGAAAAGCCATCAAATCAATGAAATTTGGAATAATTGAGTTGACAGTTCGAAAACAGTGCCGAACTCTGATATTGAGAGGGATTTTTTAATTTCTCGTATATCATACTAATATTCTCATTGAATATGTTGACTAGACTTTGGAGCAGTTGGGATCTGCGACTGGTACGAGAAATAGTGAACGGTGGAAAGGGTTGCGGTGCTATAATAGCGGTTGCATGGGCACTTGATCAGCACCATTTGTACGCGGCAACCGAGGATTCGACGGTTCTGATATGGGAAGGGACGAAACGTTTGAGCAACGGAACGCCAAAATTCATCAATCTAACGTCACTCTGACAAAAAGAAATTACGAATTCCCTACAGGAGGGAATTGAAATCGATGATATTGTAAATAGCGCATAAGATATTGTTTTTTTTTTACACATCACAAAAGTACTCAGTTTTATCGAACAAGACTTGAGCAAGGGTAAAAAGTAGAATACTAAACGGTCATTGACCGATAATTCGTTATCCAGTCATTTTTTTTTGTCGTTGCATTTTTTTAAAGTGTTCTGTTTGTTTTTTTTTTTCCATTTTTTCAATTCGTACGAGCTTTATTAATGCAGTCTTTAAGCTTTACGTCGTATCTAGATCTTAGACCCTAAACGTTGAAATCAATTTAAACTCATTTTATCGTAAAAAGAAAAGAAAAATGAGGGGGGAAAAAATAAAATCGTCCGAGTAATCGATCAATTTGTTCGAATGTCGTTTTCCAACGCGCGTTCATTCGTCGCGACAAAACGACCAAATTGTAAATCTCGTAACTCGTCGGTGACAAACAAAAGTCTCGTTCGATTTTTATCGTGATATATTTTAGAAATACGAAAATACCGCTCATCGATTGTTCAAACTTTTTCATACGCTTCGAAACGATGAACAATGAAATTAACATAGAAGCTAGAGTATTATTTTTATCATTTTCGTTGTTTTTTCTTTGCTCCCCTCTACTCGCTTTCGCGTATGCCAAAAAATACTCGTCATGCTTCTAACAGTGATATCGGAATACCTATATTTTTGTACTATATACGATTATTGTATCCGTAAACAACTGAAAATTGTATATGTGGAAGTGGTTGTTTTTTATACTCTATCTGCCCCGTTGAGATATTTATAGATTTTTTTTGTAATACTGATAAATGTAACAGTCTTTTTTTATTAAAAAAAAAAGAAAAAAGCCTTACATAAATATCAACAGCCTAAATTTATTTCACACACACACACCTCCCCCCCAACTTGGACGTTAAACTCCGTTTGTTTTCATTCTTTCTTTTTGTCAAATCCCAATTGCAGAATAACGAGCGCTATCTCGTTATGCAGCGGAATGTACACGGGCACCGGTACGTTGCACCATACTTCTTAAATGTGATTTAAACACGGCTCTGTAATTTCAAAGAGCGGATAATATTTTCCCGTTCTCGTAGCAACCTGCTGTGGTGTATCGCCACTTGCGTTCACCACACTCGGATCCGTCGACGGATGAAGGAGCAACAGTTGAAGCGCCGGCGAATTGTGAGACGACGAGCAGACCAGATGTAGCGGCGTTTGATTTCCATTACTGCGGGCGTTTATATCGACGTTAGCGGCGAGCAATGTCGCTATACACTCGACGTTGTTCCAGCAGCATGCCGAGTGTATTGGCTGCCATCCATCGTTCGTTCGGGCAAATTTATCGGCACCCTGTTCCAGTAAATACTGGCATAAAATTTATAGCGTAAGATCCCTGGGTCGATTGTTCGATCGTAAAGATCGAGAAGATTGAGGATTTCAAGACAAGCGCTATTCAAAGCATTGCATAGTTCAGCCTTATTTATCTTTGCGGTGGGAAAAAAAAAAAAAAACGTAAGAAAGCACATATGACGGAGGACGAATGCGGTTCCGGGTTTCGAGGATTCTACGATTTATTAATCCAACACCGAAATAACGAAACTGAAGGCAATGTGAAACCCACGAATAAGGCCCTACACCCACGTCAAATACTGGATGGTCTTTTGGTCAAACATTTTTTGAGCTTTCAGGATGAAAAAGCATAATTTTATAATTGATGAGGTTTGTTCGCAAGATTAGAGTACTCTTTGACACCAGGTGTTTCACACGACCTTGAGGAATTAACGAAATATTTAAGATAAAAATACCTTTTGGTAAATTAGTGTGTATCATTGGTACGATTAACACTGTTACTCTCTAAGAGCACACACGGTAGGACACAACGTCAAGCATTACTGTTGGTTAATGGAAAAAAATTGTGTAATCACAATTTTTAGCGATTAAGAATTCAGCCACAACTCGTGCACGGTGTTGCAGTTACTTTGATTACACCGACTGAGCTGTGTTCAATGTATACATGGCAATTATACGTGAATGCGTAGTGTGGCGATTTCAATAAAATCATGAAATGACTTAAAGTAAAGTTGCGTGTCGTTGAGAAAGATGCAGAGTATACAAGGGATCGAATAACAAGCATAAAGTCAACGAAAAAATTGTACAAATTCATAAAATGCACTGAAGAAACGAACGCCTAGTAAATTTGACAAAATGTTGAAAATATACAAGGCAAAGCAAGCACAAGAAATAACGAGAGATTGACAAAAAAAAAGGTCACATACCTCAACAACTTCAACGTGATTGCCATAGCAGGCTTTGTGTAAAGGAGTGTAACCGTCCAAGTCTACGCTGTTTATCAACGTTGGATCCTGCGATAGCCACTTTTGGATAACTTCCAATTGACCATTTTCTGATGCAATTAGAATAGCCTTCTGTCGTGGATCTGAAAACACAATAAACCTCAAAAATAATGTACGATAAATACATGACCGTTGAATTGCAATATTAAGACTTACAGTGGGTCAAAAAAGTATTCATACACCTTGTTTTTTTGCGATAACTTTATAGACATAAGCGATACGCAAAGAAAGCCAATTTTATTCAATAGTACATCAGGTGCAGAGATAAACTGCAAATGGAGAATTTTTTCCCAGGAATAATAGAAGAATTATGCTAAAAAAACGAAAATTTTCACGCAAAAAAAGTATTCATACACATACGATTATAGTGAAAACCTACATCATCATAGTTGTTAATTATAACTAATATTTGGTGTGCTTCCCTTTTGCTTCAATTATCGCCTCGAGTCTCTTAGGCATGGATTCTACTAGCTTTTGCGTTCTTTCTTTTGCTATTTTCGTCCATTCTTCTAAAAGCAGTCTTTGGAGATCGAATTTTTTTGTTATTTTTCTTTTTCTAATTTCTACATCCACCAAGTGCCATAAATTTTCAATAGGATTGATGCCGGAGATTGTGGTGGTGTAATCAATTGTCTGCGAACATTATAGAGTAACCATTCCCTCGTTTTCATGGCAGTATGTTTCGGGTCATTATCTTGTTGGAAGTGGAAATTTCCATCCAGGCCCATTTTATCTACATTTGCTTTCAAATTGCTGCGCAACACGTCGATATACTTCTGGGCATTCGTTGTACCATCTATAAAAGCCAGATTACCAACGCCATAATATCCCATACAGCCCCAAACCATGACGCTTCCTCCGCCGTGCTTTACAGTCGGTATTAAATTTTTCTGCTGGAGCTCGGTATTTGGTTTCCGCCAGACGAATTTATTTCCATCGGACCCGAAGATGTTAAACTTCGATTTATCCGAGAATACGACACGTTTCGAAAATTCTATAGATTTTTTTACGTAGGTTTTTGCGAAACCTAAACGTTTTTCTCGATTTATATTATTAATGAATGGTTTTTTGCGGGCCATTCTGCCGTATATTTGAGCAGAATGCAAAACGTGTCGAATAGTCTGGGGACACACGCTCTTCCCCGATGTTGACGCGACATCATTCGCTAAACTGCGAGCACTTATGAACGGTTTTTTTGTAGCCTCTGTAACGATACTCCGACGCTCTCGTACCGTTAGTATTCTTGGTTGACCAGCTCGTGGCTTATTTTCTCTGTTGTTTGTTCTTTCGTATTTTTTTATTATATATTGCACTGTTGCGAAACTTAGATTTAGTTCTTTACTAACTTTTCGATAACTTTCACCGCGTTTCCGAAGAAAAGTCACTCTATCTCGCATGGATATTGATATTTCGCTTTTCTTTGCCATTGTGTCTGTTCAGAGCTTGAAGATCTACTACCGCGTGGAATAGGTCAAAACCATTGACCTATTCCACGCGGAATATCGAGGTTTAACAGCTCAATCGTAAGTGTACGAATACTTTTTTGGCCCAAAAATTTTCATTTTGTTTGCATAATTCTTCTATTATTCCTAGGAAAAAATTCTCCAATTGCAGTTTATCTCTGTACCTGATGTACTATTAAATAGAATTGGCTTTCTTTGCGTATCGATAATGTCTACAAAGTTATCGCAAAAAAACAAGGTGTATGAATACTTTTTTGACCCACTGTATTTAAAAAAAACATGAACATTTTAGGTTATGTCACGCGATCTCAGATTTTCGTGCTATTTTTCCCAGAATTTCTAATTATTGTTATTGTTAACGTGCCAAAAGGCTAAAATGTACAGTTCCCATGTATAAATATATAAACACCTCGATACATGAACAAATTTTCACAGAGCGTAAACTCCGAACCTAACCTCTTGGATATCGAGCTTTCTCGACACCGTCATTGTCGTCCTCCCACGCGCTAACTTGCATACGCTCGCTCAGTGGTAAACTCATCATTTTGTCGCGAATAGCTTCCAAATCTTGTACCACATCGTTGTCCTCGTCCGAAGACATTGTGAGATTTGTATTTTCTTTCGAAATCAAAACACGATCGAAAACACAACGGAACAGAATGAGCACAAGTCAACAACTGACGGCAAACGCCATACCAGTGTTGCCAGATGGTCCGTGTGAGTTACCCCCAGATTATTTTCGTTTCCCCCTAAAAATCCCCTGACCAACCGCCAAGCCAATCTCGGTCACTTGACCGTCAGATACGGTCAAGTGACCGCAGTTTTTAAAAGGTTCAATTGACAGTCATCTTGAGAAATTTTGTGGTAAATTGTATCGGTTTTAAATCGTGAAAAAAATCTTATCCAATATCAGTTTGAAATGTTATATATACACAAAAGTTGAAAAATAAATTATTTTTATTTTTATTTTTATAGCAGCAAAGGCTTATCCTCTCTAGTTCTACTCCGTTATCGGCTATCGCCAGCTCGCAACGGCATATGTCACAAGAGGCAATGTACTTTGATACTCGTTTGGCTATACCGCCATCCCTAATCCACTAGCGGATACTGATATGTGTTTCATATGTGAACTGTGTGGAGTGTGTGACATCTTATGGCTTATTCCATAAGATCCGCGAATAGCATAAATACAAGCTGCGGCATCTATTGGACATTCCCCTGTACCGTACCGTGTTGACCTATAAGGGGAAAACCCGAATTATACCATAGTAAACGAAAAATTCACACGACCCACATCGATATTTTTTGGTAAATGTATTAATAAACTTATTAATAAGATTCAAGGCGAGTTAGTAAAATTAGAAACGAGTAAAAAAAATGTTTAAATGCCCAAAGCGCAAATAATCAAACCATACGTACAGAAGTACGTAAAAAGTTGGGAGTTGGAATCAACTTTCAAAGGTACGTAACCTATAATTAGACAACTAACCCGTAATTGGTAAAGAAACCTGTAAGGTGATTTATAATTAAACATATAAAACGAACAAAATCTACAATTCAAATAAAATTTGCATATCGATTCCTCGAACTTTCACACAATCAAAGCTCGACGGGCCCTCTACGACTCTACGCTTTACGAGGAACTATCTTTCTCAATGTTGGTTACCGATTTTTGCCAAATTTAATAGCTTCCTTTAATCCTCTATTGAATATTCCGTATAATTTTTACTTTACTATATTGTCTACTGAAGAGTATAGTCTAAATTCCTTTTGTTTTTTAACGATAAAGGTTGGTTGAAACCGTCGCCTGGTGGAGACCCGTGCAAAGCGTTTTGTGCGTTTTGCAATACGATTCTCGCGGCGCATAAAAAAGGATTGTCGGAACATGCTGCATCAAAGAAGCATGAGCAATCCGTCAAAAACCGCAATATCATTGCCCAAACTCCAAAGATCGACAAATTCGCGAAAGTGACTTTGTCAGAAAAACGAAAAATAGCTGAATTGAAAATTGCTATGTATGTGGCAGAGCATTCGTCCATAAAATCTGTCGACCATCTTCTTGCCAAGCCATCTGGATTTCATGGTACGTGAAACGCATGCGTGGTTTGCCGTTAGTTCAAAGCGTCAAATAGAATACGCGGAGGTTTACCGTACTCTTGAGGGTAAGATACCGAAAAAAATCGTAAAGCTGTCGAATACCCGGTGGTTGGTGAGGCTTCAGGCTGTCGATGCTATTCTCGAGCAATGGGATGCTCTAAAACTGCATTTTAAAATGACCGAAAGCAACAAAGAACGCTGTTATACAGCTTGCCAACTTCATGGAATGTTTTCAACTCCCGAGAACAAATTGTATTTGACGTTTCTCAGTTCGACGCTCAAAGGCATCATGGGGCTAAATAGATTGTTTCAATCCGATGCTGTCGACCCCATGAAACTCTTTAAAGATTTGAATGATAATATATATTCACTTCTTCAAATGCTTGTTGTACCGTCGCAACTGAAGAAAATATCGCATTACGATCTCGCCAGCTTCGATTTCAAACACTACTGCCTGTCGCTAGGATGTATGAATTTCGGTTATGAGTTTAACGTTCTAACTGCCAACGTTCATCCGGATTCGATTGTGCAGATTAAAGAACGCTGCAGAGATTTTATGATCGTTCTCGTAACGCAATTGCAAAAGAGGATTCCCGAGAATATGAAAGTTCTGGATCAAATATCCACGTTCTCGCCGCAATTAGCATCATCCCAGGTTAAGGCTGATATCAAGAATATTGCGTCAAAATTCAAAAATAGTTTGTGCAATGATATCAGCTCAACTCTGAAGGAGTGGAATATCATTCACAGGATTGAAGTCACCGATACTGCCAGCACTGAAGGGTTTTGGGCGGAGGTGAATGAACTCACCGACGCAGGCGGAAACAAAAGATTCGGCAATATATCGAATCTCGTTCTCGGGCTGCTGAGTCTGTCCTTCTCAAATGCTACAGTTGAACGCGCATTTTCCATCGTGAATATAGTAAAGGACAAATTGAGAAATAAAATGTCGGTTGAAATGGTCGAGGCAATTTTACATATCCGTTGCACCCTCCACGTTGAATGCTGCAAATTTACACCGACCGCAGCTATGCTGAAACGTTTCAACTCCGAAACGGTGTACGGAATGATAAACGACGATGATATTAGGATATTAGATACCTTACCGACCGATTGATCGGGAAAAATATTATAGTCATTGGAGAGAGTTAGATAGAAAGAAAAAAGAGAGGGTTTGAACTCGTTTAGCGTTAATGACGATTCGTAAATTTCTCCCGCTTTCATTCGTTCTCATAAATCCATTACCTATAGGGCCTTCATCGCAATGTTGAGTTCTAGTCTTTATAGTCAGCAGTATAAGTCTAACGTTACTAGTCCTCACGCTGTTACCTATTATCATTTTATCTCGTAATAAATATAATTAAATAAATAACAACCTACGTTGAAAATATAGCTCAATGCGCAGTGTTAATAATTGTAGCCCTTTCCATCCTACGTATAATACTAATCTGTGGCATTGGGTGTCGTTATCTTTTTAGAGTATTCCTGTGGTGCGATTCTGTACTTGACGCAATATCTTAGCGTCTGACGCAAAACCGAAATAGCCTATGAGAGTCGCGCCTTTCCGCTGGAATCTTCCTTGCAATTGGCTTTTTCGGTTTTGCGTCAGACGCTATGATATTGCGTCAAGTACAGAATCGTCCCTCTGCTATTCGACAATTCGGCATCGATTTTTGCGCTTCAAAACTAGTTTTTTTTTATCGGGAATTTAAAACCCCCTAAAAAATCCCCTAAATAATTTTTCCCCCTGTTTGTCCCCTCACACGACTAAAAAAACCCTAAATCTAGGGGGAAATCCCCTGATCTGGCAACACTGCGCCATACGGGCGTACGGCACGCGACACTAGCGACATGCGTCACTCCCCGGCAAAACTGATTACTGAAGTCAAACGCGCGAATAAACGTCAGAGGCACGATATTTTTTTTAAACATTGGAAATATAATGAAAAATAACTTGATATGTAATTATAATTTTGTTATTTTTCAGAACAAAATGATGGACTGTTTAAAATTGTCGGACACATCGAATGTTTTCGGTTACAATGGCGTCTGCATCGGTACCGAAAAATCTTGTCTTTTGGAGAATTCTTTGTTGATCCTGCAAGAGGAAAATCATTTTCGTAAAATGTTTTATTGGGGACGCATAAATGGCATACAAAATGATTATCACATTGCTTATGGATATGAAAAAGATTGCCTCAATGGACAAAAATACTTCTATAGGTAACAAGAGTATAATGAGACATTTCATACCAACTCGACCTGGCTGTGATTCCTCATTATTTTTTATATTTATTTTCTCCTACAAGTATGTTACAGGGCAACACAAGAAAATGATCCACAGAGATGTTCAGAATTTATTGAATAAATTTGAAAAGAATTGATAATATCTCTCATCGTCAAATTAACATAGATTATTACGACCACATGAATTTTTCGAATAATCTGAAAATTAATGTGGGTAATTTTTTTTGTGTTCATGTATTATATAATTGAAGGAAAATAAAATTTCAAGGAGGACAGCCAGATCGAGTAGGTGTGTAATGCCTCATATATAATACTGTCACTGTATTTAGCAATGCATTTTCGGAAAAGAGCAAAACGCTAAACATTATGGTTTTTTGTCTTTCATATATTTTAATTATTCAGCGCGATAATCATCCCTTAATTTAATAATATAATCTGTTCTGTCAAGTCTCGACTGTCTCGAATGGTTATTGATGCCTAAGCCCAACAAATGTGGACGATTGCTGGCTCCTCTCGCCGTTACAGCATTTGAAGGCGATCCTGCAATAGTCACGAATGTCTACAACGCTAATCCTCCATTTCCACCTAACGAAGATTCCTCGAAATTCTTCAAAGTAAAACATTTTATTTGGAAAATAATGGTATTGTCAGAGTAGCGGATGCAAATTTGTATCAGGTGATAAATTTAACCGGCATACTTTACTCAAAAAAGATTAATGAGAACGAATCAAAATTGTGGGCCATATTTGTATCTTCTTCTTTCTGGAAATCAATTATTTCATTTGAGCAAAAATTCAGGTGATTATAAAAGTTTGAGTGAAAATTTCATAGGACCAATAGGTTTCCTCAAATCCCTACAATCATTACAGACGTTCACATCCATATGGATATTTATTGTAAATTTGTCTTTTCGATGCTTTGACACGATTTGAATACAGAATTGAAAATTGGAAAAAAAAATCTTTTTCACGTTAACAAAGCTTCCTCGATGAGAAAGTAAAATATCAAACTAACCAATGATAGTATTCCGTATTTGGTAAAATCACAAATTATTTATTTTCCAATGATATGGGTCATATGAATTTTTATTAATAATTCAAGGGTCCCATACCACAAGAATTAAAGGAGGAAGATCGTTTGGCATCGATAATCGAACTAATCAACGAGGACGCGATGATAGTACCACGGGGAGCTTGGTTCAAGCGTCCTAACGATGAAATAGTCGAAAATTTGGCATTCGAAGGTTTGACCAAAACCGAGGCTATTTATGAAAAATCGTATTTGCACGCCCGTCCACCGCAACAAAAATGGAATACAAATTTATTGACGAGATTGGATTACAATTACGCCATTGATTTTCTCGAAACCATCGACATGGACGCGCCTCAGGGTGAGAAAAATCTTATTATTTGAGAATCTTTGGTCACGTTAGAAAGATTGATCTTAATACAAAAGAGTATTCATTTCAGGATGCTGGAATCTTCAAGTTCATCGGTGTGGTCGTTTGATCACTCTTCAGAGCTTATATTGGCCTGGAATGACATTCTATCATAAAGTAAATTCACCACATTACGGTTCTATGTATGTGGGAAACGGAATGAAGAATCTTCATGTACCATTTATGATCTAATTGTTTTAACGTTATCAATAAATTTAAATATACGAGCCGTTAGTTGCTTGATTTTAAAATCTTCGATATATTTAGTGACAAATTTCAAATTTTTTCTTACAACAAATTTTACAATGAAAATTATGTTGTTTTATAGCGAAAATAAAATTGAAATTGACGTATTTTTGTATTTGTGCAACAAAACAGCTTTAAGGGGGTAAGCTACCCCTATTTGAGTTTTCACATTCCAGTTATCTCCTTGTCATTTCGAATGTGTTTGCCAATACGAAATCTTCTCATTAAGCTAAAATTAATGATTCACCGTTTTTTTTTTCATTTAGCACGAATACTTAAGGGGACGGACCACCCTTTCTAGCCCGTTTTTTTAATAGATATTCAAAAGTTTCCGACCCACTGCCACGAAATTTAATGATGGTACGATTTTCGTGTTCATCTCAACACGAAAATCGTACCATCATAAAATTTTTTAGCAGTGGTTCAGAAACTTTTGAATATTTATTAAAAAAGGCGCTAGAAAGGGTGGTCCGTACCCTTAAGTATAAATATCCATGAGTTTCAATGAAATCGGAGGGGGACACATCGGGTACTTTCCTTGTAAGTCTACTCGAGACGTTTTGAAAACGCCTGTGAAAACCCAAAATCGATGAAACGGGAGCCAAGTTATGACCATTTGAAATTTCGAGATTTTTAGGTTTCCGAAAAGGTGGGCCAAAAATTACAAAAAATTTGTATTCTTTTTTTTCAATGTTTCAATACTCTATTCGATCGGAAATTTTTCGCTGATTTCAAATAACACCGAGTTTTTGTCGAAAACTCAAAAAATCAATGTGAAAAACGCAATAATCGAAAAAAAATCACTTTTTTAAAATCGGACCATCGATTTTTGCGAATTTTTCTATACATACCCCTTCTCATTTTTTTCGCCGATTTTCAACCTGCTCTCACGGCTACAATAATTGAGATATCGGGATGATCCAACATGCATTCTCTAAATCTACTCGAGAGGTTTTAAAAACGGTCGTCAAAACCCAAAATCTATAAAACGGGAGCCAAGTTATGACCATTTGAAATTTCGAGATTTTTAGGTTTCCCAAAAATTAGGCTAAAAAACACAAAAAATTTGTTTTCTTTTTTTTTCAATGTTTCAATACCCTATGCGATCGAAAATTTTCCGCTGATTTCAAATAACATCCGGTTTTTGTGGAAAACTCAAAAAATCAATGTGAAGAACGCGATAATCGAAAAAAATCACTTTTTGGAGCCCCGCTCTGTGCAAGAAGTAGATGTTCAAAGGTGTTTCAACCCCTTAAAATAAAGAAAGACGGTGAATCATTAATTTTAGTTTAATGAGAAGAGTGCGTATTGGCAAACACATTTGGAATGACAAGGAGAAAACTGGAATGTAAAAACTCAAATAGGGGAAGCTTACTCCCTTAAAACTGTTTTCTTGTAGAAATACAAAAATGCGTGAACTTTAATTTTAGCTCCGCTATAAAACAGCATAATTTTCAATCCGATCGATTCGTAAGTTTTCAATGTAGGATGCAAGAAGTAGATATTCAAGGGTGTTTCGACCCCTTAAAATATTTTTTTTTTTTCATTATCTGATGGGTTCTTTATTCCTTCGCATAAAAAACAAATTTTTGTTTCATCAAAATCGATGCACTGCTTGTATGTGAAACTGCAAAATCGCCCCTTGACCTGTGCAACTTTAGGGGGTGGTTTCACCCCTTGAAATCGTTTTTCCACCGATAAAAAAAAATACGTGTCGCTTAGTTTTTAATGCTCTATAACATACATGAGTTTCAACAAAATCGGAGGGGGACACCTCGGGTACTTTCCTTGTAAGCTAAGCGAAGATGACTGACCTCATCTCCCTCTTTCTCTCTCTTCATGATCTAAGTATAGTTCAACTTTTCGTTATCGATCGTTCATCATTGCGCTAATCTCATTGACAAACCGAGACCGATCGACGAATGAGAGAGAGGAAATCATTACGTTATAAGTTGCGACAATTACCCTGTTAACGCTTGAACGGCGAGAAGACGTGGCTCTCTCGCGTGTGTGCTAACGCTCGCGTCTTCGACAGCTCCTCGCCGGTATATAACGAATAACGAGATCGTGGCACGATCGGAAATAGAATCGATCAGTAAATAGATCGAGCCTGCCAAGCGAGGAATAAGACCTATCTCCCTTTCTCTCTCTTTATCTCTTTCTCTCTCTCTTTCTCTCTCTCTCTCTCTCTCTCTCTCTCTCTCTCTCTCTCTCTCTCTGTCTCTCTTTCTTTCTCTCGCGGATAAGGATCTATACAATAAGACTGCTGATTGCCTTTGGCAAAGCTTTACAGTGACACCGTTTCGTGTTTCGTCGAGGCTACCACACTCCGGCGTCACACCGGAACGTAACACACATCACAATAGTTCGTCGATCGGAGTCCGCGTAGTTATCTCAGCCTCCGTCCGGGTTTGAGATGTGATTAGCGTCACGAGATCAGCAAACGACAGTGACCATCGCGCTGACAAATTGAGCCATAGCTGCAATTAGCATTGTTGAAAAAAAAAAAAAAAAAAACAAATTTGCAGTGCTGAGAATTATTATTGTTATTATTATTATTAATATTTTTTTTTCAAAAATAAATCCTAATGTTGGCAAGTATAATATGTACTCTTTACACTATTCAGATTGTCGCGAATAAAGTTATTCTTCCGGTTCCGGACGAACCGGAAGCAACTCTGTCGCACGTGTATTACTTCCGGTGTCCTTGACGCGATGATTCCCTTGAGGGGGTGGCAAAACACGAGTTATTTTCAACATCATTTTTTTCTAAATTGTAATATCGAAAAATAAACGAAATTACTAATATTGCTGTTTCGATTGAACAACATTAATCATTTCGTCTTACGCATTTTATTGAAATAAATTTTGTGTTTATTAAGTTAACGTGGTTTTTGGCCAAATTGCAAATTGTCCAATTTATATGATGAGAAATTTAATTGAAATTAAATTAATTTTGTTCGAATGTCAATTTAAATTCGGTTCAACGAAAAAATGTCTCTAACCCTCGTGTTAAAATGTCCACGTTCTTAAAACGTCGCTTTGAAAATACCGGCACATCGTTAACTTTGCCAAAGAAGAAGAGTAACGAACAACGACGACGAAGATCTTGCATCGCTGTGGCCGAGACATGTATAAACGATCGTAGACGGTCGGCAACGTTTATAAACGCTCTCCTCCGATTATAAACTACCCCTGTGATAAAGTTGTGCAAAAATTCTCACCGTGTACGACGCGATATAGACACACCGTTAATAATACTAATAGATAGATCGAATTGGATTACGTAATGATGTGAAATGGTGCGCGATACTGAGGAATTCATTTAGGAAGATGCGAAATTCTTTGTGCCGATTCGTATACCGATCGAGTCAAATTGGCGGTGATTTGAAAAAAAACAAAATTTTTAATGGAATTGAAATGGATTTGATTGGAGAACGGAGAGTTTAATGGGTTATTTAATCGTGTCGGGAATCTCTGATGTACAGGGGAAATTATGTAATCAACATTAGAACCTCGATTCCGTCAGTTCAGGATTCTTTCAACCTTGATTCTGGCAATCCCGAATCTAACAATTTACGTTCTATCGAATTCAATTCTGCAACCCTCGATTCTGTCAACTTCTAATGTATTCATTTTCAATTCTGGCAAATTCAATTATGTCAATTATCAATTTTGTGAAATTCAATTATGTAAACTTTCAATTTTGTGAATTTATTTTTGGTCAATTTTCAATTCTAAGAATTGAAAATTCTATGAATTGAAAATGGGTCGATTTTCAATATGCTGAATTGAAATTGAGTCAATTTTCAATCCTATGAATTTCAATTCAATAAATTCTTATCCTATCAATATCAATTCTGTCAATTCACGTCCCGTCAATTATTTTCGTTCCGCGGACTCAAGTTGACAGTCACCCCCGAGGCCTTAACCGGAAACAATGATTTTGGCTTTGTTGTTCAACGACCAAAAGCTATAAACAACCGAGCTAAAAAATCTCACGTAAAAATCGAAACTCTTTTGGGAGGGCGACGAGTCTTAAAGTCAGTCTCGTCAGTCTCACATCGCGAGAGCTAAGAGTGAAATCAATACGTGAGCCGATTTGGTATGCCCCGAACGGGTGGATCGTTTTACGAAGAGCTATAGAGATCTCGCGGGGGAGGGGACTCGCGACAACGAGTTTTAGGCGCCTCTCACAAACTTGCTTCTGACTATTTCGTTCGTGCGACTACTGTATAACGCCGATTTCGCAAAATCTTCGTCCCAATTAGCAAGCACCTAATTACACTTTGGATTTATCAACAAAAAAAAATCCAAACCCCATATACGTACAAACACACAGAAACACACCAAAAAACAACACTAGCCATTTTTTTGATCATTATGTTGTAGATGTAGACCGACATGTCGGTGATAAACATCAAGTTCACGAAGTTCGACAATACGCCATGGGGCTTTCGACTGGCGGGAGGAAGCGACTTTCCTCAGCCATTAACTGTTATCAAAGTATGATATCATTGATATTATTTTGTCTGTTCCGTTTTTCATTGAGTCAGAAAAAAAAATTGAAGTATGTGCTTTTTTTAAAAATGTAAATTCAAGATAAATTAAATTGCTTAATGATGAAATCGTTCGTGAATTCGTACGAACTTTTCGTTTCAACAATTCGACATTTTTAGCCGTTTAACTAAAGCTGAATTAGCTCTATACAGACATTAAGCAGTATTTTTTCCACCCTTGTCATCAAAGATATAGTCGGCCATACGAGAAAAAAAAATAGCTTTTTACCATATGAATGAATTACTTATGGTATAGATTTTTTTTTAGTGAGACATTGGAGGTTAAATTTTTCGTCAGGTCGCCGAAGGAGGCCTCGCGGAATGCATGGGACTTAAGCACGGGGACGTTGTCACCAGGCTGAACGATCGTCCTGTAAGCAGTTTAACACATGGACAAGCTCACGAGGCACTTGTCCTGGCTGGAAATAACTTCGCACTGGCTGTTCTCAGGTTGAATTTTCAATGCTGATACAAATATTATGGAAATAACGGATATTACATCTAGAGATAATGGAATTAAGATGAATTTATAAGTGTTCCGAAAAATGTTGACTTTTTAATTCGAGAGTTCGAACATCGAGACACATAATGTTCATCTGTAAGCAACATCATCAGAAGAAGCTATATTTAAAAACAATGCTTTTATTTTGGGTTCGTACTTGAGAGCACGCAATAGCCTTGACCGTATATCGCATCGTGCATCGCCAAATCGTATGCCGCCACTACTTAAATATATAGTCAATCGATGATATTTTTAATAAGTTTTTTTTTTCAAAGACCCTCTAAGCTCAGTAACTTCGTCGTCTTTGCACGAGAAAGGTGACCGCGCGCGTGACGATTCTCGAGAAAAGCTCCATTTTTATTTATTGTATTAACATTTCCTCCCTTCAATTTGTCCTCTCTTTTACGTTTGTTTTTTTTTTCTTTCAATTATTTTTCCGTCGACGTTTACGCGTAGACCCGCACACACTCTTGAGACTATCGAGGGGATACAGGAAGACAATATCGTGCCATACACGATACCCGTAAGTGTTGTCATTTCGATGTTTAAGGTAGTAGTCTGGTAACTCAAGCCGATTTTCATGCCTTTTTTGGACAGCATTTTTTTGTAGGAAAATAAAAATGAATCGTTTTGGACATTTAGGATGTTTTTATTTACATATTAAAGATACAAAAAAAAATATTTTTGAAAAAATTTAATAGTTTATTATTATTATTATTATTAATCGAAGTTGGCACCTCGAAAAAAAAGCGCGTGGGTGGCCCCGGTGATTTTGGCTCTTGATGTTATCTGAAATCAAAAATTCTTGATAATTCTTAATCTATAGACATGTCATTCTGGTCGGAACTACTGAAGTTAAATTTCATGGATAAAAAACAAAATGGCGGACTTTGGAAAAATAAGTCCTTTTATTTTAGCGAAGAATGGGTTGTAAAATAAAAAATTAGGGGTGAATAAATTTCTCGGTAGTTCCGACGAGAACTATAAGTGTATAGAGTAGCCTGTTAAAATTTGAAAGCAATCGGTTCCGTAGAAAAAAAGTTAGGACCCGGGCTGCCAACTTCGAGGTGCCAACTTCGATCAATAATAATAATAATAATAAACTATTACATTTTTTCAAAAAATTTTTTTTTTGTATCTTTAATATGTAAATAAAAAAATCCTAAATATCCAAAACGATTCATTTTTATTTTCCTACAAAAAAACGCCCTCCAAAAAAGAAATGAAAATCGGCATAAGTTACCAGACTACTACCTTAAAAATTCGCGGATTCGCGATTTTCTTTCGCGTTCCGCGGATTTTTCTTTTGCCATTTTTTTCGAAGTTCGGCGTGTCGTTCTTTTTAGCTCGATCAATTGCCACCTGTATTTCCGGAAGAAATTTTGACGTTACCGGTCGAAGAGCTCGATTTCGTGGAAGAAACGATAGAGGAGATTGTGGAAGAAGTGAGGGAAGAGATTGTGGAAAAACCGGTCGATGACGATAGCGAGGTTGTGCCGAATAAAGATCTTACCGATGAGGAGATAGCGCAATTGATTTTGGAAGAGGAGGAATTGTTACTGCCAGATCAAGGAGTACTTGGGTGAGCATTAGGATTGTGAGACGAGAAAAATATTTTGTTTTTCTTCCATTTCAAAGTTTGCTCCAATTTAAATACAATTTGGTTCGAAGCGAGGGTCTTGGGATCAAAGTAAATGTACCTGAATCAAGTACAGTATCTTAGAATCAAACAAACTCTGTTCGATTTCAATAAACTGTTTGCCCGATATAAATTTAATGTTCGATTGAAAAGCACATTTTTTCCAACAAATTTCATTAAAATCAAATCGATATTTATTGATCTACGTCAAATTAAAAAAAAACGTTCTCTTTAAAACAGTTACCGATATCGTACGTGTATAAAAATTTCAGTGTAAACTTCAAGAAACTACGACCTCGAGTACAGAAGCTAAAAGAATCGAAAGTACTCGAGGAATTGCAAAAAATAGCTGTCGAGGAACCGCCACGTTTGCAGGAACTCAAGCACACGTCGACATTTTTACAAAAACCTCAGCGTCCGCCGCCACCGTCGAAAAGCGATCTCGAGAAGCAAGCGAGCACCGAGGGCGAGCAGTACAAGGTCGTGATCAAGAAGCAACAGAAGAAAACGGTGACCGAACGTCTATTGGAACGTGGACTCTTGGAGCCGATTGAAGATCATACACCTGAGGCCCCGATCGAGGTAAAAACGTACACGCCTGGATGTTATGTTGACGACGATGACGGCGCCACCGGCGTCATTACGATTGTACCGCGCGCTCCCGAGTTAAGTCTTTTGCAAGTTTTTCCGCGAGTTCGCGAGATCGAAGTTATCGAAGATTTATCGCGAAATCCGGTTGTAGCTGATAAATCGAATGTCGCGACGGATGAATTAACGGCACCGAATATGCGCGATCTCTTGACGCTTCTCGACAGCGTACAGAGCCTTGAGGCTCTGTTGTTGCGCAAATGTTCTCAACAAGATGGCGTCGCCGTGGCTTCACAAAATGGCGACACTTCGAACGACCCTCCCTCTACCGCGGACTGTGTGAACTCTCCCAGTCCGATTTCCATGGATAATGACGAATCGGATTGCGAAGGTGACACGTCCACGATCAATTATACTCCTTGGTGTAACGCGTTCAAGACCGAAGTACAGTTAGATGTACCGTGTGACGAAGTTTTTGCGGAATTTACGGTTAACATTGGTCTCGCTTCCGAGAGCAACCGTGACGATAACGAGCTCGTGAAATATTGCGATAATTCGAACGTAAAAGTAATTGACGATGATAATTCAGTTGACGAATCGATTAATGGAAATGAATCAGAGTCAAACGAGAGTTTCGCGAAAGATCGAGTCAACGAGGAAGTAAAAAATATTTCAACGACTAAAACGGTCAGCAAGCGTAGCAAACGTTGTTCGAGAAATCGTTATTTGAAATCGTGTTTTTCCGGCAATAAAATCTCAGCAGATGTCGACAAATCTCGTAGAATGAAATTGCCGCGAAAAGGACGTTACTTGGAAAATTATCTATCGCGAAATATCGCTTTGTGGTGCCGATCATTCGGTTCTCTCGTACGTGGTAAAAATAATGTCATGGCTACCACGAGACGATTTCCAATAAAAAAACGATCTTATTTCGGCCGAGTTATGAGCAAAAATTTCGATGTATTAAATTCGGGAAGGAATTATCTCGGTTCCGTGATTTTTGACAAAACACGCGACAGAGAACGCGTCAACGTAACTTTTCGCAAGTCACGTTCGTCGACGCGAAAAAGGTTAATTCGCGCCAATAAGGGTCATTACGTCGAGAAGATCTCTCGTATTATTTATTCGTACGCGAGAGGATTTATTTCGCGGGAAAATTCAAAAAACAATGAGACATCGGACGTTACGCCATTTTCGAAACGTTCGAACGTACTTCGCGACGCTGTTAAGGATATCATACGAATGACCGGCGGTTTCGTTTCGGAACATTTTTTTAACAGACTCCACGAACCTCGATTGTCACGTAAATGGCGTTACGTCAATATTGACTATTGCGAGGGTATAAATGACGATACAAATTTGTCGGAAACCTGTTCAACTACGAGTTCCGAAGAGACGGTTATTTCTCGGGATATTGAGGACAATTTCATTGAACGGGAGGACGATTATGCGAGTAATGGAAATTTCGATGAGGACGAGCGTGAGATCGACGAAGACTCCGAGGAACGCGATAATTTCGATGAAAAACGTCGACCGTCGATCGTTTCCGATATTTTAAATTCGTGCTCGGACGTTCGGAATATCGCGAAACTCGCGGCATACGCTCTCGTACCATTTACTTCGATCATTTTGCTCTACCTTTACAAATAGACGCTTAAGGATTCTCTTCACCTTGTATACGGTCCCAAGAGTTAAGTTCGACGAAAATTTCAGCACAGCAGCAACGAGATAAAGATCTGAAAAAATGAATCACGCTCAAGATATCAAGGGCACTGATTGTCAATAAAAATGATAATGAACATTGAGGTAGTAGTCTGGTAACTCAAGCCGATTTTCATGTCTTTTTTGGAGGGCGTTTTTTTGTAGGAAAATAAGAATGAATCGTTTTGGATATTTAGGATGTTTTTATTTACATATTAAAGATACAAAAAAAAATTTGTTTGAAAAAATTTAATAGTTTATTATTATTATTATTATTGATCGAAGTTGGCACCTCGAAAAAAAAAAGCGCGTGGGTGGCCCCGGTGATTTTGGCTCTTGATGTTATCTAAAATGAAAAATTCTTGATAATTCTTAATCTATAGACATGTCATTCTGGTTGGAACTACTGAAGTTAAATTTCATGGATAAATAACAAAGTGGCGGACTTTGGAAAAAAGTTTTTTTTTCCAAATTTAACTTCAGTAGTTCCGACCAGAATGACATGTCTATAGATTAAGAATTATCAAGAATTTTTGATTTTAGATAACATCAAGAGCCAAAATCACCGGGGCCACCCACGCGCCTTTTTTTTCGAGGTGCCAACTTCGATCAATAATAATAATAATAATAAACTATTACATTTTTTCGAAAAATTTATTTTTCGTATCTTTAATATGTAAATAAAAACATACTAAATATCCAAAACGATTCAATTTTATTTTCCTACAAAAAAACGCCCTCCAAAAAAGACATGAAAATCGGCTTAAGTTACCAGACTACTACCTTAAATGGAGGTTGTTTACCGAATGTCCGGAATACTTTGTTTTTTCTTCATTTTATACGAAGATGAAAATTGAATATCTCGACAATCTTTAAGAGATTGTACCCGATTGGTCAATGACTTTTTATCATTTTTTCAACGAATATAACTTTTGCTTGTGACCATATAGGCGAAAAATCCTTAATTCATCT
Source organism: Oxytorus armatus (assembly GCA_958009045.1). Lineage (NCBI taxonomy): Eukaryota > Metazoa > Arthropoda > Insecta > Hymenoptera > Ichneumonidae > Oxytorus > Oxytorus armatus. The sequence goes on along the minus strand of OY253751.1, from coordinate 8,296,093 downwards.
TAAAACAATCATTTCTCTGCTAGTACATTAATCATGCTCTGTTTTGCATATATAGAGAAGGTACACATCCATTAAAAAGGTTGACAGATCACCGTGGATCATCCGAGATACTGAGATGAAACAAACAAAAAAACACTTCATTTCGAGTAACGCGTTCGTAAAAAAAAAGTGTATGCGATCATTTCACTGAATCTTTTTTTTCTAAACATTTTGGCATGTCTTTCATTCTTATCGCAAATGAAAAAAAAATAATAATAATTGCACATTATCGCTTCTGCTAACCGGCTGAAATACCGAGAAATACGAGATTTGTTTTATTCAAATGAACTATTATTCGAATCAAATAAAATTTGTATCGATTAAGTAAAATTTATTTAACCGCTAATTCACTGCTTTCTCAATTAGCTAAATGAATTTTATTTCATTGAGATAAATTTTCTTCGTGGCAAGTCAATTTTATTGAAATCAAACAAATACGTTTTTCTCGGTGCGTTGGATATCGCTTGCTAACCGGAAGTGCTTAGTATTTAAAAAAATTACTATGTAATCATATCGCTTTGTAGAATTTGGGCGGCTTTGGGAAAGTGCATGATTGCGATTCATCTTGAAAAAAAAAGAAAAAAAGAAATTCCGAAACTGTTCACCGCACAATCACCAACGTGTCCAGCAAAATAAAATTCACGTCTGTTATCAATCGAGATTTAACAATGTCGCGTTCGATGAACCTTCGCCGGTAAAAACAAAACTGTAGTTTGCAGGTTGTCATTTAAACGAAAAATATTCCTAAAAAAAATCCTCTCCAAACGTCCTCCGCATTAATTATCGTTAATTATCCAAATTTGTGTCTCAATGAGTTAAAAGAAAAAGCAGAAGAAAAAAAATGAAGCAAAACAAACGAAAAATTAACCAGATAAGCACACCGACCGTAACACCGGAGCCAGGTCGATTGTCTCGTCAGGAAGTCGAGTCCCGACCGGAATCAAAAGCGGAAATTATCGAATTGGAATCCGAGAATTTGTGCGAGGAGGACAAAGTTAAGGACGTGGTCGAGACGTGTAACGAAGAGGCTACGAACGAGGACCAAAAATCATCGGAAACAATGAGCTGTCCGAGATCCGAGACACCGCGTTATCCGTCTGTGCCGACTTTCGACAAGGCTAAAGTCAAGGAATTGGTCTCGACGGAGATAAGCCTCGAGAAGCAACTCGAGGCTGTGCAAAATCAATTGCTCGCGCTAAAACAATTGCCGAGCGAAATTGAAAATCATCTGAGAATAGTGTCGGAACAATTGCACAAAATAATGGAATTGAGCGGCGTGCAGAATGGAGGTGAGCGCGGCGGACGCCGAGAGTCGTCAGGTAGTGAAATTTAGATTTTTTTTTTTTTGTAGTTTGCAATTTTACACCAAAACGGTTTTATCCATAGTCGAAAGGACCGCGCGACACATGAGTGCGGAGAAAAATGATTTTCTCAGAGCTGTTTGACATTCAGGACAAAAGTGAATCATTAGGTTCCGCAGAATTGACTGACGCATAACTTAAGGGATAACACCACTGTGACCACCTGTTTTTTTTCACATTTTTCAAGAATTTTTTTTTGTGGGAAAAAAAAGAGATATTCGAAAAATGTTGTTGGGTTTGTTCCTTGTTTATTAATGTATCAAAAAACATTTTTTTCACATTTTTCACGACGCATGGTGGCGCTGGGGAAGCTCTCGCGTCAGGTGCTGTTATCTCCGCAGCGGTTCGCGGCACGCAGCAGAACTCTCTTCAACGTCGATCTGAAAAAAATACCGAGTGTTTTCGTTAATAATATGATATTTTGAAGAGAAGTACATAGGATTTTTTCGATATCTCAATAATTATAAAAGTTATAGCCTATTTTCGACGAGAAATTTTGCTCAAAAATCATTCTTTAATTTCAAAGGCGTGCCTATTTTTTTTAAGTAATATTTTTCCAAATCCCTATGTACTTCTCTTCAAAATGTCATATTATTAACGAAAACACTCGGTATTTTTTTTCAGATCGACGTTGAAGAGAGTTCTGCTGCGTGCCCTGAACCACTGCGGAGATGACAGCACCTGACGCTAGAGCTTCCCCAGCGCAACCATGCGGCGTGATAAATGTGAAAAAAATGTTTTTTGATACATTAATAAACAAGGAACAAAACCCAAAAAAATTTTTTGAATATCTTTTTTTTTCCCAAAAAAAAAAAATTTTTGAAAAATGTGAAAAAAAACAGGGGGTCACAGTGGTGTTATCCCTTAACGTTTTACTTTTTCTCCGGATGTTAATCATCTCCGAGAATGGTTTGACGGAATATTTGTGTGATTATGTTAACCCTTTCCTAGCGTCTTAAGGTAGTAGTCTGGTAACTTAAGCCGATTTTCATGTCTTTTTTGGAGGGCGTTTTTTTTGTAGGAAAATGAGAATGAATCGTTTTGGATATGTAGGATGTTTTTATTTACGTATTAAAGATACAAACAAAAATTTTTTTGAAATAATTTAATAGTTTATTATTATTATTATTGATCGAAACTGGCAACTCGAAAAAAAAGCACGTGGGTGGCCCCGGTGATTTTGGCTCTTGATGTTATCTGAAATCAAAAATTCTTGATAATTCGTAATCTATAGACATGTCATTCTGGTCGGAACTACTGAAGTTAAATTTCATGGATAAATAACAAAATGGCGGACTTTGGAAAATAAAATCCTTTTATTTTAGCAAATAAATTTTGTTATTTATCCATGAAATTTAACTTCCGTAGTTCCGACCAGAATGACATGTCTACAGATTAAAAATTATCAAGAATTTTTTATTTCAGATAACATCAAGAGCCAAAATCACCGGGGCCACCCACGCGCTTTTTTTTCGAGGTGCCAACTTCGATCAATAATAATAATAATAATAAACTATTAAATTTTTTCAAAAATTTTTTTATTTGTATCTTTAATATGTAAATAAAAACATCCTAAATATCCAAAACGATTCATTTTTATTTTTCTACAAAAAAACGCCCTCCAAAAAAGACATGAAAATCGGCTTAAGTTACCAGACGACTACCTTAAATAAACCTTCTTCGGTTTTAGTTCCATAACAAGATTCTTTTGAAAGCGTGTGCAAACAACTTCTAAATCCTTATCCTTCGTTAACTCTATTTCTTTAATCACTCAGTACTAATGTTAATGAAATAAATCGTTTTTGCTAATGGTGATATTAATTAGCACGATGTTTTTAAACGCTATTTCACTAAGACGAGGAGAGCAACGTGAGGGAAGATGCCGAGGAGAGTCCAACGAGAAATTCATCGATTTCGCCGGCTCAGAATGACGACGATGAACATCTAAAACCGTCCGAACCGGAAGTAAGAGAATCACCGGCTACGGTGATGAGTGACGAGCCACCGATAATCATCGAGCCCGAGGCCGACGACGACGAGATACCGGAGACGCAAGAATTGGGCGAAGTTAACGTCAAGAGCGTGATCGAGGAGAGCCGAGTGAAAAAATGCATCGCATCGTATCAGACTAAAGTCCTGAAGTCACGGGAACCAAGTCCCGCTCCTTCTTACGGTAAGCCGACTTTCAATTAATTAATTTAGAAGATAAAAAATATATTTTTCGTATCAAAACGTACGATACGTGACACTGTAAGTTATTATTTTTATATTAACTTCGAATGTGTTAATTAAACGACGAGGATAATCGTTAAAAATCAGAGAATTCGAAATTGATTTTATAAATGTGGGAATGACATTTTGGTATAGTTTTCCTTTTTAAACCGATCGTTTCAATCTCTAGGAAGTTACGAACCGGATCCAAATCTTGCACCAAAAGATCAAGTAATACAGGAACTGAAGGTATCACAGAACGATCCCAATGTATTTTTACCTGATAATCGTTTAAATAACAGTGTCAAAAGTTTTTTTTCTACCCCAATTCGTTTCTCAAATTCATTAAACTGTTTAAACGATTTTTAACGGAATATATGTGCTCCCGATAGTTGTACAATAATCGAAATGTTATTGTAGGGTTTCGCCGGAAGTGTTCGATCGGTCGATCAAAAAATCAAAATATCCTCCCAATGTTGCTAGACCGATGCAAAAATTCATGCACGAAAATGTCAGGTTTTGCGTGATCGTTGAAGATTTGCAAAATCCTATTTTCCAATCTCATTTTTGTCGCGACCATTGCAAATAAGCTAAGCGACGATTATATCAAATGATACTATTCATCATTTTGTATATTAACTACATATTTATTACGTCGAAGAGAAATTAGGGTGGGGGAGGGGGCTTCGCGATTAGAAGTCGAAAAAAACATGTTTTATTTTTTAATTTTGCGAAAAAAAGAATTGTATTGAAAATCCGAAATGGAAGATTATGCAAAATGCTTTTTCGGTACTGTACAAAAATATTCAGACCGGTATATAAAACATTGGAAGAGAAATTATAATTTTTAAAATATTTCTTTTTCGATTTCAAAAAAGGTAACTCCTCTTACAATTTTTTAAATTCGCTTCTAAATATTTATTTACATGATCGTAGAAACATTTTCAACAATCGCTTATTTGAGACTTTCAAGAGGATTTTTTTTCGCAAGCTGAAAATCATTGATAATTATCTAAAGTTCAAACAACATTTGAAAAGGTAATCGAATTAGATTTTCCTCATCTCCGATATTCGTTAATTACCCTGTCGACATTACAACGAACGTTATGTGTGTTTTATATGTATATCCAACAAACAGTCGTTGCAGCATCAACTCCTCCTTGTTTACCGAACATTATCAACTCAAACGGTCCGAAATGAATATGTAAATATATGTATGAGGCATTTCGGATCAAGTCGACCTGGCGGTGACCCTCATCTCCTCTGAGAATTGGTGAACAAATTTTCATAATGTTGTTAAAACCTTAACAGGCACGCAACGTTTTTCCAGATATTTCGCTATCCGCATTTGAGTAAAGATTTAAAAAAATATATTTTCCATAATACAAAAGGTGTTCGCAGTAATTAAAAAATTTGAAATAAATTTAAAACATCCTCTCTTTAATGCCAACATTTTTAAACCTAGACAAACAAAAAATCTAGAAAAAAAAAGTGTTTGCCTTTTAGAATTACCACAACAATATGAATTATGGACCAAATCTTAGAGGGTGATTGCGACGGCCGACTTAACGTGAAATGCCCCACATATACAGTATGTGCAATAAATATTTTCACGATTTATTTCGTAGCACAAAGGAGGAAGAAGACGCTCGAACGATTTATGGCCCCAGGCTAAACAGCTGGAGCTCACTTATGGACGAAGATGGAGGTGTCCGAATGATTTTTTCAACGACGAAATGATTGCCGAGGTCTTGTCCTCCCAGGCGGAAGTTATTCGCGGCCGAGCTATGGGGTAAATTCCATTTTCACCCTCTCGCTCTCTCCTTCAATTTGGTTAACTGAAAAAAAATCATTAATACAATACGATCCAATGATTCTAATTACGAACGGAACAGGGTAAACTTCAAGAAGTTTGAGAAAAATTGGTTACCAAATTACGATCATCTAATGGGCTCGAGCGTCTACAAAATGTTGCACAAAATGGAACGAGAACCGAAAACGGGAATTCCGGCGAGACCGCCGAAGGTTAACGCGGCCGAAGACATAATCGAGAGAGTGGTAAGTGACAAGGTGTGTCCCTGACCACTCGAGGGATTTGCAAACGTTTGATGAACAAAAAAAGTTCTATAAAATAATTTTTCAACGATATAATAAAGACGCCGTTATTGAAGAATAATAACAACGAATTATTCAATCGATTAATATAAAAAAATCGAATTTTCGTTCTCTTTTCGAAAATCTATTTGCAATAATTCCGTCGAAAAATGCATTCTAAATGTTTGTTTAATCAATCGTTACGCATCACTGTCCCTAAAAAAACATATATATCACTTTTCCACAATGGAATTACGAAATTTCTTTGTTAAAATTCATGTATAAGTGTGTGGCCGACTGATCGACGTTTTATAAAAATGTCCTACCTCAATTAAAGTTCTCGCGTTGTTCCAGAGATCACCAGCACTGAGCATTGCCGACGACAGAAGCACCCGAGGTATCAGCCATTAACACATGTACATCTGAAAAAAAAAAAAAAGAAAACCAACAAAATTGCCATTAATCATGATTGTACGATCGCTGAATTTTATTCACACCAGACACACGGTTAAAAAAAAAAGAAAACTAACACTGGAAGCCAAATAACCCGATTTACTTTTATAATAACTATATACGTTTTTTTTTCGACAATTTACGATGAATTGTGCATTTGTCGTATAAATACGTGTACATATGTCTTGTACATAAAAAAATACAGAGCTAATCAATATTCGAAATATTTTTAATTTTTTGACTATTTTTTTTAATCATTTTCACTACCCTCAACAACAACGACAACAACGGTAATAATAATAGTCAATATAATGACAAACTACATGAAAATTCGATGTGCCAGACATGACTAATATCCAGAGTAGTAAAAAAAAAATTCATTAGCTGCGTGCTTTAACCACTCAAGATCATGTCTCAAGAAAGAAATTATACTGAAAAAAAATGACAACTATCGCAAAATAGTTATGAGCCTAATTTTTTTTCATCAAGGAATAAAAATATATATATAAATTTTTGAAATTTGTTTAGTCGGAACAATTAATATTTGGAATAGAATTATCATTCGCGATTATTTCGTTAGAAAATCATATTCAACCCTTAAGGATCACTGTGGGTCATTTTGACACTAGCAACAGTTTAGCCTGAATTTTCACCAAGTCATTAGATCAAAATGGAATTTTGTCCCGCCATCTATCGACAATGACCGATCACTTAATCGATCGACTCGCTATATCGTTTCACTAAATGTTCTTCCCCCTAACATTACTACCCTCTTCCCATACCTCAAAATAAATAGGTACCGCACTATTTTTTTATCAACAGAACCGGTACCGTTAAGAGTTAACTCGTTTTTTATACGAATATTTTCGCATAAAAGTAAATGTGCATTCTTATTTATCAATTCTTTGTACAAAAAAAAAGTCACAATACCAAATTCTACAAAATTCTAGTCTGACACGAATGCACTGAAATAAAAATAGAATTTTTATTGTAAGCGTCTGAAAATCGTTACGTAGTGAAAATTTAACGTCCAAGCGATCATCAAAGAGATCATTTCTCCCGAGTTCACGCCTCGACTTTTATGAATGAAATTCCGCGTGTTCATGGCCGAAATTTCCTTAGAATTTCGTGCTACTGTAACGTTGACTATTAACAGCAACGTGTATTCAAGAAGAAAAAGGTGGGTCGAATGATGCACCAAAAAACGCATAATTCCGTATTTTCTCCTGGGTCCATGGTCTCCGAGACCCGCCTAATGCGGTTGAGTCACGCTTTAATATCTCCTCTCTCTCTATATAGGTATATCCTCAGGTTGCACAGTCCTCGGTATAGATATACACGATTAACCAGCGCAAACGAGACGTATATATGGGGCATTCCATGTCAAAACGACCTAGCTGTGTCCATTCTCTGGGATTTGCTCCAACAATTTTTCATATTGTTGTTAGAACCCTAAAAAGACATGAAATTTTTTCTAGATTTTTTTCTCCAATCGATATTTAGTAAGGATGTTTTTTTTAAACGATTGAACGTACAACAAAATGGTAATTATTACAAAAATCGGAAAAATCCTGCATCACAGATAAAAATGTTATTACGGAGCTTAAGATCATTGACATTCGGTTTGGGATTTTTTATTTCTCGCGGAGGGATTTTTGACAATTCTTGCGAATTTTTTAATTAATTGTTTTCGATAACCATTATTGAACGCTGATTTCTCGGAATCACACAAGACTAGTTGAAAAAAATCGGAAATAATTGTGAAGAATTTACCGTCAAATATCAACATTTTTAAACAACATCCTGGATTACATTTGACGTTAAGTTCTATTTTTTATATGTTAGAGCAATTTTTAGATTTTTAATTACGGTCAAACTTAATGTAAAATATTTTTTTAAATCATTACTAAATAGCGGTTAGAGAAAAAAAATCTAGAAAAAAACTGCATGTCTTTTAGGGTTGTGACAACAGTATGAAAAATTGGCAAGCAAATTCCAGGGGCGGATAAGAGTCATAGCCAGGTAGATTTAACGTGGAATACCTCATATATATCTATATACATGTGATGTTACAGCAGAGAGTCAAGTCATGCCATCTATATAGGTGGGCCAAGCAAAGAGATCTCACCTCTATTTCTCTCTTTCTCTCTTGGTTCTCTCACGGGTTCGCGCGGGGGTATATACGAGAGACCGTGACGTAGACCCCGAACAATTTATGTAAAAGCATTCTAGGCATGATTCACGAACTAGTTCGCGGACTATAAGAGCCTCTCCTCGTGACCGCCACCGGGAACCGAGAGCTCATATGATGCAGCTGTGACCACAGAGAGCTAAACGAAAGAAGATGAGGGTGGTCCATGGCATACTTTGATCTTCGTCATCGCGCGAGAACGAGATGAGATAGAGCTAATTCATAGAAGGATATCGAGAGATATTTGAAAAATTGATAAGCGTCACATGGAATCCTATAAATTGGTGAAACAAAATTGACATTTTAATTAATATTCTTAGGATGTTTAATTAATCTTTAATTATTTTCATTTTTATTCAATTATACCCGCAGAAAATCAATGAACAATTTATTTCGCTGACGATACAAAAAATTCTCGTTTGGAAATAGCAAACGCCTGGATCGCTACTTGAAAACTTCATTGAACTTGATTTCGAAAATGTTTGCAAGAAATTTTCAATCATACAGGCAAATCAATGGAGAGCTTTTGTCACTTCAATAAATCATTGAATAATTTTGCAAAAATAATGCTGTTTTCGAATCAAAAAATTGAAATATTATTTGGATTCTTATGAGTGACAGCTCGTTTAGTTTGTCAAAAAATGCTTTATGAATGAATGACTAAATATCTAAGATAAACCTCATTGTTTATTAATTGCGACAAATTATTTAACAACTTGGTTTGAAAAACGATCAAATTAACTAAACTTCTCAGTTAATTGAAAATATTTAAAAAAATATAGCTCGGAAAATTCACAGAGTATAATTCAGCAAACAAAATGAGTGATGGCTCGTAAAAATCAGACAAATTTTTCGGGCAGTATACTCTGGAAAAAAAAAATCGCAATCAGCGAAATGTCTTGTGGATGTCCGAAAAAAAGACCGATGTTTCTCCACACTAATGATTATTAATATCTTTTTTCCCAATTAACCAGACACATTCGGTCTAACTCCAACAATCATTAACATCAATTTGGCTGTTAAAAAATTTGTCCGAATTATTCAAATCCCAGCACTTGATTGCTTCATAAATCATAAACTCTCATATATCTTCATTAACGAAAATAGTCGTGTCATTCTCATTTTTTTTTCGGCGATTAAAAGTGACAAGATCATTTTAACGAAAAAAGTAAATAAAAATGTCATCCTGAAGTTTAATCAAGGAGAATGAAGCCGGGCGAGTGACGATATATAGGAGACGATATGAAACGTGCGATACGAAGGAAGTGAAAAAATAAAAATAAATGCACGAGAACAAAGTATGCTGGTAGTTCCTTTGCCTTGAAGACGATCTTATTTGCTTTTGTCTTCATTGTCAGGGACTCTTCGGTGAAAGAGGAAAGGAAGAACGAGCGAGAGAGAGAGAAAGAAAAAAGTGCATCAGGGACGAGGTCGCGGAATGCACGGTAAACGGGTATATATACAGCAAAGAGTGTTGTACAGGAAAACGAGTCTTTCGATCCGGCTTCTCAGACGTACGTGGAGTACACATATGCACGTTAGTACCCATCGTTGCAAACTACATGCATTTTGTATATACACATAACGTATAAATGTACTCTCTCTCTCATTGGTTTCTGCAAGCCGGTTGGTGAACGAGAGGGACAGACAGATATCTGACGAACGGGTTGAATTGAGAGTGCCGGAGGAATGGTTGCATAGCGTCATAGCGAGATTGTGGGAATACGTATACATAGATATATACATTCATAAAATAAACACACACACACATATATATATTACTGAAAAAAAAGAGATAACGCTTGGATCTGCAGATTTCCTCGACGAGTTGCACATGTGAACGGTGTATGAGACACACACACACATATATATATACACACACACACGGTTACATACTTATATTATCGGAGACCAGAGGTTCGCTCTTGTTTCACCGCGATTCATGAATCTTAAGGTAGTCTGGTAACTTAAGCCGATTTTCATGTCTTTTTTGGAGGGCGTCTTTTTGTAGGAAAATAAAAATGAATCGTTCTGGATATTTAGGATGTTTTTATTTACATATTAAAGATACGAAAAAAAATGTTTCGAAAAAATTTAATAGTTTATTATTATTATTATTATTGATCGAAGTTGGCACCTCGAAAAAAAAGCGCGTGGGTGGCCCCGGTGATTTTGGCTCTTGATGTTATCTGAAATCAAAAATTCTTGATAATTCTTATTCTATAGACATGTCATTCTGGTCGGAACTACTGAAGTTAAATTTCATGGATAAATAACAAAATGGCGGACTTTGGAAAAAAAAGTCCCTTTATTTTGCCCGCCATTTTGTTATTCATCCATGAAATTTGACTTCAGTAGTTCCGACCAGAATGACATGTCTATAGATTAAGAATTATCAAGAATTTTCGATTTCAGATAACATCAAGAGCCAAAATCACCGGGGCCACCCACGCGCTTTTTTTCGCGGTGCCAACTTCGATCAATAATAATAATAATAATAAACAATTACATTTTTTCAAACTAATTTTTTTTTGTATCTTTAATATGTAAATAAAAACATCCTAAATATCCAAAACGATTCATTTTTATTTTCCCACAACAAAACGCCCTCCAAAAAAGACATGAAAATCGGCTTAAGTTACCAGACTACTACCTTAAATATTCAATTGGCAATGTAGTGTGAGCATTAATTCACTATCTATAGAAATGCGTGCTTACCCTAGATTTTTAGATTCTCCAGGCTTTCGCCTACCGTTATATTACAAATATTAATGCGCGAATGTGCAAGTGCAAAGTATTGTATATTTCAGTAAATTACATACACATCAATTTTTCATGTTATTGTTACAACCTTAAAATGCATTCGGTACTTTTACTACATTTTCTTTTCTCGCTAATCACTATTCAGTAAATTATTTTGTAAATCATTAAACGAAAAACAAAAGATTAGCTGTGATGAAAAAAATTGGAAAAAAACTACGACAAAATCTTCTCTCAGATATGAACATTTTTAATCCATAATCACATCCTACTTGGCGATGTTATTTAAAATTGTTTGTATTAGAAGGAAGATTTTTTTTGAAGAATTTTTTAAGATTTCCAAATTATGACTAACCTTTTGTTTTATGTACATTTTGTTTGAATTATTAGTAAATGGTAGTCGTCGAAGAAAAATTTCGAAAAAATTACTGCATGATTTTAGGATTGTTAAGGACAATATGAAAAATTGTCGACTAAACTCCAGAGGGCGAGGGTTACAACCGGATCGATTTAACTCGAAATGACCCATATACATATATAAGGTGTACTATAATGGTGTACATGACAAAGGAAGGGTGAATGAGAGAAAGAGAGGGCAGTAACGCGTTGCGTTTAATAGCTTGCACATGCAGGCAGATGTTGAATGCACCGGAGGCAGAAATGTTGAACGCGGGCATATAGTAGTGTACGTTAGGTGTTAACGTAATGCGCAAGTACGAGTGTGCCAATGCTCTTAAATGCACTATGCGCATCGAAAAATGCTAGTAAGGTGCATCCTCTCCACCTTATTCCACCACCTCCGACGATTTCTATATCCTTCGGTTACTCCAGGGGAAAGATCGTTGTCGCGAAACAAGAAAACGAAGAGGAGATGGAGAAGAGAAGATTGACGAAGAGAAGGCAAGAAAATGAGAGAGAGAGTGAGCGAGTGAGAAAGAGAAAGAGAGAGAGAACTTGATCGAGAATTAAGAAGGGAGAGACAAGAAGATGAAGTAGAAGGGTAAGAAGTAGAAATGGCCGGAGGAAGGGATGCGGAGTGAAATGTCGAGAATGCCGAGTCTGCTATCACGGGAGATCCCACCACCAGAGTAGAACCGCACCGCTACCACCACCCCGTCCACCATGAGCATCTAAACGTGGTGGGGAAAACGCCAAGACGCACGCGCTCTTCGACTCCTACTACGACTCTTTTACTACAAACGTTCTCGCTCGCTTTGACTCTCCTCTGGTTTGTAAAAAAAAAAAAAAAAAAAAAAGAAGAAAAAAAGACAACGCGGTAAAAAAGAAAAAAAAAGATCACCTCGGAAAGTCCTCCTGCCCGACTAACCGGTCAGTTTAACTCGACATTCGGTTTTTGCGTTTTCATCGTGAACCACGCTTTCCCGCGGACATATAACGTGCGCGCGTTTCGAAAAACAAGAAGAAAAAAAAAACAACACGCCGACATAATCGCGTATCATTGAACACTCCCGATTTTATAAATATACACGTTTCACTTTGACAAACTCATTTACTTTTGTGGGTGAACTTAGGTACCTGCAAAATCATACGTGAAAAATCTTTCTCTCTGTCTCTTAACTGTATACATCGTATAACGTGTATATAATACAACCTCAGGGGACTCCAGCGAACATAGGGAAAGACGAGTATACGTTTTTTTTTTTTTTTCTCACGGACTTTTGAAACTCAACGAGAATAGAACTCGGCGCGTACCGGTGGGTGTGCGGGCGCAAGATTGAGCGGGCGTTTTTAGTTTGAGATACAGAGCGAGACTGACTCGATCGTCGGGGTGTCTCGCGCAAGAGCAAGATCTTTTGCAACCAGTTCGCGAGAGTTTTTCGAGAATAACAAAAACAACGACTCGACTATCGTTGATTGAAACTTTTGACGTTTTTTTTCTCGAAACAACGAGATTTGCGAAAAATTCGACTCTGTGTCGCTGCACTTCGTGACAGTTTTGTTTTTTTTTTCTTTGTTTTCTCTTCCGTTTACATCGTACTCGATCGTTTAATTCTCGTGACCCGGTTAGCCTCGCCGCGTGCACGTCGTTTACGAGGCGAACCAGATTGCCTTGTTTTTTCTTTCCTTCTTTTGTTTCAAATAATTGAAACATCAACGAGGGGGAAATAAACGGAAAATTCCGAAATCGACGATCGTCGCAGTTGGACCTTCTGGTCCATCGAGTATCACGTTACGCGAGTTTCTTTTCTTTTTCGTCGATTGAGTGATGGCGCAGCTGATCAGCGTCAAATTGTCCCGGTTCGACGGATCACCGTGGGGCTTTCGACTTCAGGGCGGCAAGGATTTTGGCACTCCACTTATCGTTCAAAAGGTAAGTTTCCATTTTTTTTTCTGTCACGTACAATAATAATAATTATTATTACTATTTATATGCATAATATGGATAACACAATCGTGTATCAGATAAAAATTTGTCGTGAGAGTGAATTCGAAAATAGTGGAATCGAAATAACAATAGGAAGATGAAAATGACGACTGCCAAACGATGCCCGAAGGGAGCAGGTAACGAACGATGAATATAGGACTGAATAAAGAAGAAAAAAAAACAAAAGAATAAATATCTAAACGTTCAGTATTTGCGTGTAAACTGCCGGTTTCTTTGTGTAGAATGAATTAAAAGATGATTAATCGATCGATGAATCGTACCGATTGATTAAGATCCTTTTATCCATGAACAGTCACCAACTTTTTTTTTTGCGAGAGGATCAAAGACGGAAAAATAAAGATTTGTTCATATACGTTCGAAATGATGAATATTCATTATTTAGTTTTTTTTGTTTTGGAAAAAAAAATGTGTGAGAGCTACGAAAAATGATACTTTGATGAAACGATCTGCCGTTATAAGTAAATGGGGACTCGAAATCTCGGTTTTTCAATGTTTAACGAGAATGTAATAATATTAATAATTCTCATTTATATGCATACATTTTCGTACGAGGGGGGGCTTTGATTCTAATGATTTTCGGAAATGTTATTTTGGCATCTCGAGGAACGACGACGATGACGAAGATCGCGGGGGAAACGAATACGAGAAGCATCTCGAGGAATGGTATATAGTAGAAGAAGAAGACGAAGAGGAGTGAAACAGCGTTAGCACAAACACTCGCGCACACGAATATCCGCGAGCGAGTAATAGTTGCGTAACGAGTCACGTTGAAAGCCAAATTTCACGCGCATCGACAGAAATCGTTGCCAACTAAACGCTCAAGTGGTGTGGTCTCTCTCAGAAGACGAGATTTGGCAGGACGTCTCACGACATGTAATTCGAGATGGGCCCGCGAGTCGAAATTTATACGACTTTCGAGCGGGCAAGTGGTTTATAGGCGGTACTCGAATAATGGGAAATTCATTTTTTTTTTTTCAATATTTTCGTTTTTGTTGTCGATTGTTTTTTTTTGTTGATTTTTCAAATGAAAGTCTTGAGAATTTTAGGGTATTATAAATTTATGACGAGAGAATTGATAAAATAGAAAAAAAAAGGGGGGTGAGTCAGGATGCAAGCGACGTTTTATGGCGAATTTAGATACGCTACAATGAAAGGAGTCTATATAATTAATAGTAATTAATTTATATGGTAAAAAGCTATTTTTTTATGTCCAACTATATTTTTGGCGATGGGCGAACAAAAATGAGAATCGACCTGTTGTAGGCTTTGGAATTTTAACGCGAATTGTGATAACCTAGTGGAAAAATACCAGCTGATATATGTATAGCTAATTCATCCGTAGTCAATTGACTAAAAGAGTCTAGTTGTTCCAACTAAAAAGACTTACCTGATTTAACTTAACTCTGAATTCACGAAAAAATATATTCTTTATTGCTCCTATCGATATAGTTCAGTTGTATCATGTTCTACGTTTCTTTACAATAGAATATCTCTCTGATAATGCGCTCAATTTATTAATAGTGAAAACTTTATTAGCGATAGATAAATCCGAGGAAAAGAGTAAATAATTTCAATACAAGATCTATTGAGGAGATTGGAGCGTTTCTCGTTAGGCAAATGAGTGCTAAATTTTTTATATCGTTTTTACAGAGTTTCACAGAAAAAAGACAAATTCTTTCGATGTCCGACACCTTGAATAACCAAATTTTTGATTGCATCAACAAAAAATTCGTTTGAACGCCCGTGAACACCAGGGATGGAACCAAATTTTTTTTCTCAGTATCCGTGCATAGATTGACTATGGTGAATTGCGATTTCTATTACAGCATATGTTTTTAAGCAATACAAATATTAATAATGATGTATTGGCAAAAATATTAATTGTTTTGTGCCAATTTCGTGAAATGATTAATATTCCATCAGTTTTTTCAACGAATAATCCGTAGTTTTTCCTTGTTTTTGATGCAGTACGGATCATTCACTTTTTTTTTAAAGAAACTCTACGAACTAACCATCCAGATATTTCATCGTAATCGCCGTTTTAATCTCACAGCCTTTTGTTTAACCGTCGACGAAATTCTCTTCGTAAACAAAGGGCTGTGATTTTTTAATGGAGAACACTATGTAATATCTAGATGGTGAATCCTTAGAGCCACTTTCAAGAGTGAGAATGAACAGTATTACATGAAAATTGAGAAAAAATAATACGAATTATTCTTTAAAATAGCTGGACCAATATTTATCTTTTTCGAAATTTGCACAAACAACCAGTTAGTACTGTTTACAAATTTATTGCTATTAATGTTGTTTTATTGGCTAAGAACATATTCTACAATATAAATCACGATTGACGATAGTCAATTTATCACGAGAGTTTGTATAAAAGATGTTAAAAATTTTGCACTCATTTGACCGTGAATCGCTCCGACCTCCTTAAACCCAATCATTTTAACCTTGTTCACGTCACTTTAAATCAAGTTGTTGGGTAAATACAGCTGATATAGAATCACATTTACCGCGGAGATGTCTTATGACATCGAATGTTTAGTTCATAAAACTTTTGGTTCATAAAGCATTTGTTCATTGAATGATTTTCACTAAAAAAAATGTAGTCTTTCTTCAAGAACCATCAGGTACACTAGAAATTATGGTACGGAAAATCATTTATTTTTTCACCGTGTAAAATGCTCTTCGCGATATCCGACTCGAGACAGACCAAAATATTGCTTTTGTGCAAACAACATTTTTTAAAGAAAAAAATTTCATTTGCATTTTTTTACTTGCTCTTCACAAGCTGTTCAATCTTCGTCGAA